>CM024671.1:6302224-6774724 GCA_014182725.1 Eucalyptus brandiana
GTTCAATTGTATAAGAGTAATTAGTCCTGTGGAATTTACACCGCACCTATTGTTCATTGCAGTTTGATTTTAAACTGTGCTTTCACACGACATGAGGGATTTCGTTTGATTCCTCAGCTCTGATTAGTTACTTGTTACCTTGCACGGCCTTCTTCCTACTTGTTCTACAGTTGGTCTTTCATGTAATTCTTTCTGTTTTGACCTATTGTATCAGTGAAGTTTCAGGTACTCAGGGAGTGGGAGTACATTCTGTTCTTTCCCCTGCTTTGTTGACCTTACTCATTTTGTCTGCCATCATGTGAGTGGAGGAACTCTGTAGTTGGAGTGTAACAATCTATTGCTGTATTCATCGTAATTCTTGAGCAGGCAAGGAGAGAAATGCACCTGTTCTGCCACTGTCCTATCATTTATTAATAAGATGGTGTTTTTTATGACAGTGTGGTTATATTCGCAATGGGTGGATGGTAAACTGAATTCTAGAATCTTGAACTTTGTGAAAAATTTTAGTATCTCTTGCATTACTCGGCTATGGAGATCTTGCTCATTTGGAGATGTTTCTTTTGGACAGGTTGGCGAGTTTTGAGAGAGTGGAAGGTGATGAGAAGTAGGATGAGCCAAAGAAAATGATGCCCACTCCTCGACGGCAACTATAGATACAGGTCATAGTTATTGAATTATCCAGAATAATATGGGGAGGAAAAGCTTGCAATTCATTCTGTCTCGCTTTTCGTCTGCAGGTGAGTTCTGGTATCAGAACTTCTACGTTTGTGTTTGTGGGGTTTTAATCTACCAAGCACATGAGCATCTGTAGGTGAGATCTGGTATCGGAACTTTTTATAGCACCTGATTAATTCAGATCACACAGTCCTCATCGCATCGCGATCGGGTGATCAATGGGGCGAGAGGGTCTCCGAGGGCGGGCTTTAAGAAACTTGCCTTCTCTAGACGCCTGATCGTGCCTATGATTGCATTTCCTCTTCGGAGAAAATATCGTGTGGGCTCTGGCTGTGCGGATTGAGGTGATGCGGTTGACAGAACCAGTCGCGGTTCAGTAACTATATATGGCATGGTTCCTCTAGATTCTTGAAATGTGATTGGCTTGGTTCAATAAACTACGAATTTCCCCATGAGCCAAGGAATCGCGCTGTCTAGTCTTGTAATGTTTTTATCCAGAAACACTAAAGTGGTGTGCTGCATGTCATGTCTGAAAGCTTTTCTGGCCATGTTTTGCCAACGCAAAATAGGCCTAAAAAAGATTTATGCAACTAAAGCTGATACTGTCTACCTTGCACGCCTTTATGCAACGAAAAAGATGGGCTGACCCCCTAATTACTAGAGCTGGCAAAATGGGTCATAAACCCATATTATAACCCATTTTTAGTTAAATGGGTTATATATGAGTCAAGTGAAAGTTAAATATGGGTCAGAAATTGGTTTAGTGAAAGTTAAATATGGATCAAAAATGGGTCAAGTGAAAATTAAATATGGATCAGAAAAGGTCAAATGAAAGTCAATTTGAAATTTTAATCCAATTAGCATATAGTAAAAGTGGGTTTTCCTAGAATATTAATAGGTTTTAGCAATACGGATTGGGTCGGTTATGGATCGGGTATGGGTTGGGCCAAGTATAGGTCACTAAATTTACACTACAAGAATATGAGTCAAAACGGGTTAAATGGGTCAAATATGAATCGATCCATTTTCGACCTGGCCCATACCCGACCCGACCCACCCATTTGCCACCCCTACTAATTACATTGACTCTTAACGTCTCAATCTGGACTATCAGCAGCAAGATGAAGATGTCCTTCATGAAATACTAAATGCATACTTGTCGTTTGGGGGACTATAAATTAGGTAGGATGAAGATTAAACAAAAGTCGATCATTCTTCTTCTCCCTCGAGTGCCTCAACATAATCTGGCACACACTAATCGGTTTGGCGAAAACCTGAGCCATGCCGTCGCTTTGCATATGAGCACGTGAAAACTTTGGTCTAGCATCCATCTTAGGCCAGCTTGCAATAACCGAACCAACGATGATGTCCGGTAAACTTAAACCGGTTTATGCCAACTATGAACCATTCACTCGAATGACCCTGGAACAAGCAGTGACACAAGATGATCCTTTTCTGGCGGGTGTAAAACCTTCTTTGTGGCTCCTGATCATGCCACTTTATCAGCAAGAAAGAAACATGGAGCTTCTTACTTAATAGCCATTTTCATGGACTGAGGCTGTTCGCTGCGGTACAAACTGAAGTGAAGAGAGAAAGGAACGGTAAGGAACGGTAAAGGGAGGAGTTCTTGCGGAAGCAGATCCCTCTGCTTCCAAGGAGCGCTTCTCTCCGACATGGAAGAATCCGTGCGTCCTCTGCCTTGCCTTCTCCGCTGCAATCGGGGGTCTCCTCTTCGGATAAGATACCGGGTGTCGCTCACCTCTTTATATCGGAGATGACAACTTCGAGTCCATGGATAAAAAGCCGGTCTTGCAGGTCTTCTTGCTGCACAAGGAGTTATCATCAGCTCGTAGAAACTTGTTGATTGTTCCTCATTTTGCTTGATCATTGAAATTAGCTTCATTCCAACATCAAATCCGCAACGACCTGACCCCAACGTCCAGTTCGTTTCCTTTATCAACAATCACTTGTTAGAGCAAGTTGATTCCTATATTTCGAATGCTAACGGGAATTATCTATGTTAATAGGAGAGTATAGTGAGCATGGTCGGGAGGAGAAGCACAGTGCTGATGGCAGACTTCCTGTTCTACAAATGGCTTCGGCTCCTAACCCTGCTCTCATGATCATCGGCTGCGCCTTCATCGACAAGACGGGGAGGAAGAAGCTTCTTGCCATCGGCTTGCTCGAGGTGACCGTTTCCCTCGGATTCTCAGCAGCTGTTTTCCATGCTTGTCCCGCTCTCAGCTCAGGCCATGATCCTGGTTCGTGTGACTGCACCAAGTGCTCAAAAGCCTCGTTGCCTGACTGCAGCTTCCGTTCTTCGCCGACCAGCAAGGTGAAGCGTGGTCTAGTACAATTCAAAGGGTTGGTCGCCCGCCTTCTCGAGCTGGATTCAAATCAAAAGGAGAAGCAATGTCTCACTTAATTGCCATTACTTTCGTGCAGCTCTTTCCAGGGCCATGTTGGGTCTCAAATGACACTACCAAGGAGCTGTGCCGCGGTGGAGACCGGCAGTGGGACGGGATGTGCCGCCTGAGCGGATACGGCTGGCTTGTGCTCATCGGACTAGCCGTGCACATCGCGTCCTTCCCGTGGAGGTGATTGAGAGGATGCTGGAGCACAGAGCACTGCAGTTCAAGAGGGAGTGAACTAGAAATTCATAAATTTCAATTTGGTCAACTCCATCCTACAATCTCAAATTATTTTCCATGCCCCCCCAGATCGCTCTCTACGTGAATTCCAGTTTAATTTCCTCATGTTGGAAACCTGAAATGATAATAATAAGAGGGGGACGGCTAAAACCACAATCCTATACGACAATTACCATCATGTGGGATCAAGTAAAGAATAATGTGACTTTAGAAACGGGTACACGTTAATATGTATCGAGAAAATAGCATTTCAGTGCATTTCCCATGTAACAAGCAAGCACTCATGAGATATGCACTATATCACAAACCACTTATATCAAGCTCAATTGCTCATGTCAAGGAAACCCTAAGATGAAATTATACTATTTACAATTCATTTTCCTTGATAAAAACAGCACCCGACATGTCAGAGATTACAAAAACCAGGATATTTCCACGCCAATAATTGGAAAATAAACATTCAGAGGCTTGATATAAAAAAAAAAAATTCACATTTTCATAACATTATTTTCTCAGATTTTAACAATTTCCCGTAATTTCCGTGTATACAATTCTTTTAGTTCGGAATACCTCGACGTGATGAAAATGGGCTTTGTTATTTTTTCCTCGAGTGATGACTTAAAACTACACCATTTTCCATCCACCAAAAGCGACAATATCACAAGTATATGCCAAAACTTCGTAAAAGTTCTTGAAAATCACCGAATATTGCAATAATTCCCAAAAAAAAAAAAAAAAAAAAAAAATTGCAGAAAATTCACGGATCATGGTATCTGCCGTGCCCAGTACAATGGAAAAAATGTTGTTACAATCCAATGTCGGGGTAAGCTGTATGCTCCGCTGTCCACTGCACCGGCGAAAAGCGCTCTAAATTTCTTTTCAGAATTTCCTATCTCATGTTGCTTATTTTAAGGCTTCAATTCTCTCCCTGCAGATAACCAAATCGCATCGGCTTTGCATCGCTGGAGAGGTCTCATGTAGTGCTACAAGTTCATTACAAAGATCGATCCTCTAACTATTCCAAACAGATTGAATTTTGGCGAGAAAATTACCTGTTGATCAATAGAAATAATACAAAAACATGGTCTTTTGCTAGGCCCAGCTCATAGTCTCGGCCCAAAATATTACTTACGGACGAATAATAGAATGGGCCGTGATTTGTGGTTCTGTGTTTTTTTCTGAACCTTGCCTTCGTATTTGATATTGGATCATACACATTTGATAGGGAGGAAATATTAAGTGGTTTGCAGAAAATTGAAAACCGATAAATCGAACCGGATTGATTTGGTTCATCGATTTGGTTTGGTTTTGGTTTATAACTTTGGAAACCAATAAAACGAACCAAATTGATAAGTTTAGTGAATATATTCATCTTCTTTCTAACTACTAGATACTATTCGTTTCGCAAAAAACGAACAATTTAAAAATTATTTTTCTAAAAATGATTACTTGCATGGTTTAAAATAATTAGTCAATTAATAATATTTTTACTATCGATAACAATTTATGTCTAAATAATTTAATGAACGATGAATATATTTTTTGTTTATTCATTTTATAAGAAATACGAGCGATCATTTTTTAAAAAATGGTTTTCAAATTGTTTATTTTTTTTTGTGAAACGAATGGAGCAATATTTGTAATTCGGCCTAACCAAGTGTGTTGACGAGTTTTTTTTTTTTTTTTTTTTGGTAAATTTCGCATTGTATGTTGGAGTTAGATTGTCTGGATTATGTATTGAACTTCTTACTCGTAAGTTGACTTGATGGTATGGTTTGAATCAGAGCAAAATTGACCTGATGGTGATGGTTTGAATCAGAGCAAAACTGATAACAAACTAAAGTTATTGGCTTGGTTTGAGGAGAAATTTTATTGGTCTGAATTGAAATTTTCCCATATTGGGTTCAATATGCGTTGAAAATACCTCCAAACTAAGCCACAAAAATCCTTAAAAACTGGGTTAGAGTTAGCCGTTTTCATTAGCTTAACTCGCCAAATATCACCAGGAATTTCAAGTTTAATTCTAGCATGAATCAAGATTGAAACTGAACATAGATTAAATTTGGGGAAAAAAAGAAAAGATAAAAAATTATTTGAAGCATTAATGTTGAAGTGTTTCACTTGACTCAGTGTTTGACAACCCGACAACAACCGAAAGTTTTCCTTTTCTCCTTTTTTTAAGTTATGTGAATAGTATATGAAAAGCCTACCAAAGCACCACATAGCTAGATATCAAAAAGCACTTGCTATAAATATCTTAATAAGCTGTGGATGTAAGAACTATTAAAAGATTTGATTTTTTTTTATTTAACCTCATGCTTTTCTAAAAACAATAACTTGCCCAAAAGTTTAGTAATATTGAAGTCTTGGGATGTGATGCCATAGAAAATCACATCTTGCCCCCTATACTTTGGATGTTATCTCAGTTAATGTCATTCAACTCATCTCGATCAACCTCTTTGTGGTTTGAATGTTTTTGCATCTCAATTTAGCCCTTGCATAATGGAATCTGAAGCATACGATGTTACATGGAAAATTCAAGTCATCGTTAAAGTTAACATAATTGGCACATATATATTTTCTGATTCTAAGGTATTCGAATCACTTTCTAATCGCTCTAAAATAGTTAATGAGGACAAATTCAATTTCTTATGCTACTTTTTCATCAATCAACAAAATAAATGCTACCAAACATATATGCAACACGTCACAATTATAATAGGAAGTCACAACACAAGACAATGAACTTACGACAGGCATGGCGAGTTGACCTACTACATAAACAAAACTTTCAAGTAAAGGCAGACTTCATCTTAATCACAAGATCAACTAAAACTCAAGCTTTAATCACCGGGTTCTAAGAAGACCGACCAGTCTTTAACACCATCAAAATAACATGACACTAACAAGAGAAAAAAGCTAATGAAAAACACTACATCTCAATTTGAAAGCAACATCCACGTTAATTAATTCAAAAATCAATATGACTCGAGAAGGGTATGACCCAATCCATAAAAATCAAAAAACATCATAGCGCATTAATAGATAGGGAAACATACATTATTGCAATGTGGTTCAATTGCAACTGGCATTAACATCTCCTTGCGTCCTTTCTAGCTCACGGGTCGAATTATTGGTCCAAACCAAACGAGCTAGGTTAGGGGAAATGTCCATTCCTTTACGCAATCTTTCTTCCCCTTTAGGGGGCTTCGAAGATATTGCTTCCTTTTGACTTCAACAATAATGATGCTAAAGTAAAGTTTTCAGTAATTCAAAGGAGAAATAAAAATCGAAATTGAGATAAAAATCAAATCAAATCAATCGCTTGCATAATTGAGAGTCAACGGGGGAAATTAAATTGAAATTCATGAGTACCGTCCGAATCGTTCTCTTTGCTAAATTCAGCAGACATCATTGAAGTGACAAGTCGTTTTGGTGGTTGTCCTGCGTTGTCCATTACTGCAAAAGCAGAAAGCCCTCTTGGCAATATTTTTTTATTTATTATTATTCGTGTCTTCCGTCCTTGTGGTTTATAGGGTTTTCGCCCAGAAAAAGGGATGTGAAAGTGACATTCATATCCTTCGCCGAAAGGGAGGAGTGAGTCGCATTCAGTCGATTCTCATTCGGTGGGATTTGAGTCATGCGGCCGCTCGCTCCCCCACCCAGAATTCGAGTCAATTGGGGAGAGCATCGGCAATAGTAGAGCTGCCTAACTACATCGTCGATGTGCATTGCATTCGATGAACAATGAGTTTACTATGTTACTGTAAACTCCTTGGTGATGGACCTAGGAGCTAGCGGTAGCCATCGCCCGACCCCCCTCTCTCTAGATGTTAGCATCACAGTTCGTGATTCTCTTATATTCGTGAACCCTCGTGGGTGGAGTTTGTAGTTATCGAGTACATAATAAGTAATGTATAGAAAATTAACACAATTAATCTGTGGAAATGGAGTGAGGACAGTTAGTATTAGGAGTTTTATGATAAAATGATTATATCTCTTGAGAGCTTTTTAGACAAATTTGGTCTTCTGTACGCAAATTAATCGAGAGCTGATGTCACTCTTCTAATGAGACTATGTCAAGTTGAAACCAATTGTCGAGTTTAAAGTGGTTTGCCGTCTTGCTCGATAGATTAGATACCCAAACTAAGTTGGGCGTGGTACAATCTCATAGGAAGAAACTATTCGTCGTATTGTTATCTGGAACAACTAGTAAACAAAGGCTAGCTTGGTGATTTCTGCTCACTAGGCGCTGCGCGAGTTAATTTGTAGCCAAGGAACTGTCAACTCATGACAAACAATATTAGAAAAGGATCTCTCCAATAAGAGGGTTGAATTGGAGAAAACCTATGGTCTACCCGATATTATGAGGGCAGAGAGTAAATTGCCGAGGCAAAAGGTGCTCGGACAAAGCGCAATTCTCGACTAGCTTCTAAGATGACAATGGGGCATTAGGAAAAATTCGATTCCTCACTGAATGGGGAAAACTTTTTTGGATTAATTGACGAATCTCAAAAAGAGGTATGTTATCACGTTTTCAACAAGAAAAGAACCTCCATTTATTTGCTGGGATTGAGAAGCTTAGTAGGCAAAAGAGGTTGCTACCAAAAGGTGCAATTAGCGAAAAATATCGTACTTACCAAAGAAAGCATGAGTGATCGAAAGGGGCCAAATAGCTGCAATTAAAAAGAAGAAGAAGAAGAAGAAGCTACCAATGGAATAGCCTGTTTTGTTGGGCAAGCATTGCCCTTCGATGTATGATCCAAAGTGGCACATCAATAGTTAAGGAAACTTAGGGAAGCGATAGAACAACTTGCAATGAGGGCATTGCAAAATTGAGTGGGGAGAATGTCACTATTCATCATTTTCTCATACTCGTGAACCCTTATGGGTGGAGTTTAGGGTTATCGAGCGAATAATGAGTGATGCAAAGGGAATAAACAAAACTAGTCCGTGGGAGTGGTGTGGGAGTGGTGTGGTGTTATTGTATGATAAATAAACAAACCAATGATGGAAATGAAATTA
Source organism: Eucalyptus brandiana (assembly GCA_014182725.1). Taxonomy (NCBI): domain Eukaryota; kingdom Viridiplantae; phylum Streptophyta; class Magnoliopsida; order Myrtales; family Myrtaceae; genus Eucalyptus; species Eucalyptus brandiana. The sequence continues at coordinate 6,310,576 of CM024671.1, forward strand.
TCTAATTTGACTATTTTCTATGTGAATAGAAGTCATTGTGCAATTGCTATGCGCTAAGGAACCTACTCTAGGAAAGATGTGAAAGAGTCAAGTGGTACGTGTACGATTGAGATAACTTAGAAATTTTAGCAACCCTACACCATCCTGGATCCTAAATTTATCTATTCACTTTGGCGAGTGTTGCTAAATTACCAAGATTTGGTTCGACCACGTCAATGAGACAGTTCAAAGTACACATGAAAAGGTGCGTGCCCATTAAATGCGGCGAATAAAAAACGTAACATCTCGAAGGCAGGTACTACTTTTCCATATTATCTTAACGAAATAAAACGCAATTTCATTTACAATAGAGTGATAGTCGCCGCCAGCGCCATATAAGGGAGGAATAAAGTGGTGGCAACAAAGCAACTAGCAAAGTTGGATATGAGTGTGACATGCGAAAGCACCAGCAATGTACAAAATGTGTCCCGAATGGCTTTTAAAAAAGAGAGCGTGTTTGGCACATTTGAGTAATTATCAAAAGAAGCTCATGATTTCTGCACTAGGTTTCACCATATGTTATTCCAACCAGCATATGAAGATGGGGGGGAGGCCTCATCTGCTCTGATGGTACTGACTGACACTGGCCAACGTGAACGAGGTGCCGTACAACTTTGTCCAAATAATTTACGACAATAATGGTCTCTGATTGCTTCCTCATGTAGCCCTTTTGGCAGAAAAAATGAGAATAATTGGCAAATATATATATTAATCTTGAAGGAAATCTATGCTGGTTGTACGGCGATTCTTATCCAAATCATAGAGATGTCACCCGCACCCAATTACCGAAAATTAAGATAAACTAATTTGACAAGGAGTCCGACCAAAACAATAATAATAATTTGACAAGGAGAAGAAAAAACTTAAATCAATTAATTGAGAAAATTGTCCAAAAACCCCTCAATCTATTATATATTTATCAATTTAGTCATAATTTTTTTAATTTTGCTAATTGAATCCCAAAACTTTTTACATTTTGCCAATCAAACCATCTTACATGGCACGATCAATACCGCGTTGATAAATTTTATAATACAAAATTTTCAAAATTTTATGAATTTTATTTTATTTTTCTTTTACCTTTTTTTTTTTTTCTTCTTTTCCAAATCGACAAAGATTGCTAACAAACTCTCACTGGTCACGGGCGACGGTTGGTCGACCATTGCCGACCCTCACCTAGTGGCCAACGAGGGTCATCAGCCCTCGCTTGTGGTCTGTAAGGGTTGGTTGGCCCTCATCGGACTTGGTAAAAATAAATGAAAAGAAAGAAAGATAAAAAAAGAAAAGAAAAATTGTCCACATACTAACATCAATATCAACAATTTCCGTTTGAAATTAGTTGGATGAACTCAATTGGCAAATTTTTTTTTAAATATTGAAAACTTAATTGACACAATTGAAAAATTTATAACCGAATTAGCAAAAATGTAATAGATTTCAGACTTTTTTGACAATTTTCCTCAATTAATCTAGGGCCTGACACCGGCCTGGTTTTTGTACTTAATTTAATTTCTTTTTAATGAAAAAGCTCAAAGAAATTAAAATAGTTTTTGTCAAATATTTAAATCAATAAAAAAATTAGGGTTAAATAGTACAAAAATCCTAAATTGGTACACTAGCAACAAATTTACTCAAAATTAATTTTTTAACCACCAAAAACCCAAAATTGGCACACATATAACATATTTATCATCCATTAGCTTTTGTTAAATATCGCCTTTAAATTGCTAACTTGAATGCACAACAGCGAGTTAAATACCACAAAAATCCAAAACTAGTATGCTTATGATAAATTTACCAAAAATCCAAATTAGTAGACTCACGACACATTTACCCTCCATTAACTTTCATTAAATTTTACCTTTAAATTTAGCGAGAACTCTATATCGTCTTCCTCTTCATCGAGTCCTTCATCGTCATCTTTGTCTAAGGTCAAGGAAATTGCAAACTCCATTTAGTGAGACTTATTTACCGACACTTTTAATAACTCCAATGGTACTCTTGGCAAAATGGCTCAACCAAGTACCACTCTAGTCTAATCACTGCCTAATGTGGCATCCCATGTTAGAACATTAACGATAATTTAAACCCTTACGAGTTTTACTTGACCTTTTGTCAATGCTCCTTCTTCAAGGTGAGCATGAGCAATGTCTTTTCATAGGTATTACATAGTAATTGCTAGAATTTGAATCCCATTCAAAAGAGGATACTAAGCATTTGAGGTAACAACTTTTCTTGATAAATCTAGGTAAAGTTTGACGGAAGTTAACGGAAGGTAAGAATTTTACCTATGACAATTTAATGTTTTTTTTTTTTTTTTGGTGACCATATGACAATTTAATGTTAGCTAATGGAGACCATATTTTTCCTGTATGATTATTCAAGGAGTGCTTTGAGGACTTGTATAGTTTGGGGTAAATCCCCAAACTAATTTACTAGTGACAATTTTCGAATATGTAGCTCTCCAAAAGCAATTCCTAAATGTTTCTCCATTATATAGTTTTTTTCCAGGTTGCATAGATGTGACAAGCACAATTCCTATGCTCTGCCTCAAAGGCCAAACTATGGCCCTCGAATAATGCACAGTGACATAATTTTACCAAAATATACAAGTCCCTCAAAGCATAAAATTAAGTTCACGAGTAATATTACGGTCCTTGAATAATGTGTAGTGACATAATTTTACTCAAACAATTAGCATAAACCTACTTTGAGGCACCTAGAGTGTAAGTTTTGGCACCGGTTCTGTATATATGTCCATAGCTCAATATATTCTTACCTCTTACCAAAAAAAAAAAAAAAAAAAAACCTACTTTGAGGCACCTAAGTATGCAAGTTAGACCACAATTTTACTTGTGACAATTTGACAAAAGCTTACAGATACCATAATTTTATAGTAAAATTTGAAGGAAATCAACGGAGGGTAAATGTGTCGCACGTACTAGATCAGGATTTTTTAACCCAAAAATAGTTTGGAATAAATTTATCACAGGTATACCAGTTTGGGATTTTCTATGGCATTGACCCAGGACTTGCCACATATATCGAGTCCATGTGATATTCAAGTTAGCAATTTAATAGCAATATTCGACAGAAACTAACAAAGAATAAATATGTCATGCATGTACCAGTTTAGAGTTTTTTTGTGGTAAAAAATTTAGTTTGAGATAAATTTGTCATTGATGTAATAATTTGAGATTTTCAATGGTATTATATATATATATAGATCTTTGAAGTTGTTTGAAAGTAGTTAATAATCAAGTGATCTCTCCATACATGTGACATTTTTATCATACCTTTCACAACAATAATTGTTGAAGTACAATAGTCATTATCATTAGCAATATAATGAATCTTAAGAGAATGCATCAATACTGTAATTCAAATATAGAATTTGAAAAATAAATGAAGAAGAACTCCTTTTCCATTGCAATAGCTTATTATTGCTTGGTTAAAGAAGCCAACACTAAAATAAAGCGACACCTCGGCTGTCATATTGGATGGAGGAGATCTTGGAGCTTAATTATTAATTCTGACCCATCTCGAATTGTTACAACCTTAAGTAGTCATGCCGAGTCTCTTTCTAGAGATTCGACTCACATGGAACAAATCCTATCATTGCAAATTGTGTAAGACCGGATCTCCACTAATAGATTTGTGGTTTGAGAATGGATTAAGCCCTATCCTCAATTTGATAAGGACGGGGGTGATCATGGAGGCGAGAGGGTTTTGAAAGAGAGAAACAAACAAAACTATCCATCGAATTTGGAGAAACCCACACTAACAATAATATTGATATTTTAAGTAAATGAGTTTGTGACATTTCAAGTGTTAAAATAAATGAGAAAAAAAATTACTATGTCATATTATCTCAACCATCGATTATGTGGGTCTTTAAGTGAGATTCGCATAATTGAAGCTCAAGATGAACATCAATTTGTGTATTTTCATCATCTCTTCTAGAATTTTGGCAATGCATTGAGGCAGGTTGCGAGAACATCAATGCCCCCACTACTTTCAGCAACCAGATAGAACCGAATTAAACAGAGAGAAAGCAAAAGGATGAGAAAAGTAAGCAAGGAGAATCAAATTAGATGCCCGTTTCACTCCACGGTTGTTTTAGTACTGATCTGAAACTTTTTGCAGACCACACCCCCCCGTTCTTTATTTCTCGTCTCCTGCTGCTAAGAAAGAGAGAGAGAGAGAGAGAGAGAGAGGGGCAAAGGCTGAAAGTAGAAGTGGGAGATAAGAAAAGGAAAAAGGCAGTACGTCGCCCAACGCACACAAAGATAGAGAGAGAGAGAGAGAGAGAGGTGGGGGGAGGCAGAGGCACGTGTCGTGGTCTGATGGAGGAGTCAGGCGTGTAATCTATCAATGCGTTGTTGGGGCTGACTTCTCGATGACCAGCACGTGTCCCGGTCTTCCTTTCCCTCCAACCCCCTAAAATATCTAAAATAAAAAAATGCCACCCTCCCTCTCCCTCCCTCTCTCTCCCTCTCTCTCTAAGTTGTACTTACTACAGGTAAAAACCCTTCTCTCTCTCTCTCTCTCTCCTCCTCTGCTGCTCTTCCAACGATTCTGAGAGACCCATCATTTTCGTTTGACCCGCTTTCCTACTGTCCGACAGCACGAGCTTTGATTGTCATGATACCCGATCGATAGGGGAATTCGACTCCGCCCAGGTCCCCCGTTCCCATGTGGGGATGGTGTAACACGATGCAAGTCTCGCGTCCCTCTAAGAACATCCCCCCCCACGTTTGGTTTCAGCTCGAGATCTCTCTTTCGCATTACAATGACATCGTTCGATCTCGACCGCGTCCCAAGGTCGAATCTCGTATGGAAAATTTTTTCCTCCCTGTCGAGGCTTGCCCCGAAAAATTGTCAGGAGTTTGTGAAAACTAAGATTGGGCGGAAATATCGAGCGAGGAAAATTACGGACAATTACATCTTTGCCGGTGTTTGTGAAAACTAAGATTCGACGACATGAGCTTTGCATACCACACCGTCTATCTCGAAAAATTCGTGGGGGTTAATACTGTTAAAATCTCGAACTAGTGCCCCACTATGCATTTAATCCAAATTAATTTAAAAATCTTAAGCCAAGGTATTCATGACACATTTACCCACAAACCAATTTTCGTGTCACGAATTCCTATATTAATACCCATATCACATTAATATTCGTTTTGTCGAAAATCTTAAACCAGTGCTTCCAACTTAAAGCTACCTTTCGCTAGAATGAAGCAAAAAAACATTAGAAGTGCTAAAGTTGTGTACAACGCTCACTTTAATGTCAAAAGTTTTCATCGGCTCACTTAAGTATTAAATCGGAGAAAAACAATTATTTAAGTACCTTCAACAAAAAATTCTGTTTAAAATAATTAAGTGGCTTTTATAATTAAAATTTTTCTCTAACGTAACTTATTTATATTAAGAACAAGTCCAACCTGGACTTGCAATGACAAAATTATCAAACAAACCTTGCCAAGGAGGGATTTTCAAACATGACTGCCGGTTAGCGTTGATCAACGGAACAGGGCAAGGCAACGCTTCTCCCGATTTTTCACAGCAAAAATAGATCCACGATGACCAGCAATAATCGAATGCCCAACCGCGACTCCAAGTACGTGAGCTACAATGATCGGTGTCGATGAAAAAGGCTTCGGGCAAAAGATCAACTCCCTCGGATGGATTGAATGTAGAAAAAGAGGATAACGGAGAGTGTCTCGGCCATGGCAAGGAACATGGTCACGAATGATGACTGAAGACATCCGACCGTGAAGGAAGAGGTCCGAGAATCTCCCGGTGTGCTCTCAAAATTTGTTTTCGTCTCTCCTTTTTGTATTTCTTCTGGTCTTTGTCTCATGTTAAGGATGAGAGGAGATTGTATGGAAGAAGATTTTGGGTTTTAGGGTTTCGAATTTGGATTTGTTTCAATTTTTTTTCATTCCCTTCCGTTTTTCTTTTGATCTCCCCCTCAGGTCATGGAGGAAAGGAGGCGGTATGGAAGAAGATCTTGGATTTTAGGGTTTTCATTTTGGCTTTTAGGGTTTTGAATTGGGGATTTCTTTAAATTTGGGATTTAAGGATTATATTTTGGGTCAATGTTGTAAATGATGTCATTTAGGAGCTTATATGCTAATTGGACATGTTAGTGCGCCACATCAGCTGGAGAAATTAATAAAATATGGCAACGTCTGATGTCTAGTTACCCAAATCAAAATTTGATACTTAAATAATTGTTTTTTTTTTAATTGGCACTTAAGTTATGCTAAAAAAACATTTTGGTATTAAAATGAATGACGTACACAATTTTTAACACTACTAGTGTCTTTCTCCCTTAGAATGGATACGTGTCATTATGCTTGGATTTTCTATCTTTGTTGTGTCATTCTCCACATCCACATCAATTACGTCTCATCGCTTATGTTGAAATTAATGCATTTTAAAGGAATATTGGAAGGGGATGTTAATGAAGGGTAGATTTGAGTTAGGGGTACCAATTATGAGATAGTTATGAGACGAAAATTAGTTTTGGAGGGCACCAATTTAAGTTTTTTTGTGAGATGAAAATTAGTGTGTGATAAATATATTTGAGGATACCGATTTGGGATTTTAATGATATTAACTCAAAATTTACGATCACAATTAGACTTGTAGTGCCGCATAGCACTTGTAACGATCCAATTCCTTTATAAATCAAGACAAAGTGGTGTCAATTTTATATGCCAGATGATCCACAAGTCATATTGTTAAGCCTCAAAACAACTAAATTCATTGCAATTTTACTAAACCTTCATTTCTAATATATTCAAACAAGCAAGTTGATGGTCGACTCAAAAGAAAACTATCACTTCAGCTAAAAGATGAGATAAAAATCCAAATTCAACCCAAAATTTTGATCTATTGTGTAATGTCATCACTGCATTTATTTGGTTCAATGTGCAATTTCATCCCTAAATTTTTAATTTGTTCAATGCAGTTCCCAAACTATTGATAAATATTATAGACCGTATAAAAATGCTAAAAAGTTCAAAGAACATACTGAATATTATATCAAAGTTCAAGGATTATATTGAATCAAAAGTTTAGAAATCATTAATCATTTTCTCCTAAAAGATCAACCATGAAATGAAATAGACATGTGTCCAGATCAGTCTCGTAGATGAATGAACGAATCATTGGCTGCGTAGCAAAACCATCCCCTCAAAGAATTCTGCCAATTAAATTACTCTTGTTTAACACTAGCCTTTTTCAGCTATTGTCCGTGGTGCTCTTGATGGGTGTTTGATGTGTCTTTACTTTTAAATTTATTTCTTTTTCTTGTAAGTAGAAGTGAGATTTTTATGTAATTTTAAATATCCCAAATTTGTCAGAAATTTACAAATATGAGCGATCTAAAACGAACTTCACTATTGTTATTGTTTTGGAGGGGGTTATTATAACAAAAATTAGTTATTAAGGCATATGAAAATGTCTCTATTAGTCAATTATTTGCCCCTAAATGCTATGGAGGAAGGTAAAATAATCGTCTCAGATACTGTCATTTCTAAATGTATTTAGAGATTACTATTATATCAATAGACTATTATAGAGTTAAATATATTAGTTTTTCCGTCTTTTTATCATTCCTCAAAGCATATATAATCGCATACATACATCAAAAACATAAAAGCAAATTTAGTTGTCCCTAATAGTACCTCTTAAGGTTTATAGTCGGTATTTTTAAATTTCCCTTTTTACTTTGAGCTACATACTACAGTTTTTGCTTAATGGTCTACATCCTTATTTTTTATTTTTGTCTCCATGAGGGTCTTTTGAGACCTTATTGTGTGCTTCAATTTGGTATGGATTAATATCATGAAAAATCTTAAAGCTGGTACACCAGCGACAAATATATTTCAAGCTAATTTTTTGACAACCAAAAACTCTAAACTAGTACATTTATAACAAATTTACCTCAAATAATCACAAAAACTCTAAATTGGTATAATTGTGATAAATTTACCCCAAACTAATTTTTTTAATCGCCAAAAACCCCAAATTGATACATTTGTGACAAATCTACTCTCTGTTAAATCTTATTATATCACATTACATGAAGAGTGAAATCTCAAACCGGTATACCAGTCAACTGTCACGTGTCATCCAACTCAGCAATTTGATTTTAAAATTTAACGGAAACTAATAAAAGGTAAATTTGTCACAAATGTACCATTTTAGGATAAATTTGTCAAAAGTATACCGATTTGGAGTTTTATGATCAAAAATTAGTTTAGATTAAATTGTCATAAGTGCACCAGTTTGGAGTTTTTCGTGGTATTAACCCATTTGGTATTAATGGAAATTGCATCAATAATTTGAGAAATCGGCATCAATCTTTTGTTTTACTTTTAGCAAACTAAATTTATCTCTGGGAGAGAATTAGTAACTTTTTGTTTTACTTTTAGCAAACTAAATTTATCTCTGGGAGAGAATTAGTAACTTGAAAAGTGTCATCAGCAAATAGAAGGAAAAAATGGCGGGATGTTCAATTTTTAAATAATTTTTAGATATAGGTCTAAATTTCAAAAAGAAATTATCTTCTTTTCCATAAGCAATCTTAAATTTTCTTGTTTTCTTATTTTCTCCAAAGTCGATTAAATATATCTTGGAGTCAACTTTTTTCCCACCAAAGTTCCGACATAAATTAGAGGGTGATAGCAGAAGTATTACAGGCACTGTGGTACAAAATGACTGACTCTAATAATCATATTTATTTTAGTTAAACGTAACTTATTATTGGCTGAAAGCCAAAGCTCGTAGTTGTTGCTCGTAGAAAAAGGTCCTAAAGCTCTTTGATTCATTAGCGAGAGCACCAAAAACCTTCCCCATCTTTATTTTCTTTTACCCACTACTCTTAGAAATACCACATTGCATCCTAGACGAAATCCCATCCGTAGAAAAGATTAGACTGCCCTCATTTGAAAAAACACCAACCCTCAAAATCTTCCACAAAACCCTAGGCTCCATCACCCACAAGCCCCCAAATCTCTCCTCCCCCACCACCACTAATCTGCCGTCGCTCCCCACCCTACCGTGGGCGTTGCCGATGTTGACTCCATTCCAGTCGCCGCCATCAATCCCTCCCCCACCACTCTCCGTAGTGTCGAGGTGGCCGAGCGACGGCAAGCCATGCGGCATTGGATGGGATGGCAGGAGGTGTTACTGATAGTGGCAACGGCTGAGTTTAGGTTTTGGGTTGGTTTGGGTGTTTTGGGCGGGGTGGAGAATTTAGGATATAGATGGGATCATTTTTTGGAAATAAAATGGCATTATTATGTTCGAGTTTATATTTGTAATGGGTGGCGAGGAGTAAAGTGGTTTTTAAAGACAAAATTCAGGGTACAAACTGGTTTTAAGAGTAGAGGATGTGGAGAGTGGCCTTTGGTGGAGGGTTTTTGGTTTTTTCCCAATTGTCTATCTATCAAGATTAATTCAACGGGGCATACATAAGTTTACACGACTTTGAGTGATGGAAACTCGGCCTTTCTGCTAAATGTTGAAAGTAAAGATAACTCAAATATTTTATGTTCAGTCATATGAAGTCATTCTACTGGGCCTAATTCTCTAACACAACTTGAACTTTAAGTCAATTCTGATTCTTGCCATGATTTTTTATTTGTCTAAAAAAAAGGTGCCTACTTTCACTTTAGTCTCATATTTACCCACGCATCCAAAAATCGCTATTAGTTGCTTTAAAATTACCAAAACCAGGGCTAGTTAAATATTTATTATTAGAATCTGCATCTTCATCGACATTCTTACTTTTGTATGAAACAAAATTGATCTCCTTATGTTGGTAATTTTGAAAAAACTAATGGTGATTTTTGAACGCGTTGGCATATTTAGGACTAGAGTGAAAATTCGGACTTTTTCCAAACAAAAAAATGTGCTGAACAGAATTGGTATTAAACCTAAACTTAAGGATTTTTTAGGGAATTATCCCCATTCTAATGTGAGGTCTTGAAGTTCTTATGCTTGTATTGAAGTGAGGAACGCGTAAAGATCTAGACTTAGGAATGTAGAAAAATTCATTGAACGGTGAGAATGCATATGTGAGAGTATTTTGTCTAGTAGTAATCTCATGTGTCTCATTGAGGTGATATCGCCCCATCAATCACATTCATCATTGATGACATGAAAATCACTCTTCTTTTTTTTTTTTTGAGCAAATGAAAATTACTCATTTCAACATGTGAAAAATGAGTGCTTGTTATTTAGCAAAATGGACAGATGTGATGAGTTGTCCATATCACATCAGCAAGTCACTTCTCATGCGATTATGACACCATCTATCTAACTTTTACACTTAGTTGGATGTAGAAATTGGAAAGGAAAGAAGAGAAAGAAAGGATTGTTATATTGTTGTTCAGATGTCAGCAATGAACCAAAAAAAAAAGAAATAATGTACTATAACATAAATATTTATGCGTATAAATTATTGTAAAATAAGATCCTAAATGAGACAATAATAAACTTCTTTATTAATATACAAGTCTCTTTAAATCCATCCACATTTGGGAAGATTTGGAAGGATTTGGATTGTACATAAAATCGACTGAATCAATTCCTTCTGATTTCTCCTAATGCCTCTTTAGTTTGTTCCCTCTATCTCTTTCCTCCATCCAAATTCGATTGCCTTTTCAAAACCATTTCTCTTCCTTTTAATAGCTCCTAGCAAACATTCCCTGCAAGATCTAACCCTCTTTCATCTTGCAAAATTTCGATAATTTGGTGTCATAAATTCTTGTGTGGATCTTGGATTGTGATATTTATTCCAGTCCTCAATTCACACGTAAAATTATACCGTACCTTGCCATCTCACCATGTACAAAGCCCATAAACAAATAGGTCCAACTCACATTCACATACAAAATACTACTCTCTCTCTCTCTCTCTCTCTCTCTCTCTCTCTCAAATGTGTTTGATCTTACTGATTAGTCACCGCAGTCCTTTTATGCTCCCCAATAGCCTAATAGAATTTATAACGTGTTCAAGTCTTCTGAGTTCCCGCGATTATTTTTTGCCGTCAGTGAACCGAATCGTTACCACCTAAACTTGAAACAAGAAAAAATTGTAAACTTGAGTCACTATTAAAAGAGAGGTATATCTAATACTAAGGTGTTCCCATCATCCCCTCTTAGTAAAATGCCCTCAACTACTTATTTTGTAGATATTTCATAAGAGAACGCGTGTGAAAGTACATATATAATTGTAGCAAGGACAATCACACGGTCATCTTTACACGATACTCAGAATTATAGTGTAATATTGAAGCTACTGGTCCAAAAATGCATTTATAGATCTGAATTAACCAATGGCGGCGCAATCACAAATGATAACATATTCCGAAATTATCGTTTTTAGATCAAAGAGAGGGATCGATTGAATGGACCCTATAACTCCCATACTTGAGGAACCAGCAATCCTCTTGTAACTGCAATTTTGCTTTCTAAAAGGCAATGGTGATGCTGGAACTTCCCAAGCTCCTTCCTACAGAAGAAAGCACTTGTAGGTGTGTCTCCCTGGCAGTGGCGTGGCTAGCTGGGGGCCTATTTTCTCTTCGTAGACCCGCGCGGAGTTCGAATCGCCCCGCACGCAACTCGTGGTTTTACCCATGCTGGGGGTGGGATCCACTTGGCACCTCTGAAGGGTTTACTAGGCGCAAGTGAAAACGGTGCGTCTTCTCCCTCATGATCATAGAAGGTAAGATTCCTCTTTTTTATCTCTCACGCATGAGTCAAGTTGTCTACCGATTCAAGTAAGAAATCTGAATTCGAACGAGGTGTGTGGATCGACGACTGAACAAAGCAAGCATGATCTTCGAGGTTGAGTCCAAGCGGAGTTGGAATGGGTCAAGGAATTTCCCTGCCTTAGAATAGAAACGTTTCCTGTTTAGGGGTTGGTCCCTTTTCGTGCTTGTTTTGCCGCACGAGAAGATAGGTCTTCGAGCCTTGTGCGTGCTGCAAAGTATGGCGACATCTCAGGCGTGGCTTCGTCACGATTCAAATACCTTCTAGAGCCAATTCAAGAGTGTATTAATTCATGTATTAGTACACGCATATCGATCTTTTGTTCTTGGGTCTCCCGCCAAACAAAAATTTGAAAAAAAAGAAGAAGAAGAAGCACTTTTACCTTAATTTCTGCCCGATTCTGGCGTTGTAATCTCACAATGTCTTTCTAACCAAACTTAGATAAACTATTTATTATTTCACTTTGATGTAATTCATGCATAGTGGCTCATGTCCGTAGATACATATAGCTTGTAATATGTGTTTTTATCACATTCTGGTTTGACTTGACTATATGTGCAAGTTTTACCTATTGATTTCCATTATCACTCTAAGTTGAAGCAAGTCGTGGATGATGGTAGATTTTGTACTTACTATAATTTACGATTCATCTAAAAATTATGGATGTCCATCAAAAGTTGTTTTTGCTTATTTATTACTTGATTAGTCATGCTAGATAATATTAGTTAATAAAATTTTAAAAGTTAGGAAGTTTTGACGAAATTTGTCCTAAGAAAAGGAATACAGCTTTGCTTAATTTGTATACGGAAATCATGCACATGCATGATGGCTGTCTAGTATATGTTAGTATTGTAAACAACCCAAATGGTTCAATATTAACATCATGTCAAGTTATTCGCATTTCATACAAGTTTTTTCAGCTATGCAAATAAATATTTATATGACGATTTTGCATATATTTTATTTTAAAAAAAAGAGAGAGAAAGTAAATGGATTATAAAAACCACGATTATTGAGATAGTAATGCTTGATTTCCATCAAACAACTGAATATATAGATAAACAAAATTATAAACTAGTATCTCCGGAAAGAGATCATAAAATAGAAGTCTTTCTTCTCAATATTTAAGAGAATTATCTAAAATTACCAGATAGATCTTATATGCTGGCAGGAAGAAATACTTTATTAGTTTTGCGACATTATTACATTATCACTAAAGTAGTCTGAGAAGCAATTTATTGAATTACAGGCTAGCTTCAATAACCAGCATTTGTCATGAATAAATGTCGTGCCCAATATATAATAGCAACTTATAAGTAATCTTCAGTACTTTTAGACAAAATTGTAATTTTAGTATGAATATATATTATTAGTCTATGTTAAGAACTTTTTTCCCGATAAAGATTGATATGAGTATATGATAGGAATATGTTAAAAAAGACACAGTTTGCATGGAAAGAAAATTAAATTAAATGGTTGAAATTTTTGAGAAAAAACCAATATGGACTCAAAAAATATTGTTAGAAAAATATTATTAGTTTTTTCCAATATCAAATTATTCAACCAACAAAAAAAAAATTAAGTGTTTCCAACATTTTCTATTATTTCGTCTTTCATATAACCACGAGTAGAGAAAAAATTCTTTGCAAGCGACCTTGTCTACCTTCAATATAATTTGTGTGCACTAACACTGTAATCATTAGATCAAATTGAAAATAACATCGATCGTCTAGATTATTACTTTGTTTCTACCAATTCTGTCATACTTTCAGGCAAATGGTATAGGTGATGTATAGTGAAATTCAAATTCGGAACGCAGGAATAATCATTAGATCAATTGAAAATAACATCGATCGTCTAGATTATTACTTTGTTTCTACCAATTCTGTCATACTTTCAGGCAAATGGTAGACATATATAAAGAAATCTTACTAAGCCTTTCTCACCAAAGATGTAGCAATTTTTTTATTAGCTGTTGAAAAAAGTTGATTGGCAACCAATAAAAAATCGCCACATCACTTAATAAGAGATTTTAAAATGATATATTGGTACATGTATACTTCTCTTTTCATTTTCACCCTATTAAATGTCTCTCACCATTTTCAGCCAATTAATTTTTAATAAAACTTCTTGGTACACATAGTATTCCTCTTTTAAGGAGAAATGATAGACACACTAAGAAATCTTACTAAAGCTCTTATTAAATGATGTGGCAATATGTTATTGCTTGTCGAAATAAGTCGAACTTATGAATTGATCATGGCAATTGTTCAAAGAAAAAACTGAAAAAAGAAAAAAAAAATGGCATCAATTTCTTAACAGCCGGATACTTTTAATAGAAGTTCTTACAACCTCTTGAATTATACAGGTGTTTAACGCAGTAAACATATAATGGTACTAAAGAACTAATTTCAACCGGATAGTGATCAATCTTTTTTGGGGGAAATTGCAAAATTGGTATTCACTTTCGGTCCTTATTTGTCTATGATGCTAATTTTTATACTATTTGTCAACGACAATCTAGGTTCTTCCATCAAATTTCCATTTAAGATGTTTCGGAAATTGCCTAGTCAACATCGAGCTATTGACTCATGGGGCTTACGTGTACAAATTTTAGTATGTATATTTTGTTGTAGTGATACAAGAAGTCCCTATGTCATTGTTATGACGAAAAATAAATTGCTTTTGTCACGTTTCAATTGAAAATCTTATGAAAATGTCAAATCAAGACCAATTCTCAGTTGGTGATTCTTATGTTTTCGGCGTCCCTATCCAATTGAGAGCCTGATTAAAGTCAAACCCCCTCATAAAAATGCCATTCTTAATTTCAGTTTAGATCCACATAGACATATATAGGACCATCATCAGAAAAAAGGCAAGTAACTTTTGAATCCTATAAACGTAACTTCAATTTTTTTTTCATAGGAATCATCACGATTCTAGCAATACCAGCAAGTCCGTGTCACATGTAAGGAGTCGTCCACGTCGTGGGAGGTTATTACTACTTATTATTATCATCGACTGTCCATCTCAATTGTTGAATACTAATTCTCTTTGAAAATGTCACTGCAATTACTGCTAATAAAGCAATTAATATTTTTTCAAAGATTAATACACGTACATATCATGCATTAAATTAGAGCAGGTTTTTATTTAGAATGAAAGTGTGAAAAAAGTTTTACTCGAAAGCCTCGTCTACAAATTGCGTGAGGATTAACATTGTTATAAAACCAGAGCATGGAGTTCAAAATCTAAACATTAGAAAAAGTACTCCGAATAGTACAAGGACTAAAAACATAATTTTTATCTAGAGGTTTGAGCACGCAGAATTCATCGTGTCACTAGCCGTTTTGGCTCAGTAATTTCCGACAACATTTTCGCCTAGCTTCGACGGAAGGGCATAAATTGACATGGGAGAGTCGTATAGGGACCTAGATTTATAACTAAATAGAGTATAATGGTCAATAGCATAATTCGACAACAATTAGGGACCGAAAATGCAATTTCTCCATCTTTTTTTTGTAAATATTTCTTTTTTGGTTGATGTTAAAGAAAGGTCCGCAGGCTGCTGTTGTGTTTGCCAGCATAAGGTTCATAGTGGCTTTCTTTGTCACCGGTGCTTCTCGTGGCCCATCATATTGGTACCTTCGCACAAGCAAATTTTATATTCATTTATGAAAGTTGGGAGGCAATGAGACACATCATTACTTGTACGGACCATTATGTTCCCTAATGCTCATTAGATTAATTTAATTTAAATTCATTATCACTAAATGCCCATCAAATCCTTGTTTTTAGAAACCAAGATAAGCAAAAACAAAAAGAAAAAATTTAACTTTTTTTAAAAGTCGATGATTGGTTTAAATGGGGAATGACTTCCCAACTCGACATTTGGGTGGTGGGGGATGGTAATTTCTTTTCTTTTTTTTGGGGTCCATTTATCAATCTAGCGAAATTTTGGTGCCCTAATCTCCCCCTTTGCATTATCTTGGAACTTAACCCACCCCTTTTGCTTGTTTTCACCAAATTGCCATGAGATATAGCAAAGTGCAAGGTTTCTGAATTGAGCCTGAGGACTTGCTTTTGCAACAGAGAAAAGGGTGTGATATGCGGTAGGTTATGCCCCCTTTCCCCCCTTGCGATTGTCTTGTAAACATTGTTTGATTGCAACATTATTGTGTTAATTAAGTTATGGAAATATTCTGAGCACAACAAATCCTGTGCTTCAAATCATATCGTCTCACATGCAGATGAATGATGAAACCATAATATAGTCCTTTACTCCACCAATGAGATCGACGAGTGAATTATGCTCATTTTAAAAATTATCCCGAGTCAAGAGTATATTTTGCTCATGCAATGCAAGTTGCATATTTCTACTCATTATTACTAAATAGAAACGAGAAAACTAGGCATAAGCGAAGCAACTGACAATTTCTTGGATCGTTTTTAGTAACATTCAATTGATTCCCTCCACTATTAAGTGCAATCAATTCCATATTCGGGTTATCTACATGAATCTTGGCTTGCATCTTACTTGATCTAGAGAGATCATTAGGGTATTTCTTAGTTAGGATTTATCTATCTAAGATAGTTTTTCTTTTGGGTTAATATCCTGAAAAACCCTAAACTGGTACACTTATGACAAATTTACCCTAAACTATTTTTTTGACCACCAAAAACCCCAAACTGGTATACTTTTAACAAATTTACCCAAAACTGGTACACTTGTGACAAATTTACCCTATGTTAGTTTTTGTTAAATTTTATTATCAAATTATTAAGTTAAATGACACGTGACAGTTAACCGGTATACCGATTTAGGACTTTACACTCCGTTTGTCACAGTTTATAATTTTTATGATTTTTTTGTGGTATTAATCCAATTTAACATAAGGTATATTTGTCACAAATTTACCAGTTTAGGGTTTTTTTGCAATCGAATAAATTAGTTTGGGGTAAATTTGTCATAAATATACTAGTTTAGGGTTTTTTTATAGTCAGTCGGGGTAAATTTGTCACAAGTTTACCAATTTGGAGTTTTTCATTGTTAAAAAAATAGTTTGGGGTAAATTTGTCACAAGTGTACCAGTTTTGGGTTTTTCAGGGTATTAACCATATTCTTTTTATAAAAATCCATTGAGTGAACCTCAACCTCACCCCGGGGCCGAGTGTTTATAATGTATAAAAAGTCAATAAAAAGAAAAAAGAAGGCCCAAACAAAAAAGTGATGGATTAGATGTTAGTGCAAATGTTATCATCAATTCACATAATAAACAGATATATGTTAGTTGAACAAAAGTGGTATTTTAAGTGACAGGCGGGTGAATGACGCTTAAGAACTATTATTGGAAGGGAAAAATGGCTACGAATACCCTATTGGTTAAGGCTTCGGATGAGAACGTTTCTGTTGTTCCTTCGATTTCTATTCTTTTTGTTAAAAAAAAAAAAGCGTAAACTGTTTGGTAATGCCAAGTTGTTTTTTTTTTTAGGAATAGAAAGTTAGCTCGGGAATAGATTTGGAGCGAAACGAGAAGAAAAAAAAAAAGTTCTTCTTGTTAAGAACAATTTAGAAATAAGTCAATTTTTTTATTTATTTTTCTTTTATTCCTCTCTCTTGCCGTGGCCACCTCCAAATGCCCGGAGCCACCATTGGCCGCCGACACGCCGGTCATCGGTTGCCGCTCGCCGCCACCCCCCGCCGCCGCCGCCGCTGGGCCGCCACCGCCCGCCATCGACCACCGCCGCCGCCGACCGTCGCCCGCCGCCGACCACCGCCCGCCAAACAAGAATAAAA
Organism: Eucalyptus brandiana; assembly: GCA_014182725.1. Classification (NCBI taxonomy): domain Eukaryota; kingdom Viridiplantae; phylum Streptophyta; class Magnoliopsida; order Myrtales; family Myrtaceae; genus Eucalyptus; species Eucalyptus brandiana. The sequence goes on from CM024671.1 coordinate 6,328,207, forward strand.
AAAAACGAATAAATATAAAAAAAAAAAAAAAACTGTTGCATTACCAAACGCATTTTTTTTCTATTCCAAGAGTAGAAATTTTGTGTAATTACCAAATAGGTTCCTTTACTCATAAATTGTTCCCTGAAATAGAAATAGAAAAGAACTATTTATGAAAAAAAAAAAAGAAAAAACTTTTCCCTAGTCAAGAAGCGTTACCATTCGTACCATAAATAGCAGAAATAGAAATTAACCTAACGAAGGATTCACCTTTAAATAGCTAGTTGGTGAGGCAATAACTTACGAAGGTGACTAATCGGTAATAGAATTCCGGAGCTTTCTTTCATCATTTCATCCAAGGAGTGTTTTTAGTCAAGAAATCGGGGGTTTAGATGGCTCTTCTAATCTAGTGATAGGAAATGCTTCCTTTCAAGTTAGGGTTCACACCTGCCCTATCTCTATCAAGTAAGGAAATTGTAGAGTGCTAAAGCGTCACGTTGACAAATTTTGATTAATCTTATCTTTGATAGTAGCTATCTATCTAAACAAGATAGGAAAACGATGTCCCTGAACAAAGTTGAAAAAACTATTTCCTCTCATATTAAAAAGAGTTCTTCGTACTCTATGAATGTCTTTTCTTAAATGCCAGCTAAAAGAAGATTTGGGTTGCCTAGTATTCCACCAATTAGTAATCCAAGTTTCGATAGAATTATGAAATGGGAGAGAGATAAAGAAGAGGAGGACGTTTCGTACCATTCGACCGACCCTTTCGTAGCCCATCATTAATGTCAGGGCTAGATGAAACCAATCGAAAGTCGAAATTGCACTGGAGAATGTCATAGTAAGGCGGCCGGGAGAATGTTTTATCATGCGGCGAACTCATGCGACGTGGCGATCGCTCGCGTTCGAATTGTCATCGGCATGGGACGCACACCAACCTCCATCGCGATGTTGGGTTACATTAGGCACTATAGTCAGGAGAGGACCAAGAACAATCGAACATCGCCAAAGGCGTACGGAAATTAAGAGGATTGCCAACCGAAAATGGCAATCAGGACAAATAGGCGGGGACGGAGGGGCGAATAAAAGATTTTAGAGAGAGAGAGAGAGAGAGAGAGAGAGAGAGAGGGAGGGAGGGAAAGAGACGGGCAGTGACTCCTATCTATCTTCTCTCGCGATAAGCCCGGGGGTAATATATTGCCGGAACGAATGTGGATCAACGAATGAAAAATGAGTCGTAACCCAACCCAACTCAACTCCAACTCAACTCACTGTCTTCTCAATCTTGATCTCCCTCTCTCTCTCTCTCTCTCTCTCCTCTTCTTTAGGGCAATCTTGAGCTCATAACTCTATCTCTTCTTCTCTCTCTCTCTCTCTCTCTCTCTCTCTGAGCAGATATATATATTTCTTTTTTCCTCCAAGACACTCGGATTTTGATTTGGGTCTCAGCCATCAAAACCAATCCCGTATTGTGCTGCCTGTCCCCATCTTCTTCGCTCGCCAAAGCTTTGAGCTCAAGAATTCTAGCTGTTGTTGTTGTTGTTGTTGCTGCTGCTGTTCTTGATGATGGTGCCATGGTGCCCATCTGAGCTCCAAGGTCCGTCCATGGCGGGTCATGGATGAGCAACCGAGTCCTTTGACAGTGCGTGCCAAACTGGAGAGCCGCAAAATCTGCATCTCCTTTTCGTTTCTTTGTTCTGCTGGAGAAGTGGGTTTCCTCCAAGAAGGTGTTCGCTTCGCCTCCCTTTAATTTCTCAAGCAGCACCACCGTGTCTCTTGATGCTAAAAGCTCAGTAATTAAAAGAAAATCATGGGTTTGTTTCGTTCTTGTGCTGGCACTTGAGATTGTTGCTGCTGCTACTGCTTCTTCTTCTTCTTCTTCTTCTTCTTCTTCTTCTTGGAATTTGGTTTCAAGATTTCGAGAACCCTTCGAAGAGGGGCACGCAGAGAAGAAAAAATTAATGTTCGATTCGAGAGGGAATTAATCAATCTGAGGGAGTTTTTAGATTTGCACAGATTAGAAGGCAGATCTGTGAAGTGTGAGCTTAGTTTGGTGTAATTTGGCTCCAATTCTTGCTGTTCCTTCAACATCTTCTGCCATAAAGGCTTAAAAAGAGAAAAAGAAATCCTTTTTGGCCTTGAGAGCTCAACACCTGTCAAGAATCCAACCCCCCAACACCAACATACATTGTTTCCTCAGTATCAAGATTTCCTCTCGTTCTATTAATTTTTATTCTTTTTTATGGGGTTTTTTGGTTCTGTGGGTTGTTCAGAAACAGTACTCATATTAATTAGTGCCTATTTTGTTTATTCGACTACAGGGCTCTAACACTATAAAATCATCGGGCTGTTCTTTGTGTCTGCCATTTTTAGGGTCAGCCAGAGCTTCAAACAAGAAGAAAAGGGTCGTCTAGAGAAGGTCAGATCAACCGTGCCGTACAAGAATTGACTGGTGTTTCCGCCCGCTCATCGAGCTTCGAATCTGGAAAAAGGAAAAGAAGAAATTTTTGAAAGCTTCAGATCAAGGTTTGATATGTAGCCACCACTCTAGCCATTACTCAGTAGCCCCCTCGAACTCTCCTTTTAATTTCAATCCACTTTTTTTCTTTATGTTGGGGCGGTTCTTGGAAGCTTTTATCGTCTTTGAAAAGCTGTAAGATAGGTCTGGAGCTGTTGCTAAAGAGCTTTGTAGCCACAATAATGCTCGTAGGTATGGGTGGGTGTAGTATGTGAGTGTATCATAACCGAGTCAGATCTCTCTCTCTCTCTCTCTCTCTCTCTCTCTCTCTATTTCTGTGGTCAGCTGAATGAGTAAGGTGAGTCTGTGTGTATGTGTGGTTAAAGCAATGTGTACGTATGGAGCATCTGATGCTGGCTGTTTTCGTTTTTTATCTCTCTTTCTCTGTGAATTATGGTGATGATGATGTATGGTTAAATTTTCCTTCTTTTTTGTCATTGTGGCTCTTTTGGGCTTTCTGTTTTTTTGCAGTACTGAAGGCTGAAGCTCTCCCTTCTGAGACCATCTCAGGCTTTGCTTTTGAAAGAGGCACACACTGCAAAAAAAACAGCAGAAATAGTGATAGAGAGAGAAGAGAGGAAGCTGCTCTATCGTTATTGACCCCTCTCTCTCTCTCTCTCTCTCTCTCTCTCTCTCCTTGCACGCTCGCACAGACATCCCTGACTTGGACTTTGATATATCGGAGGCGTAAAAACAGGCTACTTTTTTTATCGCTTCCCAGCCGAAGTACTCTCTGTATTATCGTCATCAATGCGTAGGACATTGCAACCCCACCTGCACTCTCGCCATCACCACCACCACCACCACCACCACCACAACCACCAAAATCCCTCCTTTTCACTTGCAACTTCAACCCACCACTTCTCTCTCTGAGACCCACTTCCTCAAATTCAAACCTCTTCCTCCTCCTCTCTCTCTAGAACAACCATAAATTCTAGTGAAAAGCCAAAAGGGTCTCATCAAGTCCTCCGGCCCTTGCTGTTTTGAGGCATGAAAGCGGCATGGAGGTGGAGATCCAGACACAAGCTAAGTTCCCAAGGGTTGGAAATGGGACCAGCAGGAGCATCGATTCGGCCAAGAATAGGCCCAAAATTGGCGACCGGCAGTACCCTGACGACGAGGAAGATGGAGCACAGCAAAAGCATTCCTTGAACCTCGCCGCCGCCGGTATCGGGCCCGCCGGCAGCGGCACCAATGGGCTCCGGGGTTGGCACAGCTCCCGGATCGTTAGGGTTTCCCGGTCCTCCGGCGGAAAGGACCGGCACAGCAAGGTCCTGACCTCGAAAGGCCTCCGGGACCGGAGGGTCCGCCTGTCCGTCGCCACCGCCATCCAATTCTACGACATCCAGGACCGGTTGGGGTATGACCAGCCCAGCAAGGCGGTGGAATGGCTCATCAAGGCGGCATCCGACTCCATTGCGGAGCTTCCTTCGCTCAGCGGCTCATTCCCGGACACACCGCAGCAGTTCAGCGATGAGAAGCAGCGGGCGAGCGACGGCGGCACGGAGCAGGAGCACGGGTTCGACTCGGCCGAGGTTGAGCTGGACGGCGACTCGAATTTCCAGCAGCAGAACCAGAACCTCTCTTTGTCCAAATCCGCTTGTAGCAGCAACTCTGAGAACAGCAAGGGTTCCAGCCTCTCTCTGTCCCAGTCGGAGGTCCGGGCTAATCGCGAGAATCGCGCGAGGGCGCGCGAGAGGGCGAGGGAGAGGACTGCCAAGGAGAAGGAGACCAATGACCAGAACCTGAACTCAATTGCCCATAACTCTTCCTACATCGAGCTCCTCACTGGGGGGGCTATGAGCACTGGAAACAACACTGCCGCCGCGGCCGCTGCCGCCACCACCAATGCCACCACCGCCGTTGCCACCACCACAAGTAGTCCTTCCGGCAGCGGCGAGGCCAATCTGTTCCACAAGGCGACAACGAGGCCATGGAACTCGACGACCATGGAGTACATCACCAGTAGTCTATTCGGTGCACAATTTTCCAGGGGACATCCTCACCACACTTCCGGTGGGTTTCCTGGGCAGATTCAAATGGGGAACAGCACGAATTCGCTGCCGCAGGCGATGCAAGTTCCGGCCTTTACCATCTCCTCCGCTGAAAGTGGTGGCGGGGGCAGCCACCACCAGGAGCTCCCGCATTACTCCTTCGTGCCCGACCACCTCATCCCGGTGGCGGCAGCCGCGGGCACGTCGCAGCCAGAATATCTGAACTTCAGCATATCTTCAACCTCTTCTTCTGGCCTCGGCGGCTTCAATAGGGGGACCCTTCAGTCCAATTCGTCATCACCGTCTCTTTTGCCTAACCATCTCCAGAGGTTCGCTACTCCCATCGCTACTCCCATGGACGGTCCAAGCATGCAATTCCTGCTTGGCACAGCCATGCCCATCGCTGTTGAGACTAATCACCACCACCAAAACCACCACATTGCCCAGTTCCCATCTGGGATCGATGGCCGGCTGCAGCTCTGCTACAGCGACGGTACCCGACAAGCCACGGCCGCAGCCGCCAGCCAGCACAAGGGAAAAACAAAGAACGGATGAACTCCATCAAGATCCATTCGTATGTAATCCATCTTCTTTAAGGTAAGATTTCAACCCCTCTTCTGCTCGCGAGAGTGAGTCCTTGGCTGATGATGCCTACTGCATTATAGCCTTTTCTTGCTCTAAGTAAGTGGCTGCTTGTTTGGGTCCTCTCCTTGGCTCAATTCTTGAACTGGGTTTTCATGGGTTTTCTTGTTCTTTCTCTCTCTTAATTTTCAGTTTCCTTAGGTTTTAGCTTTTTTGATTTGATGTGCTAGGGTATCGTCCCATGAATCTTTATGATTTTTTATTGTAATTTTTTTTAAAAAAAAAATCCTTGGGAAGCATAAAAAAGAATAATTTCATTGGGGTGGGGTGTATTTTCATGGTGGTTATGGTATATTTACATTGCTCTCTCTCTCTCTCTCTCTCTCTCTCTCCTGATTCTCGATGCTGCATAGGTTGCCGGGAAATATTATAAGAGATCGGCTCGTTGTCTCCTCGTTTGTTTCTGAAATTGCTTTGGTTCCCTTTTCCTGTAGCAAGCTCTCTGAAATTCTTGAGCCAGGTGTTGCCAGCCCTCTGGCTCGTTGAGCAAATGTAGGTCATCAGATCATGACATATTGTTCCACGAAAAAAAAAAAAGAAAAAAAAAAGAAAGGCTTTTTAAGGTTTTTGGTTGGCTTTGCGCTCGTGTTTTTGTGCCCCCTCTCATGAATGTGGGCCTTGTTAGCAGCTTTAAGAAAATTGTCTTGATTCTTTGTTTATTTATTTCCTCTTTTCTTGTTCTTGCTTTTCATTTTTTTGGTTAAAGTGCCTCTGAGCTTGCCACACATGGCTATGAATCGGCGCACTGTCGGGGGATGCGTGGGTTTTATTCTTTTTAGCTTACATGGATCCTACAAATCACTTGCTGTATCATATGCTATACAGTTTCGAACTCCATGCACGTAGGCATATCAACTTTATTGACATGAAACTTTTGGCGACACTGTGGTGATGAGAATAATGTTGATTTCTGCTTTTAGACAGCATATCAAATTTTGGGTGTGGACAGAGGGGATGATTGCAAAAGGGTTCTTTCATAATTTAAAAAAAAAAAAAGTTGATCCTTTTTTCTTGGTCCCTCTTTCTCCTTTCTTTCTCTGATTACAGAGGTGATTGATTGCTCTGAAGAGAAGTTGAAGCTTCAGCACATGTTTAATGCATTTTTAATGCATTTCAGCTAGGGACATGGGAAAATGTCTAAGCTTCTCTGCTTGCTTGTTTTTGGGGGAAACTAAGACCCAAAGGACTGACTGGCTAGTTCTCTTATTTTGGGGAGGCAAAAGAATAATTAGAGGATTTGGAAACCTGGAGACTCTTCAGGCTTATTCTTTGATTAAGGAAAAAGAAGAAGCTCTTTCATGACTAGCCAAGAGATACCATGCAAGAGTCATATGAGCTTACATTGATGAGGAAGTTTAGAAAGGGTAAAAAAATCTAACTATCTAGAAACATTCTTATCAGCAACTTTTGAATGAGATATTCATATAATTGTTAACATGACCACAAGTGTAACTGCATTTCGTTGTCTTTTCTTAGGACTTTAAGGGTGTGCATGGCAAAATTTCTGAAATAGAAATTGATTTCCGATCAGAAATTGATTTCTCAATTTTTGTTCAGACATTGAGAACTTAAAAATTTTAGTTTCTGATTTCTTTTTCAAATCTATTTCTGTAATAGAAATCTGTTTCAGAAATAGAAAAATCAAATTGCGTTACCAAACGGATTTCTGTTCTAGGGAACAGAGAAACAGAGAAAGAGAGCAGTATAAATTTTATCATGCGCGCCCTAAAAAGAACTGCGTATTCAGGAAAAGAGCCTGAAAAGCATTCTTTTTCTCTTTATTTATCAGAATCTTAAGGAAACTGTTCATCCAAAAAGAAATGGGTCTGAAATGTCACCTCTTTTTTTTAATGGCACCACACATCTCCTTGTTATGCGGTTTATCCACGTTAATTATCTTACTTTATTTGAATATTAAGCATTTCCATTCTTTTTTTTTTCTTTTTTTTGAAGGAAATGGTTTGTAATTTGCATAATACTCGGGGTTCAATCAAGTGGTGTTTCATCATACATGGCTCCACAGAATCGAGGCATATGTTGTCGTAAAACATACTTCTTACAGACATATATTGGTTCCAATACTTTTATCACCTGCTTAGAACACCAGAGAACAACAGTGTGTCGTTACTTAACCAAGAAAATGAACTCAATAGAGTCTCTTGTGTATCTTCTTGTGCTTTCATTAACTAATAAACAACAACCTGTTTTAGAGTAAAACACTGAGATTTTTTCCGTTGAAACTATTTAGGCAATGTTAACTCATGTCTATTGGGCACTTGCAATTGCTATGCTCAGTACGGGTAGTTCTTTTTCTGGTCATCTAGCAGAATTCTTTCAAAATTCATGATGTGCATTATCTAACACGCTTGAGAAGGCGTCTCTTCTTGACACTAGCAAGGACCTTGAGGGCACTTGCTAACACAAGACTTAGACTATTTATATGATTCATACCATTGGGACTCTTGAATTCCTGGTATTAATAGCAATGCTGCATGACTAATTATCATGCTAATCATTTGAAACTAAGCTGGCCATTCATGGGGGATTGGAGGTTTGGATTAAGAGTTTCGATCCATTGACAACTTTAGTTGTTTGAATGGGGTTGGTTGAAGAAGAGAACGATGGAGATGAAGAGAGACAGAAAGCATATGCTTCTCTAATCAAAGCAACTCCTCTTGTCTTTGTAAGTTCTCAGTTGAAGAATGGAGAGGGTTGTCTCTTACATTGACTATATAGCACACATTTTTTTGTTTAAAGGGAAAACAAGAGCGGAAAATGTTCGATAAACAAATCAACTAAGATGCTCTAGACTGGTTGAGGTAATTTTTGAAATCGAATTTAAATGGTTGAGAAATGAGACAGCATAGATATGTACAGAAAGAATCTGGGAGAACTTGATAGTCGTGGAAGGTGAGAATTTTAATGAATATGGGATGAGGAAAGGTATTAAATCTCACACATAAGGAGACATTTTTTGAACAAATAGTGGAAATCTTTTCTTTTCTGATGAGTAAAAAGCAGTAGCAGACGGTACAGCTTAATAAACATGATCATAGTTCATCTTAATAATGAGTTGGGCTTTCAATTTAATATTGAAGTCCAATTTTGAGGTCATGAACTGCTTCTAAGATATGCATTGCCGACGCTCTTATTTTGATTTTGCATACTTTGACAGACTTTACAAAAAAGAAAAGTAGTTAGTAGAAAATACTATTGTGCTCAAGGCCACAATTAATATTGCTATGACAAATTGACTGTTCTTAAGCTGGTAATTAACGGAAGTAGTTTTTGTGACATATGCAAAGGAATAGAGATTTGAATTCTTTTCTTCAACAGTTCTTGTAATTGCTGATCAGAAATGTAATTCACATAAGAGCGACTATGCAAACAGTTACATGTCTATCTTTAGGTAAATGCGTCACCCATCTGATGGTGAATATGTGAAAAGAATCTTGACACCGACAGTAGACCTAATAAGAATTCTTGTAGATGATCTTCATTCAAGATAGTAATCTAACAAAGCATACTTTCCCCTTCAATTTGTTGCACAAACTCTTCTTGTTCATGTTTCATTTTCACGAAAAAAGGAAAAAAATCTCGTTTCGTTTTCTAATGTCAACAAAAAGGAGCTGATGCGGGTAATCGTGGATCAGCCTCCTACTTCTACGTTGTTTTGGCTATTACAGAAGGGTCCCCTGCTCCTGAAACTATGAGAACAGTTTTTGGTAGATTTTTTAGCATATAGTTTAACTCATCCTCTCAATTCAACAAAGAACTTGGGTCTTCTCATAGTTTCAGGAGCAGGGGACCCTTCTGTAATAGCCAAAACATCAATCTCATTTCGATTTTCTATAATCCTTTAATGGAAAAGTGTCATATGTTATCTATGGGATTGATGTTTTGTTAGAATATTTAAATATTAAATCATGCTTCGATATATTAGGTTAAGCTTTTTGAAAGTTGTTGTCCCAAAGAATTTTACAAGCCATCTGAGGAAGAGGCCCTGAGTTCAAATTTTTCGAGATCCCTTATTGCTTCATCATACAGATTTTTCCACTTTAGTCTTAGGCCAAAGTTGCCTTCATATCTTTAAGTTTTTAGAATAGATGATAATGGTTTCACAACATTTTACACGTTCCTTTCCAGCGACAGAACACGAGAAAGTAGTATAATTCAATGCTGGCTTCTCTCCCTCTCTCATACTTTATCTAAGGGAAATTTTGGACATTAATTCCTTTGAATTTCCTCACTATACATAGAACTAAATCTAGCAAATGTGACCCTCATCTTATTTCATTCCATTGCAAGAATTCCAAATGTAATTACCGCCCTAAATTTTGTAAGATGTGGCTTTAAGTCCGTACTACAAACATAGAAAAGGGTTGAGTTGATACTTTTGGTCAAATTGGCCAAGGACTTCACATTCTTCCATCAAAAGAAATCGTATATACCAAGCTGAAATTTTTGTTGTCCTGCTGCTTTAAAAGATGAAACATTTATGAAAAAATACCTGGAAGGTAAATGAATCATTCTATTGTTATCAAATGGCTTCATTTGGAGATGTAAACCCTTTGTTAGGCATTTAAGGAAAGCAATCAAGCTATCCTTTCAATGTCGTTCCATTCCAATCGTCAGGGTCTGTATTTGCTCATTATATCCATGAGAGTCATTTCATCTCTACCATATTTGAGAAATTTGGTCTGCATTATGCTATTCATTAGGGTTAAGCAGTTTTGAAGCGGGTGGGCCAATGGAGAGGCGACCCTTCCTGTTCCCATCTCAAATTGGAAATATATTGCCCTCATTATGGTCCTGGTTTAAAACACGTTGCCCTCATTTTGGTCCTAGTTTTGAAACATGTTATTGCTTTCAAGAACTGTATCTTTTCGAATTACAATTCAGTTCTTCCGTAGATCATTCTTCTTATTTAAAGAGGCATTTCATCTCAGATAATCTATCTTAGAAGAAATGAAACAAAACGTGTTGACCACCTTGAGTACTTGGAAACCGACTTGAAACGCTACATTAGTATCTGGGCAATCCAAGGTCATGTCGTCAGCCATAGGCTGGAGCTTGTCCCGTAAATCTTACAGATGACTAACACTTAAAACGAGTAACATCCCCATTGGACCTGTCCATTCTCATGAATCTTGTTGGTTTTAACAGGTTTTTATAACTTTCTTTTTCCGGAGCTGGTGCAGCACATATTGTCCTACTTCATTCATTATTACCGCATACATAGACTTAGTTTTGTACTTTCTATTTGATCCCCATTGGCAGCTTACATTAGACTTGGACTCATCTTGTGTTGGTGAACTAGAAATCCAACACAAATGGGATGAGAAGAATACCAATCATCTCTGGATTTGGTTCTCAGCAGATACTAGTAGTAGTGGCTTTAGTTCCTTCAAATACTAGCTTAGGGTGAATTTTCTTCACTCAGCTCAGAGACCATCTTGTCTTTACCTCATAATAGAGAATATTTCCACTAGGATGCATCTAGTTTCTAAGTACAAACCATGAAGGGTTAATGAAGAGAAAGCACTAGAAGTTTTTTTTCTGATAAGTTGAACTTGGCTTTTAGATGGTAAAAGAGAGCAATCAGCCAAATTTGCATTTTTCCTATGTTTCACATTAACGGTGATTGTTGATGTAATGGTTAAAAAATTGATCATCTTTATTTATTTTGATTGATTAGTAAAGATGTTTAATCTTTATATACTCCAACTACACTGTTCTATGACAAAGATGTTGTTCAAAACCACATGGTGCGCCATATGGTCATAGGTCCTTGCAGTAGCTGATCTCTGGGGATTTAGGTATATTTCTAGCCAGCAAATTCTTTTCATCACTGTTGAATTTTGGGCAGCAGAAAATTTGTTCTGAAATCTTTACCGTTATCCTATGTTGGCACGTCACCTAAGCCTTCTGCTTTATGTGAGCTAGTGCTGTTGCTTTTCCCTTTCTAATGGGAACCTTTGTTTCCAGGAGAATATGTACTTGTCCGTATTAGATGACAAACTACTGTAAAGTCTAATCTATGGAACATGAGTCTTGCCCATTTTATTCAGATATTGCACATTTGCAAGTAGATTCTTTTCACTGTCCATTAAAGCATAGTAACCAACACAAGCAGCAGAGTGCAAATGTCTGGTGATTCTTTGCAGATCAGTTGGCATTTGCCAGAAATTCCTGTTAGGTTACCAGTTGGAATTGCCATTGCACTTTTTGATGGCCCACCGACTTCAAATGACATTAAACATATCATCCCTGAATTATGTTATTCTTTCTTGATATGAAGTAGAAAGCTTCCTTGTGCTGATGGAGTTGTCATAGTCTTCTTGAGCTCCATCGTGCTATTGGAGTGTCCATATATCCCTCATATTTTGTACCGGGCTGGCTTATATTGTTCATTCATCTTCATTACCACTTGTCATTTATGAATAGGGTAGTTCTTCTGGACCAACACTTGCTTAGCCACTCTCATTTGCTTCAATGAAGGCTATTCTTCATTTCTCACATTCCAGTTATCAAAATTTGGTGTAGCTTCTTCCTAGCTTGGCGCTTTGGATGTTTGCCAATTCACTAGTGTTTCAGGTTTGTGAAAATAGAAGAAGATTGATGATATGTGCTTTCCTGTTTGGTCCTTGCCTACTGTCCAAACATATGAGAGTACATATTTTTATGCAAAGATTCCATACAAGAACGTGAAGTCGCGCAGTCGAGTCTCTCTTTGTTCCTAAATAATCCAATTCTCCCTCTGCGGAACAAAAGGCTCTGTGTTGTTGAGCGATGCCCTTAACAGGAGACATATGTTCTATCACATTGTCCTTAACCATTTGAAGTCTGCAGTCATTTATCATACAGATTGCGTTTGCTTTATGTGTTCCGTGACAATTTACGCATTACATTCATATACTTGTTTGCTTGTTTCTGCTATGTCTTACTTCGCAATGTATCGAAGAATCTATTAGTGAAAGGTATTGGTGGAAAGATTTTGGGACGTTGGTCAGTTTTATTTCTTGTGATTCTTTATGGAGTTTCATTGAAATAAAAACTGCACTCTAGACCGTATTGTCTTCATAATCTTATATATTTGCAGTTAATGCAGGTGGATGCTATGGTGCGGAGAGTGAAGATGTAGATATTGCGGTGCCAAGCCACGAGCGGATCAGAATGTGACTGTTATATCTTTCATTGTCTTATGAATTTCTTATTCGAGTAATTGATGTTTTAGTTGCTTATATGTTGATTTGGAAGTAATATTGGCTCGACCTCGAGCATTCGAGTTGTGTTATCCCCATGTGCCATTGTGTGCTTTCCTGGCTTTTTCCCAGTGTATGAATCAAGGATTTGATTGTTGCTGTTCTTCATTGTTCTTGAAACTGTTCTATGCAGTCAAATCAACCGCAGCATGACTCATGCAAATTGAGCATCGCCACAATTCAATTTCGCATGGCTCATGACCAATCTTTCATTTTTTATGTACAAATTGAACCCAATTAGTTGTTCACCCATTTTAAAATTCTCTTTGCCAAACTCCAGTTGTTTGCTTTGATGGAAGTTCTTATCTACATATGAAGCCTTGCAGATAATGCAGTGAAGGATGCTTCTGTTGTCATACGATCAATGTTTGTGTATATGGATAACGATTATGGAGGGAACTTGCACGGGCGGCTGAGATAATTATATCTACAATTGCATATTGCGTGACTGGATGATATGGATGTGCGATGATCGTGAAATTGTTTTTTCGCGACAAGGACTGATGCGGAATGTCATGACAAAAAAAAACTGCGCAGAGGATAAGGATAGACGATAAACACGACACACTTTTGAGTTTGGAGAACCAAACAACGGATATCGCATCAACATCATTTGACAAGCATGAAACGTTGACAAGATTTGATCCATTTAGATATGTCGACACAAAAATGACAATGTATGCGATAATGACCATTGCATCGTGCGATTATAAAAGCAATTTGGGTTTTGCTGGACTTTGATTTGCCAGAGAACCGGCCGAGCATAAAAGTAATGCTCCAGCTCAAATTGGACAGTCCTTGTTCAGCACAGCACGAAAGAGCAATAAAGTATGATGGATGACATCATCAATAATTCAGGGGGTTGCTCACGATCGATCATTCTGGCTGTGATAGCGATAGCGAAACAAGATGCAGATTCCAGATATAGAGGGACATTAGAAAAAGATAACAGGGTGTAGAACCTGACGTATATGAAGAAGTTCAGACTTGGTTCACATGGATTTGGATAATGGTGGGAATGCAAGGGAAGAAACTTCGCGTGTACAATTATTAACAAAAGAAGATGCACGAACAGCTCAGAGATCGACATCAGATCAATCATTGAAGAGTTATAGTCGTCTCTCTCTCTCTCTCTCTCTCAAATGAGTATGGCCGAAGTCTGCTCCAAAAGTGGTTCAAGAACTGAGTTCAAAGTGGCAAGTGCATGAGGAATTCTCAAGACAGCATCATTTTCTCAACCTCAGGACAGTGAAGCTTCAACTTCAGAATTTGACATCACAACCACCTATGCTACTCTTGAGGAAGAATGTGTTCGTCGGTGAACCTGAAGGTTGGCGCCCCTAGGACCCACTTAAACAAATACAACTCACTTTCAGAAGATATCCAGAGAATCCAGCTACTTCTTTTGGCCCCAAACAGTAAAAATCATTTATTTAGAGTTGCCTCCAGTCACTTTAATATTACAATGCCCGAACAATCAGATTGTCGTCTAGTCGCGACCTTCAGCATGAACATTTTAAAACAGTACGGGGAATGGTAAATGATAAAAATAGACACTCCCTGCGAATCATCTGAAACCATGTTATTAGGATATGTGAGAGGAAGTGACCGCTTTATTAGATGCGTACAAGACAAGGTTTCGACGAGTTGCATATGAAACAGCATTGCAAAGAGAAGCAACAGAAAGCGGGGCCAAGAAAAAGCTGATATAAGCATACATTTATATCACAAGGTCTGATTGGTCCTTCAAACTATCACAGCTTTTCTACAACAAGCTTTGAAAGAAGAACGAAGTTGCTACATGACATTGAACACCCTGTCCCATGGAACTGGGCCCTAAACTCCCATGTTCCACGCTACATCACCCTCGCGATCAAGAACTTGTCATTTTTACCATAACTCATTGAAAGCTTGGGATTCCACCTTCAAGTCCTTTATATTTTGCCCCAATGGATATGCTGGCATGAGCATCGGTAATTCAATGGGCCATGGAGAGTGCACTTGTCAGTGAACTTCTAGAGTATATGTTCTTCACTACAATATTCACATAGTGCGAGATGATAAGTTCAAAAGACTACAGACTCAGGAATAGAAAGTCATTTTCTATAACTGATGTAGTCATTGCAAGCATATTCCTGAGAAATTAACGAGCAGATGCATCTCGTTATCAAAGCCTAGAACAGAAGTAAGAGACTTGCCGTATAGGGCCACCCAAAAAGTACTTCACATACACAGCACATTTTGGCTCAGTAGAAGCTTCATTGGCTGCTATTAGCACAGACAAAATTGTGGTCTGATCCTCGTCCTACCAGAAGAGTACAACTCATTTCCCTTTAACCAATCAGCTTACCCTGAAAATACAAAAGGTTCACCTATAGATGAGACAGAAGAAATATTCATCTATAAGAGAGCGTAATAGTATCATTACAGGTGCTCAAACCCAAAAGATTAGTTAACTACAATCAAAGATGGCTAGAAGGTTGCGCATCATCTCGCACAGACACGGCCTATATATCTCCGAATCAAAGACAAATAAATATACTCTACCAAGTTGAGAGAATCTACGAGTCCCAAAGACACACAGCAGGAGTTCAGAAGAGCTTCCTGGGCTGCAGCTTCTTCCAGACAGATGCAGCAACTCCACGAAAGCATATAGCAAATAAGTTGAAGCTAAAACACCCTTACTGGAACAAAGGAAGAGAAGATGATAAACCTAAGCAGACTGCCAAGAATTGGCATACAAATGTTCTTGCCATTTTCACTACCCCAACTCTCGCATTTAAAAGCAATTCTTCAAAGTAATATTTGAATAGAAATGTCATCAGAGGAATTTCGTGTTCACTCTCCAACCACAGAAGGGACTACTATATTCACTTTCTAAACCAGCCGTCCCTAAATTGGCAGTCCGCTTTTTTGAGTTCATTTCCGAAAAGCTGTAGCAACTCTGCTTAGAAATCATACACAATTGACCATCTGATAACATCAAAATCTCACATCAAGACATAGGGAGGAACAATCTGCCAGTAAGGGTGCATTCGAAAGGAGATGATGGTTGATCCACATCCACAAGAACGCCAAGCACAACATTTTATCTAGCAATTACTTCATAACTAAATATCAAAAACTAGTCAGGCAGCGTACGGACTATACCAATACAGAAACAACATGCAAAGGAATAATAAATCAGACCATCAGGGGTGTACCTGAAATTCCATGGGGACTATCAGAATGAGTTCATCTCCAAGCAGTACGTCCTCCTTTTCACTAACATTCTAGCCGCAGTTCCATAAGGCTCCTCAAATGCGGTCGAAATCCAGGACCCATCAGCCGTGTCCTTCTTCAACCCAGACTGCTCGCTAGGTCTTATGGCAACCAAAGTCGCCCCTTTCAGTACAACCCCGTCGGGCAATTCCAAGTGCGGTGCATACCAGAGCCTCATATTGAGCGCGGGCACCATCGTCCTCTTCGAAGCCGAAGAAGCCGACAAGGGTTTCACCCTCAGCTCCTCGAGCTGCTCTCTGTTCATGCACAACACTCCTTGTCCATCAGCATCCGTCAAGACCAAGCTATCAAGAGTCTTATGCTCTGCAATTATGGGCTGCAATAAGTAGTGCCTCGCAGATGCAGCGATCAAGGAGCTTATCGTCCAAACGACCCTCAATTTTAGGCCTCCATTGGTGTAGAAGGATTCGGGAATGCTTCCATTATCGTCGTTCGCACAACCGGCATCTGTTCCATTCTCTAAACCCACCAAATTCTTCAATGGCTCAGGCCGCACAACCGAAGAAGCGCCCAAAATCACGCAATTGTCGAGCGTAGACCCGAAATCCGCCCTCCACTTCAACAAAATCCCACCATCGATCCCCAGCTCTCCGCTCGGCAATTCGATGCGGAGGAAACGAATCTCATTGAAATTCTTCAAGACCTGAGTAGGGGAGTGGTGAGTGACGCCGCCCTGGTCCGCCTCGCCGTCGCATTCGCTCCCGACGGCGAGGGAGGACGAAGAGGAGGAAGCGCCCACCTGGGCCCTCCTCGCCCCTCCGGAGAACAAGCCGAGGGCCTGGAGGGGCTTCACGATGTTGCCCAGGACGACGCGGAAGAAGCTGGCGAGCGGGCCGCCGCGGCCCTTGTCGGAGAGGGCCGGGGAGGCGGACTCGTCGTCGGAGATGACGCAGTCGACGCGGACGAGGACGGCGTCGACCTGGGGGACGAGGTGGCGGAAGCGGCGGGAGACGGCGCTGCAGCGGCCGAGGGCCTTGACGTCGGCGACGCGGTTGAAGATGAGGAGGAGGAGGGAGTCGGGGAGGCGGTCGAAGTGGTCCTCGCCGTCGGCGGCGGCGGCGGCGGCGGCGGCGGCGGCGAGTGGCGGCGGGGCTGGGTGGACGCGCGAGGGGTTCGGATCTGCCCTGGAGCTGGACGACGGCGGCGACATTATTCTCGGCATGGACCCGCGCGGAGGAGAACCCGTCGCATGAAAAAGCTCCCGCCTTTCGCGCTCGTCCGCAGATCTGGAGGAGGGTAATCGATGGCGCCGCGTCCCGATTCGAGGGTCGGGCTCGGAATCTAGAGAGAGAGAGAGAGCAGGAGGAAGAAGATACAGGCGAAGGAAACTGACTTTTTAGAGAGAGAGAGAGAGAGGGAGGGAGAGGATGAAGAAGATGAAGAAGATGATGATGACGATGAAGGTATGAAAATCCCATACCCCCGGCGTGGTTTTTTTTTTTTTAATTTTCTTCAAGAGAAAATGGTGAAAAATGGTGTAAATAATTGATGAACTTTTATTCGATCACATTATATAATGTGATCGCTCAACTTTAGCTCGATATATAATATTTGTCCTTGAACTTTTAATTTATTCAAGCCGGTCCTCAAATTTTGGTACATATATAATCTAGTTTACAAATTATATGAACATATTCAATATTATTTTTAAACTGGAATTAATTTAAGAATGTTATTGGATATTTTCATATAATATGAAGAATTGGATTAAAAATATAACAAAAATCGATGGTTTAAATTGAACAAATTAAAAATCTAAAAAAGTACGTGAGATATTAAGTTAAGATTTATAGATCATATTAAACAAATTAAAATCACATAATATATTGGATCGAAATTTAGAGATTATTTGTGTTATTATCCATTTCCTTAATATAAAGAAACTTTTTTTCCTAATTAGAGATTGGAGAGCCTTTTTGAAATTTACGTGATTGCTCTAATTTTTGTAAAGAAAAAAAAAAACTTAAGGTTACTTGTGAAATTTTCTGACCGGCGAGAATGAGTTTATATTAACATACGTTTTAGCAATAGTGTTAGATCTTGAATTTTTCTTTTTTTGATTGTTTGATTAAATCCTTTTCACTTTTTTTTTTTTTAACTCCATAGGGTTCACCAATGAAGATAAGTATTGCATAAATTGGTAGTATTTACAAAATTTGAGAGACTTATTGTATAGTTCATGTGAAATAGTTTATTTATTAAAAGAAATTTTATGGCGGTTATTGATGCTCGACTTGCTATTTCATATCAAAATTGACAGGATGAGTGTCCCAAAATTATTTCACTTCCGACCATGGATAAAATAACTAATTTTTTTGTGCTGATTTCTTATATTTTTACTCCGAAAAGGTATTGGTCAATTTGTGAGTAAAAGCAAAATTATGTGGTTGTAACGTTAGCTCTCTTTTGTATGACATACTTTTGTTTCCATATTTAGCTCATTGACAACAATCATTAAAATCATTTTTATTCACGTCCTTTTAGCATGTGAGTTTTTCACATCCTTTTAGCATGATTCCTTGTGACATGCGTGTTTTTATTCATTTTTCAGAAAATGTAAATTTAGCATGATTCATGACCGGAAAAATTTCAAATAAAAGTCCGTAATGCTCTTGTATTTTTAAATAATGGCATTGAGTGGACATTATTTCAAATAAGGGTTTAAAGTGTCATTATTTTTTCAAATAAGAGCCTAAGATAGTTATAATTGTTTTAACAAAATATTTAAGATGATCAAGGGTATTTTCATCCAAACATAATTTTTAAAAAATGAGCTAAAATATAACTGGGAGGAGTCTCCTGCCTCTTGTCAACCCCACCCAGGCACTAGCGACCTTGTTGGCCATCATTGTTGCCCCACCAATGATGGGGCAACAACAACAGGTGGGAGGGAGCCCATTCTCCCTTGTGTTTCTTTCTTTTTTTAGTTTGTTTTTTATGAGAAAAAAGAAATAATTTTTTTTAAAAATTACCCTCCACCAAACAGTGGTTCTAGCTCTAATTTGTGATTGATATGATAGCTTCAGCCCTTATTTGTGAAATGATGGCATTTCAAATCCTTATTTGGAATTTTCCCTTCATAATGTCAAATACGATTTGGTCCAAATTACGAATATGCACGTCCATTTCAAGCCCTTTTTTGGAATTTTCCCTTCATAATGTCAAATACGACTTGGTCCAAATTATGAATATGCACGTGCATTTGACTATATGACAGCATTTCTTAATATGTGAGAATGCTATTATGAAATAAACCGAGCCCCATTATTAATTAAAAATATTCAGACGTGTGTATTATGTCCTTTTTGTATACATGTAATATTGGGTTTATAAAGTCTTAAGATAGATTTTTTATTTTTATAGAGATAAATATAACTTTGGAAAATACTTTTGAAAACATGAGGGCCGGCTTGTATTAAAGCACAAGATAAATATAGAGAAACCGTGAAACTTTCTGGACTTTATTTGAGCGGGAGACAAACCCTTGTTTCTTGTATTCTTCAAAGTTTATTTGGGAAACATAATAAGTAGCTCATTAAAGAAAAGAGCACTAGCTATATAGTATTATAGGTTCCTGCATGTTTGATACAGAAAAAAGAAGTTCAAAGTTGAGGCTATAGTGAATTAAAGTTAATAGATTCATGCCTTTTCTTTTTGTTCCTCAACTTTAGACCTTACTTGATTGATGGGCATTTCGTATATTAAACACATCAATGGTGACCTTTTGAACAAGGGTTTTGCAGGAGACTAAACAAAAGTATAATTCTTAATTCTCACAACTGTACCCTTGACTATTATGTTGGGCTACAAACATTGATGGAATTAGAAAAAGAGAAAAGATTTTTGAGTGCGTCATTAGAAAGCCTATTCTAAAAATTTAAATTAATAAGTCAAGAAAGGCCGGATGAATATAACATATGAAGTAGAATTGATTATGATATTATATCAAAAAGTCCAATCCATAAGTCCAAGCTAAAAGATGGAGGGGAGCTGTATGTACATGAAAATCATATGGATTGCGCAAACATGCCATGCAGGATAACCTTAAAAGAGTGTCTTAATCCATAGGCAGGAAGCCCGATCATTTTAGGACAATCAAAATAAGAAAATCCACGATGCTCGATGCATAGATGCAAGCTATTTTTATTGTCTAATTAATTGAAACAATATAAATCACTATATTTAAGAAAAATGTCTTTCAATCCATTCATCTTCCTCGAAACAAATAGAGTTTGGATATACCGGCATTTTGCCTTCGATAAGTCGATTGATATTAGGTATATACGAGTATTGAGTACAACCCAAGTTGATGGATTGGTTCACGTGAGTTTTTGGAGATGGCAATGCAAGCAAAGAAATCTTAGGCGAGAAACAAGTGAAACGAAAGGGAAGAAAGGGTGCGAAAGATTGCGATTCCCGTGAAGCAATGTGGAAGCTCCGTAGCCTAAGATTTAATCACAAGAAAAGCAATGACTCCTCTTCTCCCTCTCTCCGGAAAATTCTATATTGATGGCATTTATTACAAGTATTTAATGCAAGAAAAAAATTGTCCCTATCCCCCACATGCCCCCACCACTTGGTAGCTACGTAAGATGGTCGCATGTCCTTTTATATTAAGTGATTTATCTATCATTAATACGGACCCTAATATGGGGGGGCGCCGACGTCAACAGTCGCTTGGGACTGTGCTCATTCGTGCGGAAATTGCAAGCTCTTTTGAGGTCTATTCCTTGGAAAAGTATGCCTTTGGCAAAATTAAATTCTAAGACTTTCAACGACATTTCAAGACGGCATTGCTTTTCTGGTAATATTAAGTGCCAAGCCATACAAACACTATCTGTTGGGCTAACCCCTAAAAATATATATATATTAAACTGGTAACTCATATCATATTAACCACAAACTAGTTTTTGTTTCGCAAAAATAACTGAATCGATACATGTGCCATATTTTATTAAAATTAATTTATGTTTCTCTGAAAATTCTAAACCAGTGCGTGGTGTCACAATTACTCAGATTAACAAAATCTTAGATTGGAAAATATTCTACTTAAGAGCTCCCTCAAGTCTAAAAAATCAGCTAAACTTTCCAATTTTTTGTGACATGAAAATTAACTTGGAGTAAATGTAACATGGATATATCAGTTTTAAATTTTTTGTAACACAAAAATTAATTTAGGATTAGATGTAACACGGATGTATGGATTTGGGATTTTTTGTTTTATTAACCCAATATATTACTAGTAAAGCTGATAATTTTAATTGTATGTATGGATGTAGTTAATATATGAGAAGCTCACATATTAAGTATATAATGTTAAGATCTTTAATTCAAACCACGCCGTTATTTATTAGGTTAAATCTTCAAAACAGTGGTCTCGTGAAGTTTTCCGTGTGAGACCTTTGTGATTTCCCATATTACAATTAAGGGAATAGACAGGACCTAAACAAGTACAGCAATAAAAAGAAAAATAAATTTGTGATTTCCCAATTTACAATTAAGTGAATTGACAAGACCTGAACAAGTACGTGTACGAGACAACTTATTGGTACTCATTTAAAATTGCAGAAATTATCGTCTATTGATATTTTTATTTTGTTAATATCACAAAAAATTTAAAATTAATATACTTATGATAAATTTATTTTAAATTTATTTTTTTATCACTAAAATTTTTAAAATAATGTGCTTATGATAAATTTATCCAAAATTAATATTTTGACCACTGAAAATTTCAAAGTATTATTTTTATGACAGATTTATCATTCATCAATTCCAGTTAAATTAAATTAATATCATGAAAAATTATAAACTAATATAAGCGTGACAAAAGAAAGTAAAACCACAAACTATAGATTTATCAATTATTATATATTATTAAACTTAGAAATTTGATGGCAAAATTTAACGAAAATTAACGGAAAATAAATTTATCACATATATATCAATTTTGAGTTTTTTTTCAAAAAAAGTAGTTTATAATAAATTTATAATATCATATGTATATCAATTTAGATTTTTTGTAATATTAATAATTTTTTTACCAAAAAAATAATTTCTTTTTCCGTTTCCAGCATGTAGTAATACTTATTATGAGATAAATATATTTTTTCCCATGGTTGACTTTTCAAATTGTGAATAATAAAAGGACGAGTAACATCAGTCACTAAATGCTACGGAGCTACTCCAATTCCATACCTTGGGAAAAACGTGCCTTCACAAATTAAATTTAAAACTTTGACTTGGGCCACTTTTACAATAATTTTTTTTTTTTTTGTGAGCGAGAAATGGTTGACACCAAACTTTCAATTCAATATTTTTTAAGCAGAAAAATCTTCTTGCTCTCCTTTCCTCTCCATCATCTTCTTCAACCTTTAGCCATCGGGGAGGGTTTGAGCTAGCCTCACCCTTCCCTCCCTCTTTTGTTGATTTTGTTTGTGTTTTATTGTTGTCTTCTTGAATTTTCTTCTCTCTCGATTTAGATTTGGTAGTTTAATAAATATGTTGAGGATTCAATACTCCTCTACTCTGTTCATGTACAAGTTCTTTGCCTTCAGCTTCAATAATAATCGTAGGAGCTTTGGCGTCTTGTTGAATCACAATAATTTGCTCCTCTATATATTAGATCTGCATTTATTTAACTTATTTTGATTGTCTCTATATGACAATTGTATAGAGAAGGCCGAACTTATGTGCGCACTGTCAACTAGTAATGACGTAGTTATTCCATGTTTTCCAATTTTGCTCTTCCAAAATTTCAAATTTCATAGGGAATAATGTTTTATAAAAGCATATTTTCATCCATAGCTTGTCAATAAAACTTCCTCCAATAGATGTTCTAAATAGGAATTCCCAAACATAGACATTTCTTCATATTTAATTTTAGGAATATTCCAAATAAAGACTTGAAGTGTCATCATTTTCTCAAATAAGGATTTAAAGTGATTATGACTGTTTCAAATAAGGGCCTAGCCTTGTTGGCTTATTGGCCGGCAAATTTTTTTGGCCAATTAGGGATATTTTCATCCAAATATAATTAAAATTAAATTAAATTAAATTAGATTAAAATTGATTTAAAAAAAAAAAGGCAAAATAGAGGTGAGAGGACTCCCTCTTGCTTGTGGTCGCCATCCTAGTACTAGTGAGGTGGTGGTGATGGCCGATATGGTCACCAGCACTTGGGCGAGGGCTTGTTGGCCCTCGCCTCTAGCCAGCGAGGGTTGTTGACATCGTCGGCCATCGCTATCACCCCATTAGCAATGGGGCAGCGGCCACATATGGTAGGGAGCCCTCTCTCTTGTGTGTGTTCTTTTTTTTTCTTGAGTTTGGAAAGAAAAAATAAAAATAAAAATAAGAAATTTTAAAAATTTAAAAGATGAAATTATCTTTCACCAAACAATAAGTTCAAGCTCTTATTTGAGACCGATATAATTACTTCAAACCCTTATTTAAAACAAGTCTACTTTAGGTCATTATTTGAGAAAATGATAATACTTCATGCCCTTATTTAAAATAATATCTACTTTAAACCCTTATTTGAGAAAAATAATAGCATTTTAGGGCTTTATTTGAGATTTTTCCTTTAATTTTTGGTCAAATTCATGAGTCACTGATATTAATAACTCGTAATCCCTCAATAGAGCACAATCGAAGGAAACTCTACGTTTAGGAATGATCGAAAATATAATTATTTTAACAGATGTAGAAGCAATTCACGCCTTCTTGCCCACGTCAGTCCTAGAAGCAGCAAGAATGTGTTTGGTTCAAAAAGATATCGGTAAATTAATAATTGCTAGAGAAGCAAAAAGATTATTATTGAGAAAGCCACGGACATTAAATTTGATTATTGTTGATCAATTTCAGCCTATATTTTATCTATATACCCTCACATAAGATGATTCATTTGTAAAATTGCCTACATTGAAGGTCAATTGAGTGAGCTTAGTTGTGTAAACACAGTATCTAAACCTAAAATCCTAACCGCTTTCTCTTCTCATCCACCTCTCTTAGATTCCTGTTTTCTTTTCCACTCAAAGTCTCCCTAGATTGGGAAATAACTCTTAGTGGTGGGAGGTTCTATTTTCTCAACTCGAATTGAGATTTTCTCTCTTGATCTGATTCGAAAGTTTTTTTTTTTTTTTTTTTTTTTTTGTCACTACTAATGATCTTCTCCGCTTGATGGGTGTATCTTCCGCTTCCATTGTTAAGAATCGACACTCTATTTTGGATTCTCCAAACCAAGAAGTCTGATAGATTCGATGAAAAAAGATGATAAAATTCATATTGCATGGGAAACGGTTATTCAACTTCTCCTAATTTTATAAGCTCTCATCTCCTAATCTAGAAATGGAGTTATTCTCCCTAGATCAAGATTTAGATTTGAGAGTTTCTTAGAAGTGTTTATGTGCCCTCCCAATCTAGATCTAGATTTGGAAGTTTGTTCAACCTGTTTTTGGTGTTTTTATACCACAATAGTGTTGAAAACGCTGCACCTAAGCATGCATCGCCCACTGGATAAGCATAACTATTGGAAAAAGAGATTACAATATATGCTTACCACTTATGATATGTGAATTCAGTGATTAGTTGCCGTTTGTTCTCTTTTGATATTTAGATAGATAAGTTTTTGTGGAATAAGAGTGTGCTTATCTAGTAATTTGTACTTTATTATTCTACTTTGCCAATTATTCTATTTTGTTGTTCGAGATTTGTTTTTTTTTTTTGAAACATCTCGTGTATTATCTTGAAATCTTGAGATATGAATAAATTATTTATTTTGGCTAAAAAAAAGATTGATATAGTAATTCCGTAAGGTCTTTGCCGTAACCGAAGACATTTTTAAGGATTCTCGAAGAATGGATCTCAATCCCTTGATGACCGTCGGATAAAAAGGAGCAAATCTCGTCCATTGAACATAAAACCTCAAATAGAGTTTTTATGTTACCACATTTTGTGCATGAGTTAGGAAAATATATGATGCATTACGATCTAAGGATTTGTCCTTTGGCGGACCATAGAATTGCCCTCGACCGAAACAACAATCTCTTTTCTAACACGTTTTTGCGTGCTGAAAAACTAATACGACACAAAACTAAAAAAGGATTGGTGAAATAAACACGATACTTAAATTTCTTCGTGCTCTTCATCCAAATCCTCGTTTATGATTTATGTATCACCTGAGGAAATTAGTATCCGAACTTTTTCAATATGATTGATCCACATGTGAAATATGATTTCATGTGATCTAGTATCCGAACTCTTTGATTTTGGCTCTATATGAGATCTCCGCTAGATTGATCTATGGAAATTGCTTATGTGTCACTTACACCATTAGATTGTTGGATATTTCACTAGTTTTGAAATATTTATTAGAAATTATGATCGTCATGAAAGTCATCATTTTTGTAACGGCTTTTTTAACGGTTATATAACGGCTTTCTAATGGTTGTATAACGGTCTAACGGCTTTATAACTTTTGACTTATTACTTCATAAACTCTTCATTATTTTATAATGATCATCTTCTTAATTACCAATTGATTTATGATGATTTCCTAACGACTCTCTCTTTTCCTTATTTAAATATAAATTAAACTTCAAACCACAATCTTAGTAGATACAATATGTTTTCACATCTTTCATTTTCTTTTTGCTGGGTTATATACAAAATTTGTTCTGTTTCTTTTTAATATTTGGTGCGGAGTATAGAAGAAAATCTGTTGTATCTTGGGAGGATAGCTGTTGAAGCCTTACCTACCGAGTTACATACTCTGAGAAGCGAAATTATCTTTAAGGACTGTTTGCACGTCTTAGACATTTTTTTATTTTATTTTCTAATCTTTTGTAATGTATTTCCAATAATTATTATTATTTTATGTATTCTAATACTTTTTCCAACATAGATAGCCCTTAGACGTCTGAGTTAGCATTCAACATGTCGATGGCACATTTTCTTTTTCGCTAGACATCAACTCTCTCTTTTATAATGATTTTTTTTTTCAAAAAGAATTCCTTCTCGCCCAAAAAATGAAGAAATTTTAAGTCCGCAATTACCGTCCTCGAAAACCATGTTGTAGACCCTCGCCGGAAGGCTCCGCCTCGCCACCACCAGCCACCACAGATCCCACCTTGCGCAACCGCCAATGACGACAGCCTGACTACCACCGACGACTGCTCCGCCTGGCCGAAAAGGATTGCTGGAGGCATTTGTAATTACAGAAGCATGTGAACATTCCAATTATAATCTGGCAACGATAATATAACCACGCATCTCCCAAGTGACAACTGACAAATGACAAAGTCAACTATATAATGTCTAACTAATTAATTAGCATTAAATTCAATCTAAATCCAGCCACCTGCCAAATCAAATTGAGAAGCATATGGATATTTTCTCCGTGTGCTTGTGATGGGTTGGCTTGGGTTCATCGATTCGTCGTTTGGCCAGCGTGTGGAGAACTTCAACATCTTTATTTAATGGAAAATCATAAAATATGTTTGAAAATAGAAAGAAAAAAGGTTACATCTTAATGATGGTTGACAGTTTCCTGTCTCCTCTGGAATTGCGATTGATTTAAAAAAAAAAAAAAAAAACTCTAAAATGTGAGAAAATCAAGCAACCCGTTCTAGCACATTAAATGCATTTTTACATGATTAAATCATTTGAATCATATTTAGCTAGAATTACCGAACTTGTTTAATTTTCTTGTTTAATTTTACTAAGCACCCAAGGTTTGATTTTAGCCAGAACTAGGTTTGCAGCGCCGAACAAAGCTCAACTCTCTCATTCAACTGAAAGTCAGTCATGAGGATTTATGAGCAACTGCTCTTTTTTTTTTCCTTTCTAAATCAAACTTAAATAAAATAAAATAAAAAAGAGAGAGAACTTTCTTGTTTGATTATAATCCAGGAGCATCAGTGTAAAAACCCGTCTATCTTGAGACCCGTTGAATATTTTGCACATCTTATGAACCCATTGAGTCGAGACTTTTAGTTTGTGCATGTGTATGGTTTGCATGCATCCCGTTCTCGAGTTGGAAATGCTCTGTGCCCCAAGGAACTACTGCAACAAGTTTTTGACCTATCTTGAGACATAAAGTTAGGGTTAATTTTGCTAATGTGATTGCTTATGATTTTCTATGCTACTGGCAATGTACCACTAGACCATCGCTTAATTATAATTGGCAATCTATTATTAGCACATGACTTACATTAATGCATATAGAAAACTAGAGACATAAAAATTTGTGCAAGCATGCAACCCGAAAATTAGGGGTAATGAAACCAATAATCCTTAAATTATTGCTCACTACTGGATGTCATCCCTTTATTTATTTATTTTTTCCATTATCGTCTCTGAACTTTTGAAAAGTGATTCAATATAGTCCTTCTGTTCAAATAATTAAAGGAATTTGTTGATATCGATGGAATATTCCCTTTAGTTTTGGCTTATCATTATTTTTGTTTAATTTCGTCCCATATTTTTTATTTATTTATCCAATTCAGTCCATGGATTTTATTTTTTTATTCTCTCTTGATTGTGCCATGTCAGATTTAGATCTAATCCCGAATCAATATATTTATTAAAAGAGTTAATGTCACGAAATTTTTTTAGCTTATATACTTGTGACAAATTTACCTTAAATTAATTTTTGACCACAAAAAACGCCAAATTGGTACCCCTATGACAAGTTTACCATTCATTAGTTTTTATTAAATTTGATCGCAAATTATTGAGTTGGAAGACACGTGACAATTAACAAATATACCAATTTAGGGTTTTACTCTCCATTTGTCGCATGTATATTAGTTTGTGATTTTTTATGATATTAATCCAATTTTACGAAAATTAACGGAGAGTAAACTTACCACAAATGTACTAATTTGGGGTTTTTAGTGGTAAAAAAAAATTAGTTTTAGATAAATTTGTGGCAGGTTTACGAATTTGGATTTTTTAGTGGTCAAAAAATTATTTTAGGGTAAATTTGTCACAGGTGTATCGGTTTTGGATTTTTCGTGATACTAACCCTTATTAAAACCCGAACATAACACGCAAGTTCAATGGATTACATAACACTAAACATTCAAGTGTAAATTCTTATGGACAAGAATGCTTACCTGTTCATATGAGTTTGTAATACCTAATGTATTTTAACATATTATGTTTACACAAAGAACATTTTGAATTTTTTTAATTAAATATGTCCAAGCCCGTAAATGGTTATTATTCATCATGATTAATCTTCTATGAACACATTAAAACGTGCCTGTGTATGTTTTGTCAAGGGATTGTGCCGGAAGTGACTGATCCTGAACAAGGGCTGTTGAAGTTTATCTTGAAGAATATTTGACGACCCTCACTGTGTTCAAGCGAAGGTTGTTAGAGAGATAAACAAAATTTAAAAAGTTTAAGGACGAAATCACGCAAACTAATAACATCCAAGGACAAAATGGAACAAAAAAGATGGCTTGACTTAAACGGCCAGATCAGCAAGTTTCAATAAATTTTAGCAAAATGATTATATTGGACAGAAATTAAAAAGTTGGGGATGACCTAAAGAAAGAATCGCCGGTACCATTACTCAAAAAATTATTTTAATTTTTGAAGATGCGCCCAAAAAGTTTGGATCCTTTAATACATCACCTCTACCTAATGCCAGAACCACATTGATTATTCTATTGAAAGTCCATGTTATGTGCACACTTGATTTCTTATTTTTCTCTTCTTAGAGAACTATTAAAATAATTTCTCGATGAGCTTTCTTCGAAACCTTAAAAGCTGCGAGCATCAGGCAACATGTGATCTGAGCAGAGGTTGGATCTGGGCAGTCTTATAATATGTTTTCCCTTCGTTTCTTGACAGAACCGCGAAGAGGAAACCCGCACGTTGAGGCATGTGTTCATGTCATGCAACCCCCCGACTTTCTCGAGAAAATGCCGGAAAAGTTGCAGCGCCGTGATGTCCGTACGGTCTCGAAGAACGCCCCCTCGACGACTCGTGGGCTTATATGCTCGAGTGTTGAGATCGATCGCCGGCCGGTCGACTTTCGACGGGAAATTATCAGGGGGCGTTGGGCTTCTATGGCGAGGTGACCTCGACGATTTGCTCTGGATAGGTGGTTGGTACTTGGTAGTTTATTTGTGCTAGGATGGAATTGGTCCAAAGCAAGCGTGGCATTGGTCAAAAGTAAGCTGGACTTTATTGGTCGCTAGTCTTTATTAAAGTGAAATTATCAAACCAATTTTTAATTTATTGTAAGGTTACTAATTCAATCATAAACTTAAATTTTGTCGATCTGATTAAAAAATTTTGTGCGGAAATTCCAATATAGTCATTTTAATTCATTTTTGTCGAAAGTCGCTAATGTAATGATATGCTACATAAAAAAGTCGACAATGATTGGACTGTAATATTAACAAATTCCGATGAAAATTGATTAGAAAAATTACATTAAAATTTCACCCAAAGATTTAAGACTAAATCATCAATATTCAAAAGATTACGATTGATTCACATCCATACGATAAATTTAGAATTAACTAGGTAATTTTCTTATGTATTAATGTTTAGGCATGTGTTAAGACACTTGATTCTTCAACCTCACCAAAGGGGCCGAGGTTCTACAATTTGGAAGGTCGCTTTTCGTGTTGCGGAAGTCCTTGAAAGCGTGAAGCACTGCGCCGTTGAGCAAGGTCTAGGGTTTCTCCTTTTCTCACTTTTGATTCACTCTCTCTCATGATTGTATTGCTAATGTCGTTTGTCTTGAATAAATTATGTTTTGCCCGTTGAAATTGCTTAGTATCTTGATTGGAGATCGTTATGGTCGAAAGAGGATATCGTACCATGTTTATAGCATACAGAAACAAGAAATGTCGTAGGTCAATCCATGATCTGACTCATGGCTCAAGTAATCCATGTTCAGGCCGGTTTTGGTCATCGCAATCAACTGTCAACGGTTGTTCATCTTATCATCATTCAATGGATTATTAGCTATGTTGAGGAAAAATAATAGAAATGATCATTAAATTTTAGTCCAAAATGTAACGTCATTCTTGAAATTTTAAGAAAAGTGTAAAAAAAAATCATAAATTTTTATGTTTGTATTAATTTAGTCATAAACCTTTTATTGATGCTAATTTAGTGATAAATCTTTGCACTTAGTACTAATTTAGTCCTAAATTTTTTAACATGATACCAATTCAATCATTTCCAATTAATTTTGGCTAGACTTTATTGACCAGATGCCAGTTGGCTGATGTGGTATGACCGACCCTA
Organism: Eucalyptus brandiana; assembly: GCA_014182725.1. Taxonomy (NCBI): domain Eukaryota; kingdom Viridiplantae; phylum Streptophyta; class Magnoliopsida; order Myrtales; family Myrtaceae; genus Eucalyptus; species Eucalyptus brandiana. The sequence continues at coordinate 6,358,161 of CM024671.1, forward strand.
ACATTGACAACTTTTAATAATATTTTAATATATTCATTTTTTTCCATTTTCTTTTCTTTTTTTCTTTTATCCTTTTTATTTTTCGTCTTCCTCCAGCCGGTTGTTGAACCTCGGCGACCAGCCGAGGTGACAATTGGTGAGGCTAACCCTCGCCAAATCTAGCAAGGATCAAGCCTCGCCGACCATGGGCGATGCTCGATCTTGCTAGATCTGGTAAGGTTAAGGTTTGCTTGAGGCCACCTAGGTCGTGAGGGTAGCCTAGTGCTAGGCTGGTGAGACTTGCCATCGCTCGACCACTAACAAGGGCTCAAGCCTTTGCAAGTCGACTTCGCTAGCTAGCCATCACGTTGACTAGTCAACTAGGTGACTAACTAGAGGAAGGAGGAGGAGAAGAAAAAAGGAAAAAGAAAGAAAATAAAATATAAAAAAATATAAAGTTTGAAAAATATTAAAATATTATTAAAAGTTATTTACATTAGTTGATCGGCATCTTGGCAAAATCTGGCCAAAATTAGCCAAAAGGACTGAATTGACATCAAATCAAAATGTTTATAACTAAATTGATATAAATACAAAATATTTAGGACTTTTTTAACACTTATCCTTTGAACTTTTAATTTGTGCAATATGATTCTTGAATTTTGGTCACATATGCAATGTTGTCCTTAAACTTTTAATTTGTTCAATGTTATCTTTAAACTATTAATAAATGTCATATCTAGTCTCTATACTATATAAAAATGATGCAAATGAAATGCCTATATTGAACATTTGCCATTAATTTATGGACTGTATTGACAAATTAAAAGTCTAGAAACGACTTTGCACATTAAGCCGAAATTTAAGAATCAAGTTATACAAATTAGACAACGTCGTTTTATTGTTTTGCCCCAAATATAAACCTAAATTGGACAAGCAAGCATTAATCCAAATTCTCCATATATAAACCCTAATTCTGAAAAGCCAACAATTAGCTGAGGTCCTCTCATTACACCCGAGGGCATGGAGGAGGAATTAAGCTTGGAGGATGTCGGCAAGGATGGACTGGGTGAGGCAAGACACTACCTTTGGGTTGGTCAAAGTGAGGCATTTGGTTGAACAGGTTGCGAGCATTGTCGTGTGGGAGGCAATTGTTTTAAAACAGAGATATTTTGCCATTAAAGGCCAAATCATTGTCCCTGTGGACTTTTTTTTTTTAATGAAAGAGCCACCGATGTATTAATAGTAACTTAAAAAAACCACATCATATTTTTGGTTGGAGGTACTTAAATAATCGTTTTTTCTCCGATTGATACTTATATGAGCCAATGAAAATTTTTAATATTAAAGTAAATGTCTCATACAACTTTTGACACTTTAATGCATTTTTCTTTTAAGAACCCTAACTGAGGTTGAAACCCTAATTCTTCAAATTGGGATAAATCATCTCATTGCGATGGGAAGCCAAAGCAGAAGAAGCAGTTCACGATTCTATCAACAAAGCCAATGCTTTTTTCTTGATATGTCTAATCTCTCTTTTCTCAACTTTTACTCAGCCTCTTTATAGATTGCGACAGTTGAACCTCAAACTTATGATGCTAGCGTCGGCCCCCCCTTCAAAATCCCTTTAATAGCAGGGCCGCATGCCTATTGGCAATGATGCTCAGATGAAAGTCGATATTTTTGCTATGGTAAGTCGTGATGTCCAAAAAGAGCGGCTTGAGTGAGAAGGGGTCACGCCATTGGTGAAAGAGGATGACATTTAGCCAGAAAGAGCACCCGACAGACGGAAAGTGAGTAGAGGAGAAGACAAAGCCCTAATAGAAAGAGAGCTCGATTTTTTTTTGTCTTGCAATATGTGGGTGTAAGACTTTCGAAGACGAAGCATGTTGAGAGAGGAAAAACCATGCTCATTTGAAGAAAAGAGAAGTACTAAAAATGTTGTCGTTTATGTGGGAAAGCATTTAGAGAGATAGAGGTACACACACAATGACCATTATTTGTACTCTTGCCATGTTGGACCTCATTTTATTTTTAAAAATTCTACATTAGAATGGAATATTAAGTAAAGAATCCATATACGATGATTTGTCGAAAAAAAAATTCAAGTAAATAATTTTACATTGATTTGACAATTAAGTAAGCAAAAAATTAAAAAAGTTATGGTATTCCTAATATTCTTATCTCTATGATGTTAACAGGCATCTAGACTCATTTTAACCTGTATCTTGCAGGCTATAGAAAGGTCAAGATGGAAAGGATGTCTATTTTCTCTAATATTGATTTTCCTCAAGGAGCTTATAGACTATCCCAACGTCTCTTTTCATGTTTATTTTTCCGTCATTAAGATTCAACATTTTCATATCTAATCCATGTCATTTCACAAAAAAATAAATAAATTCATTCATATGCATTTAGGATTTACATGCATTTAACAATAAAAATAATAGAATTTTTATTTTTCACTAATTATAGCATTCAAATTTCATTTTTCATCGGAATCTTAGGAGATCTTCATATTTGAATTTGCTTCTTTACACTTGAACATGATTATCTTTGTACATAATAAGGGTGAGCATTTTAGGTTTTGTATAGGTTCCATCTGGAATCTAGAATCTACCCTTTAAAATAGGCTTCTTATTTTTTGGAACTTAAAACATACTCTATACATCTTGGAATTTGGAACCTACCTAGTCACAGCTTTTAAGGTTGGTTCCAAGGCCTACCCAAATTCCATGTATATTATTAATCAAACTAGAATCATCACCTTTAATAACCATTACTTATTACTAATCAACCGACAACAATTTATATATATATATATATAGACACACACACACATGAAAAATATGAAACATTAACAAAGTAAAAATACTAATTGTAAAATGGAAGTTCAAACTGATGGTTTCATATTATCTACTCATCATGGAACATTGCAGGATCGTGTGAAGTCATAGATCAAGAAAAACATAAAAACTTGTTCCTATTTAGGTTCTAAGTTTACTTACCTAGAACTTAAAATCTACTAGTCAAAATAGATTCTTTTTGCATACCTTAGAACTTGGTATTAGACTAGTTCCCACTAGTTTGGTTCTAGGTTCTATCTTAGAACCATGTTCATTCCTAATACATGACTCAGACTCAGAGGGATCTTATTTCGGGACATTAAGGGTCTATTTTGTTTTGTTCCAATTTCTTTGTTTTTTTTTTCTTTTGTTCTTTGGAATAAAAAAAAGAACAAAAATTTGTTTGGTAACATCAATTAATTTTTCTATTCCTCAAAATGAAAAAAGTAGCTGGGGAGTATATTTAGAATAGAAATAAGAAGTAGAAAAAAAGTAGGCTTCTTTGTTTTTGGGAATAATATTTAAAAATAAGCTTTTCTATTTTTCATTTTTATTTCTCATTGCCCCTTGCCCCCGCCATCCGCCGGCGGGGAGCAAGAAAAAATAGGAAAAACAATAAAATCTACAAAAATTATTAAAAAAAATAAAAGAAACAAAAAAAAATTATGGGTCGTACAAAATGCATTCCTATTATTTTTCTATTTCGAGAATATAAATTTATATAGTTCTTAAAAGCGTTCTTTTACTTAGAAATTATATAGAAATATGAAAAGACTATTTCTAAAAAGAAATTATTTTCGGGAACGAAAGTATTACGAAATGCACCCTAAAAAAATGCATTGTCCTTATCTTGCCAGATACATCTCAATTTATTTTTACATATACTCTATTTATTTTTAATTTTATTGGTGCGAAATTTCTATGCGGTCATGTAGAACTATATATATTTCGAAATAAAAAAAAAAAAAGATTACATGGAACAACGTTTTATTTTTTGGAAAAGATAAAAACGATGTCGGCAACGGACATTAGGCAAACCTAATGTAACCAAGATTTTGAAGTCAGAATCTATCGTTCGCAAAAGTAAGTGGTTTCCGCACTTTTCTTGGTTTCTAAGTGGCCTACAATAAGCTAGCAGCGACCAAATAAGAAATCAAGTTGCGGATGATTGAATTTGCGAGAATCCGCGCACAGTATTATCACCGTTTCACGAAAGGGACATCAGCGCCCACCTAGCAATCTTTGTAAACCATTTCGAAAGCTTATTTTATTTTCACAATCTTTTTTTTTTAAATTCTTTTTTACTTATCAAAATATTAAAAAAAATTTAAATAAGAATCTGAAATGTCCTTATTTTTTTTTTTTTAAAATGAGCGTAAAATGGATTCTATATCAAACAAGAGTCGAAAATGGCCATCATAGTTTAAATAAGAACTTGATCTCACCTGGTTCTTTGACCTAGGTTAAAGGCATTTTTGATAAAAGATAATTTTAATTCATTTCTTAATTTTTTTTTATAAGGGCTTGCAAAGTACTTGTCGGTCATTAGTGAGGGCTGTGACCTTTGCCCATGGTCGGCGAGGTTGGCCCTTCCCTTTGGCTTTCAAGGGTAGCCTTGCTCAGGGCAAGGGTCACCAAGGTGAGGCAATCCATTGCTGGTCGTTGGAGAGGGTGGCCTCCTTGAGGCCAGGCAAGGCCGTTCCTCGCTTGTGGCTAGCAAGGGTGGCTCTCAAGGGTGGTTCTCCCTTGGTCCTTTTCGGGCATCGTTGGTGGCTTGCCATCCTCGAGACCAACCATCGACAAAAAAGGAGAATTTTTTTCAAAAAAAAATTAAAAGACGAAAATGTCCTCGACCAATCATAGAGTTAAGCCATTTTTTGAAATTGTCATCGTCACTTCAAATTCTTATTTGAAACAAAATCCATTTCAGACTTTTATTTGAAAAAAATAATAGCACCTAATGCCCTCATTTGAAACTAAGTTTACTTTATATTCTTACTTAAGAAAAGACCGCAATTTATGACCTTATTTGAAATTTTTCCCCAAATATTTAACTAAAAAATAAAAAAATAAAAAAAAACTATATGGGATGGGGGCCACCTGCAAATCGTTGCTGTTCACCTCACGCCTCCCTCCTCCTTCCACTAGACCCAACAGCTCACTCTCATCTCGCTCTCTCTCTCTCTCTTCTCTACAAAAAAGATGAAGTCGTTGCCATGTCCGGACAGACATTAGCCACAGAGCCATCTCTCTCATCCCCCCCCCCTCTCTCTCTCTCTCTCTCTCTCTCACCTGAGCTCCTTCCTTTCTCTCTCCTCCTCTTCATCACCTCCAAGCTCTCTCTCTCTCTCTCTCTCTCTGTGGTGTCTCTCTCTCTAGGTTTCGTTAGGTGGGTCGTAGATCTACTGCAGAGAGGAGACAAACCCACGTCGCAGTTCCTCCGGACGAGCGTCGCGTAGGCCTCTCCCGACCTTCCGACAGCTGTTGCGGATTCGCGTTTTAAAAATGTCGTCTTTGAGGTCAGATCCGAGCTCCTCCTCCCGGGTGCACCCGGCGCCCCTCCTGGTCGACCACTTCGACCGCCTCCCCGACCCCCTCCTCCTCCTCATCTTCAACAGGATCGCCGACGTCAAGGCCCTCGGCCGCTGCGGCGTCGTCTCCCGCCGCTTCCGCCAGCTCGTCCCCCAGGTCGACGCCGTCCTCGTCCGCGTCGACTGCGTCATCTCCGACGACGAGTCCGCCTCCCCCGCCGCCCTCTCCGACAAGGCCCGCAACCCGCTCGCCAGCTTCTTCCACGCCGTCCTCGGCAACATCGTGAAGCCCCTCCAGGCGCTGGGCCTGTTCGCCGGCGCGAAGAGGGCCCAGTCGGGTCCTTCCTCTTCGTCTTCGCTCGCCGTCGGGAGCGAATGCGACGGCGAGGCGGACCAGGGCGGCGTCACTCACCACTCCCCTACTCAGGTCTTGAAGAATTTCAATGAGATTCGGTTCCTCCGCATCGAATTGCCGAGCGGAGAGCTGGGGATCGATGGTGGGATTTTGTTGAAGTGGAGGGCGGATTTCGGGTCTACGCTTGACAATTGCGTGATTTTGGGCGCTTCTTCGGTCGTGCGGTCCGGGCCAGTGAAGAATTTGGTGGGTTCTGAGAATGGAACAGATGCGGGTTGCGCGAACGACGATAATGGAAGCATTCCCGAGTCCTTCTACACAAATGGAGGCCTCAAATTGAGGGTTGTTTGGACGATAAGCTCCTTGATTGCTGCATCTGCAAGGCACTACTTATTGCAGCCCATAATTGCAGAGCATAAGACTCTTGATAGCTTGGTGTTGACGGATGCTGATGGGCAAGGAGTGTTGTGCATGAACAGAGAGCAGCTCGAGGAGCTGAGGGTGAAACCCTTGTCAGCTTCTTCGGCTTCGAAGAGGACATTGGTTCCTGCGCTCAATATGAGGCTCTGGTATGCGCCTCACCTGGAACTGCCTGATGGGGTTGTACTTAAAGGGGCAACTTTGGTTGCCATAAGACCTAGCGAGCAATCTGGGTTGAAGGACATGGCTGATGGGTCTTGGATTTCGACTGCATTCGAGGAGCCTTATGGAACTGCGGCTAGAATGCTGGTCAAAAGGAGGACCTACTGCTTGGAGATGAACTCATTTTGATATCCCCTGGAAGTTCAGGTACATCTCTGGTAGTTTGTGTGCTTCATATATTTTGTTTGGTACGAAGATGCATTATTCCTTTACATAACGTGCTGATTCATATAGTCTGCTCGTGCTTTGACTAGCTTGTATGATAATTATTGAAATGATTGCTAGATTAGTTATCCGATTAGTTATTGTATGGATTGCAAGGTACATCTTCGATGGTTTGATTTCTTCATATTTTCAGTTTCGTGCAATGGGAGGTAGTATTGTTTTACATATTGTTTCTAGATTGGTATGGTCTCGTCATGGCTTAGCTAGTTTGTTCAGGTGCAAGCAATGTTGCATCATATTTTCTGTTTCGTGGATTGGTATTTCTTTGGGTTGTGGATCGAGTCTTGGCTCCTCGCAAAGGGCCATCGCTAACAGACTAATCCTCTGCATGTCTTCATTCTAGATTTGACTCTGAGTCTCTAATTACTTTCTTCGATGGCTCTTCTTTTTTTTTTTTTTTTTTTTTTTGGTCGGTCTTCGATGGCTCTTCTACTTACTGGATTTTGATGTGAGCATTCAACTCGAGTAAACCTTTGGTAGTCTTCCAGTAGGTTTTGGTGTTTTCAGATAGTCATCTCTGTATGAAATTCTAGTTTTGAGGCTCCACAAGGAATTTTGTCTCTTGTTCTAAGCATAAACTTTATTTTCTAAGGTGGATCTTTCTAAATTCTTGGATATTAATGTGGTCACTGCCTCAGCGCCATAATTTTGAAGTCTTCCTTGATTACCTGTTTTTCTTTTCTGCATCTTTTGGTATCACATTCGCTCTTGTAATTACAGCTACAATAGGTATTGGAAATGATGTATTGTAGTAATAACTTAGTGTTATGTAAAATATTTTTGTCTGAGTTCTGCGTTAATTGCTTTCAATGGATTTTCCCCTGATACTATCGTTTGAAATGATTATTGAGGTAGAAGACGTCTTGGTTGTAAAAACAGAAGATGCAGAAACTACTAAAGCAAGCTTTTTCTGCTTTTTAAGATCAAATGTGGACCGCTGTAGGTTCCACCTTCCTTTGCTATGAAGTTTTACCGATCTTTTAATTAGTATTGCAAGTCATTTGGAAACAAAATTAAAAGCACTCTTTTAAGGATTGATTGCAATTGCTAAGAAAATGATATTTCAGTGTAATGGTGTGTAGAAAGCCAATATAGTCTCTTGTATGGTTAAAGAATGCCAGTATAGTCTCTTGTATGGATAAAGAGTTAGTTAATCTCTTTGGGAGTGAAAATAAAATTACCGTGGAGACATTATTTAGTGATTAGTTGTAGAAGCGACTTTTACGTGTGAAAGTGGGGTGAGTGAAAGATGCGACAAGCATTCCCGTGCAAATATTATAGGTTCATCATATTAGCTGCTGCTGCTGCTCCTCCTCCTCCTCCTCCTCCTCCTTGTGGGGGTTGTTTTGTGGCCTGTACTTGTTTCCATTTCAACCTTTCTGTCCAAATGCTTTGCTGGAGTTACTGTACCTTTTTGAAAAAAGCTACTGCCTTAGGAAGCTCTACCAATCTGCTTAGTGTTTTTGGGACCTGTAGATTCTCTACCACTAGAACCTGGTATGTTGTTTTAATGTCTTTTCTGTTTTGGAGACGACGTGGGGATTATTCTAAGACATGCACTGTGATTTGATTGCATGACCTTCTACCCATCTTCATTGTTTCATCACCAACCTTTTAGGTGGGAATATCTGTACTGACACTATCACACTATCCTATAAATGAAAAAGAAATTAATGCTGTTTCATGTGGGGACATACCTATTATGTTTTCAGGGTAAGCTGACTGCTAGAAAGGAAAACAACTTTGGACCCTTCCGGTGGGTCAAGGATGAGACCACAATTTTGTTGATGCTAGGACCAGCCAAATGCAGCTTCAAGTAAGCCAAGGTGTGCTGTCTATGTGAAGTACTTTTATTGAAGGGGGGAAGGAGCTACACAGCAAGTCTCTTCTGTGCTAAGCTCTGATATTTGAGATGCATCTGCTGGTCAACTTCCTATGGCATACACTTGCAAAGAGCACAACAACTATAGAAATGATGTTAGATTCCTGAGTTTGTAGTCTTCTCAACTTTTAATCTCATACCATGTGAATATTGTAGTAAAGAACATATACTCTAGAAATTCACAAACCAGTGTATTCTCCGTGGGGCTTTGAAATCCTGATGCTCGTGCCAGCACAGTCCGCTGAGGTGAATTATAATAAAGGATTATGAAGGTGGAATTCCGAGCTTATGAAGAGTCATGATAAAAAATGACTAGTTCTTTGTTGTGAAGATATCGTAGCATGTTGAATGGGAGTTGAGGCCCCAGTTATCTGGGACAGGGGTGTCTGATATCATGTTTGGCATCTTCATGCTTCTTTTAAAACCTGTAGGAGAGCCATGATGGTTATAAGGATCGAGCAGACATTGTTATCTGTACTGCTTACATCGGCTTTTCTTCTCCCTTTCTTTTCCTTCTCTTACAATTCTCTTTCATGTGTGACTCGTTGATAACTGATCTTGTATACCTAATAAGGTGAAGCGGTTGCTTCTTTTCACAATCCTAATGATGCAGTGGTGCACTTTCAGATGATTCCAGGGTGTGTGTGCCTCCTGTTGTTTTCCATTGCCCTAATTGTTTTAGTGTTGTTCGTGCTGAACAGACCCCTAGACCAGAGTGTGGTACTGCATGTTGTATTCAAGCATTGTTTGAAAATGGTTCCCTTGTCACTTGCAATCATTTTGCTGGGATGTAAGCAGTGGAAAATGCCCAGAAAGTAATGGAAGTGCCTGCAAATAAATGATTTTTACTGCTTTGGGCCAGAAAGTATGTTGGATTTATTCAGTGCGTACTGAGAGAATGAGTTGTATAGTAGTACAGGTGGGTCCAAGAGATGCCACCTTCAGATTCACCCACATGCGTTCTTCCTCTTGTATAGTAGTACAGGTGGCTGCTAAGTCAGAATTGTGAAGTTAGCCTCGCTCAATTGATGTTGGAAAAATGATGCTGTCTTGAGAAGTACCTATGCACCTGCTCTTTAAGAGCACGCTAGACCTTAGAAAGTGCCCTGCTTTTTGACTGTCTGTTCTGTCACACTAACCACTTTCGGAGTTTCAAAAGGGTTGGTTTTAAATGATAGGCGAATGTCGAGTCTTCTAGTTCCGTGTCATTGTAGATATCTGCTTTTTGTCTTATCTTTTTTCCTTTTTTCTTTGAGGAGTCTATGCTCTATGGCCTTTCAATTATTGGAGTGATGAAGATCACTGAGCTGTCTGTGCTCCTTCCATTGTCAAATATGCACGAGGTTTCTTAGCTTGCATTGCCGCGACCATCATTCCATGTGAACAAAGCTTGAGCTTTTCAGATCTTGAGCGAGCTACAGTAATCTTCGAATACGTCAGCTTCTATGCCATCTACAAACTCTATAATGTCCTCTTATTGAGCATCTGCATCTGGTTCTATTATTCTAACCAAATGATGGATCCAGCAAAACCCGCCCTGCCTCATTGATGCTGTCACCAACTCTTTCTGTCCGGTTCTCTTCTCTTGGGAAAGTGAGGAGGACAGCATCATGGAAAGGGGTTGTTATGTTAGAATCAAAAGTAGTTGAAAGGGGACCAGACTGTCGATTTGTCCTCCTTTTGAGTGCCAGGAAAGGCCAATCTCAAGAATAATTTCAGCTCGTGGGGCATGAGGATATGGTCAGAATCAGAAATGCGTGTCGATCTGCTTCACAGAATCATCAATGCCAACGGGCATTCGATTTCTTTATTTGAGAGTGCTTTTTTTTTCTGGGGCACACGTGCAGTTCTTCAGCATTACAGAATGTCCCGATTACGCGGATGTTATGATAATCGGAAGGCTCGTTTGTCCTGGAGTACCGATGCGTGATCCTTTTGGTAGGACATAAAATCTTTAGAACATGGGCTGCTTCTCGTCCATTGTGGTTGCTCTACTACGCCATTTGCTCATTTAACCCTGGTGTCCCATCGAGTTTAAGCTAGCTAAAGCCTGGACACACTAGTTACTTACCTGCTATCCTGCCGTGCAGGACAGCTCTTGGGGTATCGCGTGCAAGATTAGCACTGCTTTTAGGAAGGAGCCGGTGGGGGTGAGGCCGGTTCAATCTCTGCCGCAGCCACCTTTGAATTTGCATTCGCATTTCCCTTGGCGGTTACTTGCACGAGAAGCTGAACTTAGTGAAAATGCAACAGCGCGACTGCCTTTTCATATGCTTTAGTTGGTATGACTATTGGCACGAAAACGCAAACTTGCCTCTTGGCCTAAGCAAGCCCTGGACCAAGAACATATGTGATGAAACCTTCTGCATTTTGGTATTGTTCAAGCGCATTGCACGCGGCATATCCCAAGATTCATCCTTGTAAGCTGATAAAAGAAAAAGTTGTTCTCTTCTCATCATAAAGCCCTTCTTTATTCTTGTTAAGCGGCCAGTGATGGTATCGAATCGACACACAAGTGCTGAAAGGACTGCGAAATTGAGCCGGACGATAACTCTATGCCAGTTTGATTCTGGCGACCGAGTTGAGCTGACACGAATGCTTTTATATTGAACTAGGAGATGATATCTATACGCAAGCATATACCATTTGCACATTTCTAGAGCCGGTTCTAAGTCCCTGCATCCGTCTTGGTCTTCTTTGACGGTATCGTCGTTTGTACCAAGCGTTGGGTCTTCTATTTCAGTCGCAATGGTCGCAACCAAAGATTGCATAAAACCGTTTGCACAGAAGGGTTCACTTTCAGAAGTTGAGAGAGGAATCATGAGATCAGCAAGGATAAGCATGAGCTTTTGTGTAATCTCATCTGTATTAACGGGGTGATTAGGTGACTAGAGTGGGAGGGTTTGCTTTTGATTCGAAAGCAACCAAGTCCAAATGCAGCACAACCACGCCTCAGGCTCCTGCACTAAGCCCATCAAACAGATGGGGTTAGGTCGAGTTGGATTGAAAATAGTCCAATCCAAATTGATTTGCTTAACCCGTTTTAACTTATTTCCATGCAATACAAATATAGCGAATCATTTCCAACCCAATTTATATTGCTAAAATACCTTCATATTTAATTAAATCTAGGAAAAATTATATACAAATTAAGAAGAGAGCATGAAATGAGTGGGCGCAAAATCGAGTAGAGTGAGAGAGTGAAAAGAAAGTCATAAAAACGGGTTGGTTTGTTTTGCATTTTACTATTCTAAACCCATTTACTGAATATAACTAATCTATATAATAACTCACCCCATTTTATATGGGTCAATAAATGGATCATAACGGCCCATTTTATATGGGTCAATAAATGGATCATAACGGCCCATTTTATATGGGTCAATAAATGGATCATAGCCCTATTTTGACAGGTCCACCTTTGACTCAATTGGAAGATCCAAAACCGAAAATAGTATTTGCTAGCGTACAGATCACATAAGTAAGAGTTCATCGTGGCAAAAGCAACCAAATGGCAACGGAAAAAAAAATACTAGACCAGCAGTTGGTAATTCCCAGCGCCGACCAAGTTGCAAAACACAAAACGCATGTATCATCGGCACATTATCAGATAATATACAAATGATTGCCGCACTTATAGAACTACCATAAAGCTAAATCACAGTACTATTTAACTAAGTTATTGCTGATCATGCTAATGTCTGCTGCTTCCATTCCATGCACAACTTTCGTTTTACTAAAGTGTGAGCAATTCCAATTACCAACAATGTATCAGGACCAAAGAGTGACTGCAATTAGAACTCATCTGCCCGTACCCAATATGTAAAATGAGCTTCATCCGAGATTATACTTCTATTACTGATGTTAACAGAAAGATGCTCCAGTCTCCAGATACCATTATTAGAATCATTTTTCTTTTCTGTCTAAAGATTAAAGGGAAGGTAAGGGAGAGAAGAGACAACATTAGCGCCGAGCGCTGTGGAGCCTTATTTCAGAAAATGAGGTGGACCCTGCACTGGCTATATTTGTCCAGACAGAAACAGAAATGATATATACACGTTTGATTGAGATGTACTTCAAAGAGTCAATACATTTTCCGGCCACAACGATCACATGCACTGGAAGTGGGGGATGACTTCTCCGGTTTCACCTTCGACATCTTAGGGAGGTCCAGTTCCAGAACATCATTAAGTGCTTTTGAACCTTGCTGGAGCTCACCCGCACTAAAAAATTCCAAGAGAACATCAAAGACAGTGGGCATCAGCTGTTGGAACCACTTCAGTATTTAAAGTAAGAGCATGCATATTTGAAACCCAAACAAAGCAATGAGAAAGAATACATGCGATATAAGTCCTCAATTCTTGACAAAGCTATTGGAAGCATACATTTCAAAAAGGACATAGGATCTCCACCTACACACCTCAATGAAGCCCCGGAAGATTGGGTGGTGGTAGGTACTAAGTTTCATCAAAAAAAGTTACAAGCTTCTGCTCAAGGAGATAGGTTAAGATGCTCTTCATAAATTTTTTGGCAGCATGTGCATGTATATCATTTGTTGGCACTTTCATCCATGATATGTTAATAAAGAATTTGGTTCCCATTTTGTCCTCATTCTGCAAATATAGGAGGCATCTCTATCCATCTACTGGTATGATCTTCTGTTTGTAAAAAGAGGAGAAATTCCACAAATAACAAGTAATGCTGCACCCAGAACTCTTTGAAGAGGACCATCATAACCAGACATTTGGAGCATTGCCACTTCTACTTATCTCTGGCTGAGGCTTTATTGATAAGATACATCTTAAAAATACAACCATCATAACCAGAAGATCAGAGAGCTGCAATTTGTATTTATCTCTCTGGCTGCGGCAATATGAATAGATACATCATAAAAGCAATTCTCTTTGTGACTTCCTAATTTCCCATCCAAATGCAAGGCATTGATTTATCAAACACATTTAGTAACTGTAAGCATGTACATTACCTCATTGACAATGGAGGGGTCAATCTGATGATGGTATCATGCGTTGGCTTGGCAAGAACCCCCCTCTCCTTTAACTTCAGACAGATGTCATATGCAGAGATGGAAAACATATTGGAGCTGTTCAGCTCCACAGCATTGAACAATCCTCTACCCCGTACTTCTTTTATAAACTCCGGAAATTTTTGCTGAATTTTAATTAATTGAGACCTCAACTCCTCTCCTAATTGGGCTGATCTGTAAAAGAGTAGCAGACATGAACTAGAAATATAACTAAGGTAAATACACTAGCATAGGACAGGAAAGCACGCAAAATACTCCCGGCAGGAGAACGAAATTTAAGTCATAAATCCTTCATGCAAAGGTGGTCTGTGCTTAAAGAACTGCTAAATGACATCACAAATTTCAAAAAGTTAAAGAGCCAATGATATGCAGATGGTCGAATTGTTTGGCCCTTTTTCTTGGTGTGACCATTCAGTACAGCCAATATGCCGAGATGACAAAAAGACACTGACAAATAGAACATGGCAGTACTTTTGTATTGAGAAATACTATGGTGTTGACTGGTTCGGTAGTCACTACGGATGATCCAACATAAGAGCCAGAGAAAAAGCACACACCTCCCAGCAAGCCCCTCACTCCTGATTACATCTAGGGCAGCAACTGCTACTGCACTGGCCAGAGGATTACCTCCAAAGGTGCTGCACACAACAAGGAAATGGAGAAAGGGTTGTGAGAAATAATACCAGACAGCCTTGAACAACCCCCTCCCAAAAAAAAAAAAAAAAAAAAACAATGAAAGAATGAGAAAAGAACCCAAAAATAAGTACGTGACAAAATGACCTGAAGAATCACAAAAGCAAAATATGTTGTTAGACAAGCAGCTTGCTAATCAGCAGCTAAACTCTATTACAGGGAAGAGCATAATGTCAGAGGTCCTGATACATGACCATGGTCATAGGCTTCCTCATACAATATGCTTTTGACTGTTTCTGTCGCAGGAGCCCATTGTACCTCCACCTTGTCAACTCTTTAATTCATTCAGTATATAAGTTCAAAATATACTGGTTGAACCTCCATCCTAGAGAACCTCAAACCTAATATTAAGGGAAGAAAAGCTAATAAATCAACCAACTCCGACATGTTTGTTTGGTCAGCAGTTTTCAAAATTCCGCATGGTATGGATTAATAATGCTATGGCACCTCAAGGGTTGGACCAACAGAATCGATTTAAAACTGCATTTGAAATAAGCGAGGATTTTCATTTGAAGCTGGCAGCTAATCACTTTGTGGTTAATCACAAAATGAAATAGATCTTTAAAGTCATATGGGGTTTAATAGACGTCTGCAGCCAAAACTCCCTGCAATCGTTTACTAAGTAAGATTGCAAATACAACTTTCAGGAGAATTCTACTCATAAAAGGGACAAAATATTATTCACAAAAGGCACAACTGTCAAACCTTCCATGCTCTCCAGGTCGAATGCAGAGCATTACATCTTTATCTGCAAGCACTGCACTTACAGGTATCACTCCACCACCCAGTGCTTTGCCCAAAATCTGTTTAAATACAGAAGGATCAAATAAAAATGCATGGAGGCAAACATGATGAAGCACAAATTTGTGGACTAAACCCCATCATTCACATTAAAATCAATACAGCTCTTGTATATTGTGCCATTACGGTTGTAGAAGAAACGTACTATGTCACTCCTCAAATGAAAATCATGGTGTTGATTGAATTCTTGACAAAACTAGGAAATATTCTACTTGAAGTGGTTTGATTTGATAACCACCAGTGTGTTCTTAGATTTTTAGAATATTGGACAGATTCTATTTATGTTAAAGATTAAAAAGTGTATTCCTCTACTCTCAGTTGTATATCTGAGGAATAGAATAATTCTCTCATTCTCTACCATGCATCAGCACTCTGCAGTAAACCAGTAGACAGGAGAATAATTATAAGGTTTCAGTTCGTTCAACTTCAAAGGAGCTTTGTAGGAAATAGGCAGAGATGCACATTCTTCTCTAAGGACATAGAAATTAACATAATTTTCCTTGAACCAAATAATCCCAGAGGGCCTAACCAAATTTAATACAATTGAACAATTCTCGAGTAATAACTGCAATGAAAACACATCATCCATCCGTCAAAAGGCAAAAGATAAGGAGGAAGATCAACACCAAAAATAATAATAATGAACAGAAACACAGAAATATTATAAGTGTCGAAATGATAAAAATGGTCATTGATCTGAGTAATTCAATGCCTTACCACTACATCAGGGCGAACTTCTTCCCAGTCACATGCCAGCAGTTTTCCTGTCCTTGCTAAGCCAGTTTGTATCTCATCAGCAATCATTAGAATATTATACTTTGAGCAAAGATCTCTGACAGCCCTCAAATAACCATCTGGAGGAAGTATGACCTGCAAATAATGTGGCAAAAATCATATAAAAAATTGGGTGAGGAGAAGAAGGAACAAAGAGAGAACTCAATCCCAGAGCCCAAACTTTTTAGGTCATATTAGATTATAGTTAACCAGATTTCCTTGTGAAACAGGAGTCAAGAGTCTGAAAACTGACTGGTTTAAGAACAGAAACACAGTTCTTACAATCAAGAATGCGAATAAAAGAAAGTTGTCCATTGGGATATTTGAATCACAAATGCTCCTAGAGATGTTGTTCAGGCTCAACAAATACGAAAGGTTGCATAGCACTGAAACAAATATATGCGCACAACATAAATTTCCATCCATATGGATACCGCTAGCTACAGAGGAAGATAGTTGGCACCAGACAAGGCGAAGATAAGCCCTCAACATTTCAATCTAAAACAGTCCCATCCCCCCATCCCCTGAAAAAGATAACATTCTTTTAATTGGCCAAGATCATTAGTCATACATACCCCAGCTTCTCCTTGAATAGGTTCAAAAAGGAATCCAGCTATTCGATCTCCACTTTCTGACCTCGTAGACAGAAGAATGGTAAGTCTTAGATCAACAATGTCACAACAAAGTTGTTTCAATATATCAAAGATATCAATGAAAATACTCAGTCTGAAGCTCATATATTTGAATTCTTAGCCCAGTCAGAAGAAATATATTATGAAGCATGATCAACATACCATGAAACCATAGACTAAGTAAACAAAAGAGACTCTGTTTTGGTTTAGACCTTTAAAAATTCTCTCCAGCGCTGCCTGATCTCCAAAGTCAACTTTGAGATGGCCGGGCAACAATGGCCCAAAACCACGGGTAGCCTCATTGTCACAGCTCATAGAAATAACAGCCAATGTACGACCATGAAAGCAGCCACAACACGAGACTATGATAGCCTGCACATGAATCCATTAGTGCAAGAATGATAGTTGGACAAAAATCTCAATTAGTCTTATGGAAGTTGTTCAAATGAAGAAGCACGCCACATAAATAAACAACCAACACCACTAAGGAGACAGCTGATCACATGGCTTGGTGTCATCCACATTAGGTACTAAAGCAAAGAAACAATAGAAAATAAAACGACCCTCTGGCAGGTTCTTATATTTGTGGCGAACACATAGGATTTATGATCTCCTGGCATAGGGCCTTGGATAAGAAGTGGAAGCAAAAGCTAAGTGCAACACTCAAGATCAAGTAATGCATCCTTGCATATGTACAAGTTGTTAATAGTTCTTCAGAGTATGTATGGAACCGATAGATAAGCGTCATAGGAAGAGACAAGAGAAGGACGTCCAAAATGGCAATAAGAAGAATGGATGGAAACTAATTATATTAGTAGCCTTTTAGAGTTATATATTCCCAATACCATGTTTAGGTTGACCTGTTTCGTTTCTTGCTTATTCACTAATTTGAGAAACTTATGGATTCTCTGTACTAAATGGATTTTAGCTAGGATCAAAGAGGAGCAGATGAAGGGTGAAGATCGCAAGTAGCACCTAGCAGAGACATCTGCTGATCCAATAGAATCAGGCCATTGGCAAATCAGAGGATCTAAGAGATAGGAGATGAAAGGGTCTTCTCCAAATGGCAATTGAAAGATGTTGAAAGGGAACCCACAGGTCCAGAAAAAATATAAAGTTCAGGACATTATACAGCTTAGTTAGTTGAAGATTCATCTGGATATGAACAAGTAGCCTCATTGAGGAAATCAGTTGGGTTAGAAAGAACCAGACAAAGCGTATTGGTACAAGCCAAATCAGGCATAAGAAAGAAAGTTGCTAAAATGCTAGAAATTCAGGCAGAAATCTGAATATGAATGCTTTTCTGATGGATTGTATGTTCTTGTTACAAATGATACTTCAAGTTCAAAGAGCTATAAATCATGCATACAAGACCTCCTTGTTTTTGCATTACCTGTTGCGGTTGTACTCCTACATGCCTAAAACTGACAAAATTAATCTTCTTTTTCTGTTGTAGCATAGAAAATTTCTGAAAATGCCTCAAGATACCGATCATGAACCTGACTAATGCAGATCTAGTAATCCCTTCAGCATATTGCACGAATGAGGCACATCCAATCACTCTTGACATACCAAATGAATCGTGATTGTTTGTACTCAACAATCTAACAGAAGCATACCTATTCACTTAATCTAAGTTTATACTCCTTCTATGACATGATCTACTATTCCAACTTTTTTCCTCGAGAAACTATAAATAATAAGATGTCACGGTTTTGCCTTAAGTGAGAGAGCAAAGGCATTCCTGAGGCTTATTGCCTTACATAGTTTGATAGCTAGCAAGTCCTTGTATGTTAAGAATGGAAAGCAGAACCCATGTGCACAAAGATACATTATATATCATTGAAAATTAACTGCAATCTCCGTGCATGGAGATGGTTTAGTATTTGGTCTGTTGTGACTAGTCTATTCTCAGATAAGGGATTAAAAAAAAGGATCTGTCTGGTGCTCAACAAGCATCTACCAAAGAAAGGAGGCTTCTCGCAATGTAGATAAATGCAACAATCAATCTGAATATCATACAATAGCATAAACATGTAAGAATTACCTCATCTTTTGGTATCCTTTTCTTTTCATAACCCCATTTTCTCGCTAATTTCAAAGCTGTTTCCACACCTTCGGCGCCAGTATTCATTGGTAGCACCATATCATAGCCAAAAATACTGGTTAAGTGCTCAGCAAAAATTGGAAACCTATCATTGTAGAATGCTCTGGAGCTAAGGGTAAGCTTTTCTGCTTGTTCTTTTAATGCTGTCATGATCTTTGGATGACAATGTCCCTAGAGAAGGAGGTCACAAAACTGAACGCATAAGTCAAGTCAATTCGGTGTATATGAAAGTTAATAGAGCATTAGCCACTTCACTAATTCAGATTGGTAATGTCTATCCACTAATAAGCAGCTTCTTAGCCATTTATCTCTTTTTGAGAATTCATCCATTCAAGCATAACCAGATAAGGCAAATACTATCGATTCATTCATAAGGCATAGAGATTCGCATGCAAGTTATTACCTGATTTACTGCAGAGTAAGCAGACAGAAAATCCAGATACTTGTTACCCTCTGGATCCCATACAGATGACCCCCTAGCTTGAGAAAACACCATAGGAACTGGGTGATAACTGCATTTGAGCCAGCAAAATGATTAGATAAGAAGTTAGAACGAAGCATGACTTGTCTTGATAAGAGAAACCTGTTCATTTATGAACTCAAAAAAGGACTCCGCTAGCATCATTCATCAAAATGCTAAATGTTATTATCTGACTGGTAATTCACTTGACACTTAAACGGGTACATGCTCTTCTGAACTTTGAGCAAAATCCAACAGAATTTAACCACAAAATGCCAAAACCATACTGTGCCACTGTTGACTCCTTCAATTGTAAATGACTTATATCAGTAAAATAATTTCACACTCAAGTAATTCTAGCACAGTTCTACAAGAATCCACCACCACTATGCCACAGTACTCATCCCGAACATGAAGTCATAAATTGTATGAACAAGTCTCTGTGCAAAGCATGTATCTTGATTCTTGAACCAGAAAGCTCCCCAACAATTGATGATTTTAGCACAACTATTATCTTTGGGACCACGTGCAAAAGATAGAGAATAAGTAAAAGTCTATGGCAAGCTCCCCATTCAAGTAAAAGTCTATGCAAGACTAGTTTTCCACAAATTAACAAAAGGCACTAAAAATGGATTCAGTCTTCACAGACACATTGCCAGACTCTAGCAGCCAGAACGAGTCCGAGGAAAAAAAGAAGAAAAAACCCACCAGCCACTTCAAATGGCAGGATCATCTATATAGATCAAAGAATCAATACCTTTTCTTTAAATAAGTGATTAAATTATCAACCCTACGTCAGGCTTATGATTGCATATTGCGCAAAAGTAGGCCTGCCCTTTTTTTTTTCTCCCGAAAACCAGCTTTTGGAAAAGAAGATGTTAGGCATGGATTACGAAAACTAAGGAACAGAAGATGTTTTCATGATCTGCAAAAAAAACTTAGGCTTGAATTCCTGCGCCGGGTCCAAGAGGTGGCGTCTCTCCAAGGTCCCATCTCTTGACACAACGTTTTCATGGTCAGGAAATATAATTCATACTCATTTGACAATTCCAGCCAAACATAGAAAGAAAAAAAGGGAACTTGCTTCGGGTTCTCGTAAAATAAGAAATAAAAGAATAATATATGCCAACGATATCCGATTCTCCGCGAAGAAACTGACCCCGAACTCTAAAAAATTTTGTAGGAGCAGAGGACCGGAGCAATGCAGGAAGCCGGCAGAACGAACGACTCCTTCGACAAGAACCCATTACTCCCCGAACCATCCAAGCAACGGAGACGCCAAAAAAAAAGAAAAATTGGCAGCCACAACCGAATTCGAGCAAGCAAAACCAGAGACGAAATTAGAAAGAGAGAGAGAGAGAGAGAGGACTGACTTGTGAGCGCTGTACTCGTGCTCCAGCTCGATGAGGTGTTGCGAGGAGGACGGGTTGGTGCCTTCCGGGAGCGCTCCGAAGCCCCGCCTCCCCGCGAAGGACCCCCTGCTCAGCAGGCGCTGCAACGGCCGCCGCGTCGCCGCCATCCGATCGGGTTCCGAAGCTTCTGCGGCTCTGGTTCCGAGGGGAGGACGAGGTGATGATGATTGAATTCGGAAATGGCGTGCGCGCTTCCCCGCGTCTCCTTCTGAGCTCGGTTTTGAAGACGATGATGATGACGATGATGATGATGATGATGATGTTGCGTCTCTGTCTATCTCTCTGTGAATTGTTGTCGGAGGATGTTGATAATCCGAGTCATATAAACACTTCCCAAAGCAATATCCGGCCTGGCCCACACCGCTGGCGCTGGACACGTACATTTACCGTTTTGGGCACGACGTTTTGGATAATGGCATTTCTAAATGCGCACCCTCAAACTCATTTCGGGCCCCGAGACCCGATGCTTGTGCTTGGGTTCAGGGAGGTTGAGCCAGAAACCTTAGTGTTCATGCCTAGCTCTTTGACATCTCGGTGTGAGTCTACAGAGGCTGAGTGCAAGATTTCAGTGCCCTGACCTTGCTCATCGAGGCTAGGCACGAGGTCCACAAAGAAGTTCGGGACCCTAATTCCTATGCCCAAGGTCCATTAAGGTCGGTCTTTATGCATCGATGCTCGTGCTCAACTTATGTGGATTGGGGACCTTGGTGTCCAAGCCCGGGTTCCCAGGGTCAAGGCTTGAGTATATTAAGGTCGGGCCTAAGTCCACAAAAATCATGCTCAAGACTCTAGCGCCCATGCTCGATTCTCGGGCAGCCATGCACAAGTGACTATTGCTCCAATAATACATATTTATTTAAAGAAAACGAAAGTAGGTTTTCATTTCTAAAACGATAGAAAAATAATTTTCAATTTATTTTTAGATTTCAGTTAGATATCGAAAAATATTGTTATTTTATTAAAAAAATGACTTATTATAAAATAGTTTTTAGAAATATCAATTTTTTCGTGAAACAAATGGAGACAACTTTTTTCCTTTAACTCGATTAATGTCCAAATAAAGAGGCAAATTGTCTCATCCATTAAATAAGCTTCGACTCTTGGGCTACGTTTTGTTTTTCGGATTTCTAATCGGGATAGGACTGTATAGGATATGATATGAAATCCTAGGATTTTTTTATATCCCGTCTATTGTTTGGTGAATCATAATATTAAAGTCGGATATGTTCACATCATATTATGTACATTTTTTTTTTATATAAACGGTATATCATTATAAATGAACTAAATGTTCATAAACAGAGATAGTGAAAATCTATCGTAACGCTATTACTTAATTTACTTTTATTTTATTTTTCCTCTTTTTTATATTATTTTTATTATTATTTCTTTTTTCCCCTTTCATCATTCTTTAATAAAATTTTATCAAATAGTAAATTGTACTAACATACCAAAAATACAAAAATACCTAAAATATATAATAAATATAAATATTTAATTTATAGATTGAATATTTAATATAAGATAGAATTAAAGTTGAATATATAAATTAAAATAAGATTAATTAAAAATAAATGTTTATTTTTTATTTCTTAAATTAGAATTCAAATATTATTTATATTGAAATATAATTTCAATTTTGTTAATTTAATAAGTTTGTTATTCAAGAAAAATAACTTTCCTATTATGAATATTATAAATTCCATCTACTTTTATTACATCTCCCCGTGGGATAATTTTATTATATCTATATCCCCCCTTATATCCGACTTTATCCCATCCTGAACTAGCACCAAACGTAGGATAGGATAAATCATATCCTATCCTGAATTTTATCCCAACTACCAAACGCAGCCTTGGAGTAGCGGGCATGGTGTCAAAGTTATTTTGAACCCAAAATTAATCAAAAGCTTAATCATTCAGTTAACTAGTTCAATTTAATAATTTATAGACACTTGTCAAGCATAATTTTACATGGGAACTCTTGTGCCTCAGCACGCTTATTACAAGCTGTTTAAGATGAATTACTACAATGAAAACCGTAATTTTTTTCTGTTTTTAATTATCTAAGAAATTGTCTCTATGGCACTTCATTACTAAAATCTTATTTAATCTCCGGCAAGAAATTTTTTTCCTTAATATTGCATTCAAATTCATGAGAACTAATGTTACAAAACAATATATGAATGGCGGTAAAAATCTAAACCAACATGCTCCATCTGTTGTTATAGGTGAAATGGTTGTTTTTTCTTCATTAAGGGTGTAACGAAGTAAAATCTTTTCCAAGAAATCATGTTTTAGGGAAATGTTTTCTCATTTTCATTATTTCATAGAAAATGAATGATTTGGATATTTTTTAAGAAGATATTTTTCAAAATTCATTCATCTTTCTCCTAACAAAATCCTTAGTAAGTATTTTCTTTCTTTAGTCATATATATAAAGCCTTTCTAGAATTCTAAGTTACGAAATTGTCCACGAAAACGTCGTTTTCATGGAGGCGGCGGAGGCGGCGGGACGATGGAGTGGAGGAGTAAAAGACGGCGTGATTCACTTGTCTAGCGTCATATACGAAAAGCCGGTTCGGCGAGCGTTTCCCTTTAAGTCCAATTGCGCCCGCTGACAGATTTGCTCCATGCTCGTTTCGATTTGCAGCGTTTTGGACACGTTCCACTTCCTAGTCGGTACTACACATGATCCGGTCGAAAAGACGACGGTCAATGTGATCGACTCAAGGAAGGATTGGGTGCGCCCAAAACAACATGGGACCCGTCATCAAATCGGGGTAAGTCGGGTGGGCACCATGTGCAGTCCATCTCGTTGGACAGTGCAACCCGCGCCACTTGGCGCAGTTAAGAAATGATCAAACTCACGAGGTCAATAGTTGACAAAAAAAATGGAATATTAAGAGTGAACCTTCTAATTATGAGTAAATTTTATTCTTCTAGGTAAAGACGATATTTGATATAGAGCTAAAGAACTTTTGTACATCCGGAAGAACGTGAACCCTAACCAAAGTTTAATCTCTCCCCGCTTGTTCTAACACTAGACCTGATCAACGAGGTAGCAAGTGAGTGAGCGATCATAAGGCCAATTTAGGCCCTCTTGGGTCCAGTAGGCTTGGAGGGCAAAATGGGTGGGGCTAGGCAAACTTGGGCAAGCGGATGCTGCATTTTGATTTTATTGCTTTTTTTTTTTTTTTACTTTTTGGGATAATTAAGTCGAGTTAGTCATTTGATTAGCGTAATCAAGTTCTTCCCAAGTCCGCCTGTATATTCTTTCTTCCTTTCTATGGCATGTTTAGATTTCCATCTTTACCTATTATGTGCAATTAAGTTTTCTAATTTTTCCTTCCTCTATTTTTTCTTTTTTTGACAAGGCCATATCTTGAAAAAGAAAAACGAAAAGCTAAAAGAGGTATCCTATCTTTTTTTATAACTATTCTTTGTCTTTCATTTGAAATTTCTCTTTGGAAAGCTCATTTGACATTTCATTATGCATGGTGGATTGCTTATGCAAGTTTTTGAAATTGAAATCGCATATCACACGATATGGCAAAATATTGATATAGAGATATTAAAAAGATTCTTTTAGCAAACCTTACTTTTTTGTTGAGAAATTTTTTAAAAAAAAAAAACTATTTATTAAGGTAATGTAGAAACCGTCCTACTTTTAGTTGAGAGCACCTCATGTCATCTTTTCGCCAAAGATTAGCAATTTTAGTGTGTTAAGAATGTGGTAAATGGAAGGACTTATTTGTACCATTATATATCTAAAGGTGTGACATCATGATTTTCGGATTCTGTTTTCGATTCAACGCGTCTATAGTTCTTTTCCCCGAAATGATCACTCATGGGATAATAAATCTATCAGGTGAAACCATTAATGAATCTAAATGCAATAGACTTGAGAATTCGACCAGGAACCGATTACTCGACCGTGCTAATCTATAGGGGTTATTATGGCACAGTTAAAAATTAATTAGAGACTGGAGATAGGTTGACTTGACTAAGCCATGTGATTAAGTGTGGGTGATACCACCTAATTGCAAAATTTTTGTCGATTGGCACTAGATCAATTTTTCTGTCGTTTTGGTACCTTGTGTCCGTATTTGAAATCTTGGGATTTTCACGACAACCGAGAGTCACCAATTTGTTGAAGATGTACAATGTGACTTGAAAATAATTGACCATGGGTCAAATACGCTAAAAATTGACCCATGCGCTAAAAATTTCTAAAAGCTACCTAGTAGGTTAGGTTACGCTAAAATCGCGCCCGGTTGAAATTAACCGCGAATTTAAACCCGATCTCAGAAATTAAAAGTTTTGTCATGTCATGATTCATTTTAGGAACGTCGAATCACTCTCTGAAGATTTTTCTGCAAACCGGGATTTTTTACGAAAATTCAAAGTATGGCCATTTTGGACTGAGAAATCCAAAGGACCGTTTTTTGTCACAATTTTGACTGTCAAGTTGGTTAAAGTGACGAGGAAAAATGTTGTATTTGACGAGGATACCCTGGCCGAATTTTTGGGGCTTCAATTTAGTCCAATTGGAGGGGAATTGATTCAATTTGAGGGGATTGGGTCCAAAATTCGTAGGCCATGGGGGAGACAACATTTTGGATCTCTTGGGGAAGCTTCTAAGGGAATTTTGGTGCTGCAGAATTGGCTAAGGATAGGCCTAAAGTGGTGAGGGCAATCAATGATCAAATAAGAGTATATTTTGGCCATTGGGACCATCCAAGCTATAGCTGGCTCCTTCTTCCTTAGTAGCATCACTTTCCCCATTGTTGAGGCTTGAGAGGGCTTAGAAAACCAGAGGAAAACAAAGCAGTCCTTCCCCTTCACCGTCGACCACTGCCTGGAGCCATTAGAGCCGCCGACGCCGCTCACTTGCCCGTCGCGCCACCCGCGAGTGTCCGTGCCTCTTGCTCGTCGTCCCACACTGTCTCGCCGTCCCCCAAGCCTCCCTGGTCACCATCGAAGCCCCTCCGTCACCGTCTAGCAGCCGCCGTCGCCCGTTGTTGCTCGCAGTAGCCTCGTCTGCCTGTCCTCGCTGTTTTAGCTCGAACCAGCCGCCCATTCCAGTCCTTCTTGGCCCAAGAAGAACCGAAGGCTAGCAAGGGGTTTTGGTCTTCGTGGCCTGTTTTCAAACCCGCTCGGTTCTTCGCTAGTGTCACCGCAGGCTTGTTTATCGCTCGCTTCCGCGTCGCCGACATCGTGGACTCACCGAATCATTAAACTGGTGAGTTTACTTGCTAAACTTTGCTTAGGGAGTTAATTATACTTAGGAGGTGATTACTTTAAGCTAATTAGGGATTATGTGGTTAGTTAGCATGGATTGGTGATTTAATTATTCAATTGTGCATGTTAGGTAGTTAGAATAGCTTAATTAATGACTAGATAAGTTGTGCTATTTATCTAGATAGGTTTGGAAATTTTCTAGGCCCGTTTAGGTGGTTAATTTAGCATTTCTGGCATAAGTTGGTATTTTCAGTATTTAATTGCATTTATTTAATTATTTTTGGTATTTATTAAGGGTTCGTTCGTTTCACGTAAAATGGGCCATTTCTAAAAAATATTTTTCCAGAATTTATTTTCCAGGAAAATGACAATATTTTCTGATGTTTGGTTAAAACCTGAAAATGTTTTGAAAAATATTTTCCGATATTCGGTAATGAAAATATTTTCTAAGATTTCACCACTTAGGCATGCATCACTTACCGACCTATAAATCCACCAAATATGAACTTGCATTTAAATACAGGCAAACTTACTTCATATATTTGTTCCTTTATTGTTGCTAAACGTTCATCTACTCTAAAAAATGTTCGTATGGATTTTAAAAAGAAGCAAAGAGAAAATAAACAAAGCATGTATAGCCTCATGAGAATCTTCCAATTGAGTGGCATGTTCTCCTTTTGCGTCTTTTGTGTTTTAATAAACAAAAGAAAAAAGAAACAAAGCATGTAAAGCTCTTTACTTGAGCAATGTACAATTGCAGGGTAGAATAAATAAAGAAAATGATAAGTAAGAGGGTAAAGCGCAAGCTTAAGATCGACAAGCTTGAGGTTCGCCTGGGAACGACCGACGCCTAGCCAAGAAAGAAGAAGATGGGAAACAAAGAAAAGAAAAATAAAAAAAAGAAAAATAAAAGAAATAGAAAATAAAAAGGATATTAAAAATAATTCGAATTAAAAAAGAAAAATAAAAGAAAAAAATAATTCGAATAAAAAAGGAAAAGAAGAAAAAGAAAGGGAAGGAGGAAGTGGGGATTTGTAGAGGTGTGAGATAAGAGAGATGAGGAAAATGTTTTCCACTTTTGAAAAGTGGAAAACATTTTCCCTTAATTTAGAAGACCTTTTTTTTCTTTCATGGAAAATATTTTCCCCAATGAATTCATTTTTCGTGAAACGAACGGCGGAAAATCCGAAAAACATTTTTCCAGAAATTATTTTTTACAAAACGAACGGAGTCTAAATTATTTATTATTTTTCGGAAATTATATCGGGATAGCCGGTGATCGGAATTTCATGCTGATTGCAATGGTGTGGTTAATTTATTCAATTGAATGCTAAATTGTGCAAATCGAGTGAAAATTGTGATTTTGAATATTTATTCCAAAATTGTGAAATTGTGAAATTTGATTGAAAAAATCCTGGGTGTTGGGTTTTGAGGGTTTTGACACCAAAAATAGTTTTAAGGACTAGATCAAATCGTGGGATTTTAAAAGTGTGAATATCAATTTTTCTGGTTCAAATTGATATGTCAGCTTGTGTGAGTAATGATACGTCAGCTTGTGAGAGCAATGATTTGTTAGCTTGTGTGAGCAATGATCTATCAGCTTGTGTAGGCAATGATACGTTATCTTGTGTGGGTAATGATACATTAGCTTGTGTGGGTAATGATACGTTAGCTTGTGTGGGTAATGATACGTTAGCTTGTGAGAATAATGATTTGTTAGCTTATGCGAGCATTAATTTATATAAGCTTGTGCGAGCATTAATGTACATCAGCTTGTGCGAGCAGCAATTGAACTGGAACTTGTGATTGATTGAATTGGTTGTATGGATCGAATTGAATTAATTGAGTATATGAATTATACTGATGTGCAGGAGAGAATTGAGGCAAGGTAAGTCCTCTGTCTTGTGTACATAGACCGCCAGACGTATTTCCTTCCCAGTCGGGGTTTAAGGGGTGAACTTGCCGAGACACTGTCTCACCCCGTCATAGGCTTAAACTTTTCAGGTCCTTAGATGGAGGACCCGAAGTCCTGGAGCCTGTTGAAGTGGAGTCCGAAGGATCGACGATTGCATCCGACAAGTAGGTCGTAGGACAACCTTTTTTGGGACCAATCTTTTTGTACCTAAACCCAATTGTTTATGAAAGTGTGGCTTTTGTGAATTGTTGCCCTGCTTTTCTATCTTATGTTGTTTGTTGTCAGGGGTAATCATTCGCTTCTGTATGTGCATTAAAATGAATGAGTCGGTGACGCATCCTGGAACGTCGCAAATTCTATCGACCACTGAGGGATGAGTATGCGTTCGAGATTCGGGGCGTGACAAAATGACTTGCTTGTAATAAAAATTTAAAATGCGAGTATCAAATTATACATGGAGAAACATTAATCAGATTGAAACCAATTATAAAATCGAGCGATCAAGTTGTTTCACCATAAAAGTGAAATATCTTTTTAAAAGGGATGGATCGAATTTAATCAAGAAAGGTTATGTAAAGGGATATTGCTGATTTTGCATAGAAAAATTAGTGACTTTGAAGCAAAGGAAAAAAAAATGAAAAAGAAGGTACTGTTATTCAAGAAAAATAACTTTCATATTATGAATATTACAAATCATATTCACCTTTATCACACCTCCCCCGTGGGATAATTTTATCTTGTCTATATCCCTCTTATATCCGACTTTATCCCGTCCTGAGCGAGCACCAAACGTAGGATATGATAAATCATATCTTATCCTGAATTTTATTCCGACTGCCAAACGCAGCCTTGGAGTAGCAGGCATGGTGTCAAAGTTATTTTGAACCCAAAATTTGTATGTCCAAATCAAAAGCTTAATCATTCAGTTAACTAGTTCATTTTAATAATTTATAGACACTTGTCAAGCATAATTTTACATGGGAACTCTTGTGGCTTAGCACGCTTATTACAAGCTGTTTAAGATGAATTACTACAATGAAAACCGTAATTTTTTCTGTTTTTAATTATCTAAGAAATTGTCTCTATGGCACTTCATTACTAAAATCTTATTTAATCTCCAGCAAGAAATTTTTTTCCTTAATATTGCATTCAAATTCATGAGAACTAATGTAACAGAACAATATATGAATGGCGGTAAAAATCTAAACCAACATGCTCCATCTGTTGTTATAGGTGAAATGGTTGTCTTTTCGTCATTAAGGGTGTAACGAAGTAAAATCTTTTTCAAGAAATCATTTTTTAGGGAAATGTTTTCTCATTTTCATTATTTCATAGAAAATGAATGATTTGGATATTTTTTAAGAAGATATTTTTCAAAATTCATTCATCTTTCTCCTAACAAAAACCTTAGTAAGTATTTTGTTTCTTTAGTCATATATATAAAGCCTTTCTAGAATTCTAAGTTACGAAATTGTCCACGAAAACGTCGTTTTCATGGAGGCGGCGGGACGATGAAGTGGAGGAGTAAAAGACGGCGTCATTCACTTGTCTAGCGTCAAATACGAAAAGCCGGTTCGGCGAGCGTTTCCCTTTAAGTCCAACTGTGCCCGCTAACAGATTTGCTCCTTGCTCGTTTCGATTTGCAACGTTTTGGACATGTTCCACTTCCTAGTCGGTACTACACATGATCCGGTCGAAAAGACGACGGTCGATGTGATCGACTCGAGGAAGGATTGGGTGCGCCCAAAACAACATGGGACCCGTCATCAAATCGGGGTAAGTCGGGTGGGCACCATGTGCAGTCCATCTCGTTGGACAGTGCAACCCGCGCCACTTGGCGCAGTTAAGAAATGATCAAACTCACGAGGTCAATAGTTGACAAAAAAAATGGAATATTAAGAGTGAACCTTCTAATTATGAGTAAATTTTATTCTTCTAGGTAAAGACGATATTTGATATAGAGCTAAAGAACTTTTGTACATCCGGAAGAACGTGAACCCTAACCAAAGTTTAATCTCTCCCCGCTTGTTCTAACACTAGACCTGATCAACGGGGTAGCAAGTGAGTGAGCGATCATAAGGCCAATTTAGGCCCTCTTGGGTCCAGTAGGCTTGGAGGGCAAAATGGGTGGGGCTAGGCAAACTTGGGCAAGCGGATGCTGCATTTTGATTTTATTGCTTTTTTTTTTACTTTTTGGGATAATTAAGTCGAGTTAGTCATTTGATTAGCGTAATCGAGTTCTTCCCAAGTCCGCCTGTATATTCTTTCTTCCTTTCTATGGCATGTTTAGATTTCCATCTTTACCTATTATGTGCAATTAAGTTTTCTAATTTTTCCTTCCTCTATTTTTTTTTGACAAGACCAGATCTTGAAAAAGAAAAACGAAAAGCTAAAAGAGGTATCCTATCTTTTTTTTATTACTATTCTTTGTCTTTCATTTGAAATTTCTCTTTGAAAAGCTCATTTGAAATTTCATTATGCATGGTGGATTGCTTATGCAAGTTTTTGAAATTGAAATCGCATATCACACGATTGGCAAAATACTGATATAGAGATATTAAAAAGATTCTTTTAGCAAACCTTACTTTTTTGTTGAGAATTTTTAAAAAAAAAAATACTGTTTATTAAGGTAATGTAGCAACCGTCCTACTTTTAGTTGAGAACACCTCATGCCATCTTTTCGCCGAAGATTAGCAATTTTAGTGTGTTAAGAATGTGGCAAATGGAAGGACTTATTAGTACCATTAAAGGAGTTGCTTGTAATAAGAAGTTAAAATGCGAGTATCAAATTATACATGGAGAAACATTAACCAGATTGAGACCAATTATAAAATCAAGCGATCAAGTTGTTTCACCAAAAAAGTGAAATATCTTTTTCAAAGGGATGGATCGAATTTAATCAAGAAAGGTTATGTAAAGGGATATTGCTGATTTTGGATAGGAAAATAAGTGACTTTGAAACAAAGGATAAAAAAATGAAAAAGAAGGTACTGGAATCGAAAGGTTGCAAGAAATTTAAATGAATGCTGGTAATTAAAAGGTTGCTATAAATGTGAAATTATGAGGAAATTAATGATAAAATGCATAAACATAGGTGCTAGCTTGAGCTCCCCGACGCCGGCGAGCTCGAGGCTCGCCTCGTCGGTCGCCGGCCATCGCCGTGCTAGCCACCTGGAAGAAGGAAGAAGAAAGAAAAAAAGAAAATTATAATAATTATAATTATAATTTCGATTTTTATAAGAAATAATATTTTTGTAAAGTTAAAGAGGGAAGAGAGAGTTTTACCACCGCACTGCTGGCTTCGGGCTTTCTCTCCCCCACGAAGGGGAGAAGTTCGAATCCCTAGCACGTCGCAGGTAGACTTACTCGTTTCACGGGGATGGTGGGTTCCTCCGTGGGCCGGGGTTTTGCCTCGCCTATTTGTTGGTTTACGGGTTTCCTTGGGTCATCAAAAAAATAAAAAATAAAAGAGGGAAGAGAGAGATTATATGGTTTGGGTTGAAAATGGGTTCTAAATCTAACCCATTTAAGACCCACCCATCTTAAGTCTTTAATTGTTAAACCCATTTAACTAGTTTCTTTAAAAAATAAGTGACCATATATGGCTCATTTATGATTTAAATGAGTCATATATGAATGTAATACCCATTTGTCATCTCTATTGTGGGCTAGATAGTTACAGGGATTACAGTATGAGCTTTACATCCGACTAACAGCAATTACTATCTACATCGGTAAAGCAACTCAGTTAAGAAAGAAGAGTGAGGGTTGTAAAACAATCTCTTACTGTGAAACCAATAATTAAAAAGACAACACGACAGGCAGCCCCAATTTCTCAATTTTGTCATCTTGTGCTCATTTGCTACGCAACTCAAAGATTCCTTTTGAATGATGATCATCATAATCAGAGCCGCATTATATTAAACAAATAGCCACTAATCTTGTCATGAATTCAATATGAAACCAAAAAGCCCAGCAAAATTGTTTTTCCAACCCAAAAGAAATCCTAAAGCTTTGAGACACCAATCACTGATGAAGACAAAACACCAGTGTATCGAGACATGAATTACACTACACATGTGACATGGAGAAACCCATGTCACAACATGCCCAAATACTAAAAAGAAATCCGCCCTCAAATCGTATTTGAGGCTTGCAACAATGCTTATCCAAAATGCATAGCCATAGCATATGAGCCATTATGACAGCATGATTAGTTACCTTCGTGAAATAGAAAAATAATGTTTCAACTTTTTCGCTGTTTTCATAAAATTTCGATGTGAATCATAGAGCTGCTGAGAAGAAGGCTTCAACTTCACTACTTTAGTTATAGAGGAATTGTGTGGGTAAACAAACAAGAAGCAGCAACTTTAGTTATAAAGGAATCGCGTGGGTAAATAAATGAGAAGGAAAAAGAGAGTGTAGGTTTTCTTTATATGATCTTATCTTGTTTTTAATCAGGGCTATATCTCCTTTGTATATGATCTTATCTTGTTTTAAACAATTACTAAACACATGATAGGATAAAACATATCATATCCTAACTTTTATTTAATCTGGGCTATATCTCCTCTGTATATGATCTTATCTTGTTTTAAACAGTTACTAAACACGTGATAAGATAAAACATATTATATCTTGACTTTTATCTGGTCGACCAAATGTATAAGAATTTTAAATCCATAATAACTTCCTGATCTTATATGCAATTATTGATAAAAGGTTATAAACTCTCGATATGATCTCATATTATCTAGCAAATATTATCTTAAAAAAGTTGTAGATCTCAAGAATATGAATGTAATCACTCAACGGTTTTGTGCTCTTGTCAATCCACTATTTCTATCTTCGATCGGTGTGTTGGCAGACCTCTTACTTTATCCATGAATAACATTGCCTTAATATTTAATCAACATCTCAAATAGCCCACCGTTAATGATTTTGTTGATCAATTTTTCTCAAATTCTGGTCTTTTTGTCAATAATTGCACATTATGTATTGTGGATTTCTTCACTATCGATAAGCTCATACTTTGCCGATTGTCTTGTTCACCGATGACTTCTGTTTCGATCAAATTTTGTTCTTGTCGACCCAGCTTACTAGTCCATAATAACCTGAGAGTTGGTCATTCTTTTATTTTTTTGCGTCAATACAAATAATATGATAAATTGTCAGTGAACACCAAACACAACTCATCTATTTAAATGTCGATTTATAATTTGGTTAAATCATTCGATAAATCAATTTCGTATCTACTCTTACCCTAAGCGAAAAGTTATAAAAAAAAAAGGACAAATGGATTGAAAAATGAAAATTATTTCCCAAAAACTCGTGAACAACAAAATGATTCAATCAACCACCGGCTGTGGTGGCTCCGCTGGGTAGGCTCCAAACCTCCAAACGGGGGGTCGGGAGTTCGAAGCCCCTGCAACGCAAGTTGCAGGAAGGCTGGTGAATCATTAGGCGATTTAAGCGTGGCGTTGGGGTGATGGTTCTCTGCTAGCGTCACCAGGAGTTTACGGTGCACTGTCGGTGCAAACTGGTTCCTCCCGTCACAAAAAAAAAAAAAAAAAAAAAAAAAAAATGATTCAATCAATTGTGGCATTGATTGTTCTGGTTTATAGGATGAATTTGAAGACAAGTGAGAGAGAGAGAGAGAGAGAGAGGTCACGGGAGAGGCTCGCACTTTGATGAACCAGATTTGGCGTCGCATGCTCCACCTTGAAAAGCCCCATCCATCCCTCTCCTTTTTTCGTCTGTCTTTTTTTGTCGTTTTCCATTATTTTAGTCCTTCCCTTTCTCGTCTTCTTCCGTCATCCTCTTCCCGTTTTTCGTCCCACGCGCTGCTTACGTAAAGAGCTTTATCACCCTCTCTCTCTCTCTCTCTCTCTCTCGCTGCGTCCTGGGAGACTTACCATTGCTGACTTCTCTCCGAACGCCGTTCCAGGGTGGTACCGACGCTAAAGGTTCGCTCTCTAAACCGTGACGATGTTTTTCCCGGGTCGTATCTTTCGCTTTGGTGGGAAAAGCGACGATTCCTTTCGGTTTTGGTTCTTTTTTTTTTCCGGATCATGATTGTTTCGCGTTCTGTGTCGTTGGGCTGTCGATCCGAGCTTCGCGTGTTGGCTCGGTTGTATTCCCGGAGGCTAAACTTGAGTCCCGGGTTGTCTCTGACGACCGTCACGTGTTCTGTGAACGAGTCGAGGTTGGCGTTTGCTTTTGTCTGTACTTCATGGGGGTGTCAGCAGAACCGGTAGTTCGTGGCCAATCGTCGCTTTTTCAATTGGGTATGCCCAGAAATCGGTGGTTATCTGCCTGAAATGATCAAATTCAAGAACGGTTCTTGTTCTTGGGTTTTGAGTGAATAAGAAATAAAAAGAGTTTTGCATATTTGTGCCAGTGCTATTTCTTTAGTGCCTAGTGATCATTGATAGTTTATTCACCGCACCCAGAAAATTCTTGTGTGAATATGATTCCAGACAATGACGGTAAGGATTTAGTCTATAGTCCTAGCTTCTTGAGAATTTTATGTCAATTACCCTGTTTTCGGCCCTCATAATCTTGCGGATATTTTTGTGGAGCAAGACTTGATTTTTTTAAGATTAGGGACCTCCTGAGTGCTGACCATAAGCGTGACAATTTTACAAAAAGAGGGACGATACAGATATACTAATTCCGAGGCTTTTCCTGGGAAAGCAGGTAGAATAAGTTGAATTCAGGGAGATGGAGATCACTAACGTTATGGAATATGAGGAGATCGCAAAGCAGAAATTGCCGAAGATGGTGTTTGACTACTATGCATCAGGCGCAGAAGACCAGTGGACTCTTAAGGAAAACCGAAATGCATTCTCCAGGATCTTGTGAGTCCTTGTGTTCTCATTAGCTCTGACTGCTTTGAGAAACTGTTTGCTCCTCTGTATCAACTTTTTTACTCTTTTATAATAAGTTCTGGGGCTTCCTTTTACTGGAGTTAGGTTCCGGCCTCGCATTCTGATTGACGTGAGCAAGATAGACACGTCAACAACTGTGCTGGGTTTCAACATCTCAATGCCGATCATGATTGCACCAACAGCCATGCAGAAAATGGCTCATCCTGAAGGTAATGTATCCTTTCATGACCTTACTCCTTTTCAAGGATTGACTAGTGCTTCAATACATCTTGTTCTACTTGCCTCTATATATAAATGGAGGCAACACGAATTTGACTCTGGATCCTGGTTAATGAAAAAATTATTCCTCACTTTATTTGCGGATTTGGCACATGAAATCAGTTGTAATTCAAACAAAATGGTGTCCAACTACTTCACGCCTGTGGTATACTGTTGTTCCCTTTTGAACCAGTGATTGCTAAATGCACGTTGGTGAGTTTAGGAGATATCTGTGATCACTTTTACTTCCCTAGAGGACATTGGAAGTGCTCTAAAGTTAACTACTTTGTCATTGCATCCAATTGTCCTATCTGCATTTTAGAGAACGTTCTAGTAGCTTTTATGCAAAGTTTGTTATTCTAGTGGAATTCTTTGTACCCTTCTTCTCAACTGCCTTGCACAATTTGACCCAACAGCAAATGCATACCGTGTCATGATATTGGCATCAGTTTTCTCTTTAGGTTGATTATTTGTAGACCAAATAAAAGTAAACGCACTTCTGTTTTGGTATAAGAAACCGATACTTTTTACAGGAGAGTATGCAACAGCAAGGGCAGCCTCAGCAGCAGGAACAATTATGGTTAGTTTTTCTTCAGAAAAAGGAAATGCTTCTTCTTTGTTCTCTTAGATGTGTCCATTTGCTGCCTAGAGCACAATAGATACAGGGTGTTGGCTCCTGGCTGATGAATTTTTCTCCATAAAGTTTAACTTTAATGGTCTGCCTCTTGCATAATCATTTTCATGGTTTCAGACTTTGTCCTCTTGGGCTACTTCAAGTGTTGAAGAGGTTGCCTCAACGGGTCCAGGCATCCGATTTTTCCAGCTCTATGTAAGTTTGAGTGTCTGATTTTCTAGTAATTACATTTGCCTCCTTGATTTTCATCTTCGGTATATGTAGATGCTCATGCTCTTATCCTCCTGATAAATTGCTTGTTTTCAGGTGAATCTTTATTACTGATCTACAAAATACTTAATCATACTAGTGCATGTTGTTCCACTAGTTTATCTGTCACCTTATTCACTTTTTTCTTAAGATGTGTGTACATGTGTTTCTTGATTGTTTTTTTTTTGCCCTTTATTTTTCGAGCACTTATTTTGAAGTTACTTATAAGCGTATGAAGTTTGTGTTGAATGAATTTCCTATATCTTCCATATGTTCAATATATTTCGAGCTACTAATAAATTGTGAGAATATTCACTCATGACAGAGGATTCGTTATAATTAATATCACGTCGTCATGATTAATGTAACTTGCTGGTTTCTTATTCTTAAATGATTGCATATAAGTAGGTGTACAAGGACAGGAATGTTGTTGTACAGCTTGTCAAAAGGGCCGAAAGGGCTGGCTTTAAAGCAATTGCCCTTACTGTTGATACTCCAAGACTGGGTCGCAGGGAAGCTGATATCAAGAATAGGTGAGCATCTATTGGAATATGATCAGAGGTGTGATAGGGTTACTTAGCTGAGTAAAGGAAAAAGATTTAGATGTACTGTTCCATTATATTTCAGAGATTTAGCTATGCAATCATTATCTATTCCTATAATCATATGCAATGGCTTTGATTGACATACTATGCTCTGCAGGTTCACACTGCCACCTTTCCTGACACTGAAGAACTTTGAGGGATTGAATCTTGGCAAGATGGATAAGGTGGGGATTAGATCCATGTTTTTACTCAGCAATATACTGGGCATGCTTGTTTGCCATTTGTTTTTCATATCTTAACTCTGCCTCCGAGTTACGCTGGGTCTTTGTGTTCATTGCCTTTGCCCCTTCTTAGCTCAGCATTAGTTTCGTTTTCGACCATGTGAGAGTATGACTGAGTTCATTATGTTTTGCTTACCTTTCAGACTGACGATTCTGGATTGGCGTCTTATGTTGCCGGCCAAGTTGACCGGTCCCTTAGCTGGAAGGTAACACTGCTAACTTTTTGTGTCAGACTCTGTTGGCTGACTTATATTTTGCTGAACTTGTACTGATTTTGCTGGTTCAGGATGTCAAGTGGCTGCAAACAATCACCAAGTTGCCAATTCTAGTCAAGGGTGTGCTAACAGCAGAAGATAGTAAGTGGATGGCGAATTTTAAATCGCCAAGTTGCCAATAACACACCTTGTGTGGATTTAGCATAATGTTCTTTTACTTGTCTCTGAAACTGCCATTTGGTTTCAATCACAGCTAGGATAGCTATAGAATGTGGAGCTGCCGGGATCATAGTTTCTAATCATGGAGCCCGACAACTTGATTACGTCCCTGCAACAATCACGGCTCTGGAAGAGGTATCGGCTTCTCTCTACCTCTCCGTTTAATCATTTTCAGTACTGTAATCCCTAGAGTGGTTGCCCCGCACAACTTTTCTGCTTTGCTAATATCTTTAGGCAATACCATCGCCCGTCACTGAGCTATCTCTATGAACCTTACACAGAAGAAATTCCATTAGATTTTTGAATCCTGCAGTTTTGACTCAAATCTCCAGCATTGTCTTTATGTTCATCTCCTCTATCCTTGGATTGCTTGCAACACTCCAAATCTCTCAAAGGAGTCATTTTAATTACCTTAACAAAATCTTATTTGTAGGTTGTGAGAGCGGCTCAAGGCAGGGTTCCTGTATTCCTGGATGGTGGTGTCCGTCGCGGAACAGATGTTTTCAAAGCACTGGCTCTCGGAGCATCTGGCATATTTGTAAGTACCAAATCGTAAAGCGACTCTAGAGCATTTATCCTCTGTCGCATAGTGACTACACTACCCATTGGAACATGATTTAGGAAACTGTCCTGAAGATAAATCCATAGTTTTGGTTTCCTATATGTCGAAACGTTATTTTTCCAACGTCTTCTCTTAATAAGGCGGTCCTCGATTTGATCTCCAGATTGGAAGGCCGGTCCTTTTCTCTCTTGCGGCCGAAGGCGAAGCGGGTGTGAAGAAAGTGCTTCAAATGCTCCGCGACGAGTTCGAGCTGACCATGGCGCTAAGTGGGTGCCGCTCACTGAAGGAGATCACCCGAGATCACATTGTCACAGATTGGGATGCTCTGCACATCGCTCCGAGATTGTAAGGCGACGATTAGTCGATCCATGATTTATGTTTCATCTTTCGTTTGGTAAAGATCTAGTCTGGTTGCTCAGGGTCTAGTAGCCGGATTGCTACTCTGAGGCAATGTTGTATTGCAGTTGCTAGGAATTTGACGTATGCATTTGTTGTTTCTTGGGCAACTCAGTGCTTTGATATGCATTGTCAATTGAGGACTCAGCATTTTTCCCGTTATTGGGTAATAATCCGAACGCATAATAAATAAGGTTTTATGTCGCTGTCCTCAAGCAAAAATCTGGTCAAGGCTCTTTGGGATACTAAGGTCTGGCAATTAGTGTTTCTTTTTCATAGTCATGTCAAATCAAGATAATCACTTAGAATATTTTATCAAACATGATAAGTTTATTAGACGTAATCACTTATGTAGTACATTTACACATTCATCTTACATAATCTTTTACTTGAATAACATCATAACTTAATTAATTGAACGTGTCTAAATGTATTTACACATAATTAAGGGCCTAATCCACAAACACTTTTTTTCCAGGTATAAATAGATTTAAGTCGACTAGTATCGATGCTTTTTTCCAATTTTTGTCCTTGCTGTCTTTGCATGTTTATCATTATGTCATTATCAAAAAATTCTCTTATTTTCTATTATTCGCATAATTTTTTTTTTTCAGAATTTTTAAGTTAGTATAATTGAAATTTGTAAATAAATAGGGTGGTTTTAGCATGTGAAAATTAGTTTGAGAAATTAGTGTAGTATTACCCAAGAAAACACACTAAGCTAATACCACATATTTACATCTATTAGCATGGTAAGTTGATCTCGGCCCAAACTTTTTATTTGAGAAATTAGTGTCATATTATTGCTTTTTAAACATAAAATAAAAATAAAAATTGAAGTTGTATCCTCGAATTCTGATTGTTCCTTTATATTCTTTAGAATCTCAATGTACATGCTCTAAAATTCAAAACAATGACACAAATGGTCCATGTGGTGTATGGAGTTTTAATTTGTTCAATGTGACTCTAAACTTTAGCCCATGTGCAATGTCGCCCTTAAAATTTTAATTTGTTCAATGTGGATTGTGAATTTTTTGTACATATTCAATTTAATTTATGAATTATATGAAAATGTTCAATATTATCTCCGAAATGGAATTAATAGAAGGACAACGTTGAACATTTTTATATAGTTCCAGAATTAAATTGAACATGCATGAAAATTTCAAGGACTACATTGAACAAATTGAAAATTTATGGATCACATTACATATTGAGCCAAAGTTCAAAAACTACATTAAACAAATTAAAAGATCAATGACCACGTTGTATATTAGATTAAGTTCAAAAACTATTTGTGTCATTATCTTTATTAAAATTCAAAGCATGTGTACGAGATATTTCACTTGCTTATTTTCTATCTCAATTTCTTAGTCACAATGATATGCTCGGCCAATTTTTTTTTTTTTTCCAAAGATGCATTTCTCTAGATTGTCTTAAGTTTGACTTCACGTGGTTATTCCAGAATTATTTAGTAGCATAGAAGAAATCAATATTAACGTTGGAGTGTTCTTTTATGTATTTTTTTTCTACTTTCCTTTTGTCTAAATATGTGTATTCTCACGGTTAAATTAGTTTCTAATGACTTCTCAAGTTTTTG
This sequence comes from Eucalyptus brandiana, assembly GCA_014182725.1. Taxonomy (NCBI): domain Eukaryota; kingdom Viridiplantae; phylum Streptophyta; class Magnoliopsida; order Myrtales; family Myrtaceae; genus Eucalyptus; species Eucalyptus brandiana. The sequence goes on from CM024671.1 coordinate 6,397,552, forward strand.
GTATTTGCCTGTACATGTGTATGTGTTAAGGTGGCATCCTTAGTTGGACAGCCAAAAATGTGGTCGATCATAAATTTGCCACATGGCACGAGACAGTGAGAATTTTTTTTTTTTTTTTTTTTTTTGGGTATAGCTGTTAGATGGCATCTAAACTAACTTTGACGTACCTCAACAGATTCAACAAAAGAAAAATGATTTTAAGGGCATACTCCCTCATTTTGTGCACCTAGACTAGTCCATCAGCACGAATCATCCTTCTTGTCCTTCACCGTGTGCCTATCGAAATATTATCTCAGGTTGTTTGACGATGGATCTTATATCCATGTGGTATCCCTCCACCCATCAACTTAAATTTTTAGATTGAATTTTCTAACGTGCTACCATAATGTCTTTATAAAAAAAAAAGGCTTTTTGAGAGAGCACTTAAAAAAGATATCAAGATTTGAAATCCAAATTAGGCTCGTTGTTTAATGAAAAATAACTTTTAGGAAAACATTTTTTGAATTTTCCGACATTCGCTTCACTGAAAACAAACTAGTTAAGGAAAATATTTTCTGCTAATGGAAAAAAAAACTCTTTCAAAAGTGAGGAAATTGTTTTTACACCTTTTAGAAAAGAAAAACATTTTCCACTACTCTTTCCTTCACCACTCATTTTAATTTTTTTTATTTGTACTTTCTTTTTCTTTTTCAAATTTGAATTTTTAATTATTTTTTAATTATTTTTCTTCTTTGGCCATGGGGAAGGCCAACGATTGAGCTTGAGCTCACTAGATTAGCGACACTTAAGCGTTGCTAAAGGGTAGCGAGGCTCAGGCCTCCCAGATTGCAATGCTCGAGCATTGCCAAAAGGCATCGAGGCTCAAGTCTCATAGATCGGCAACACTTTAATGTTGCTAGAGGGCGGTAAGGCCCTAGCCTTGCCCTATCGGGAAGCTTGCCGCCATTGCCATGGTTGGCAATCGGCCGAGGAAAAGAAAATGAAAGAAAAGAAAAAAATATTCAATTTTTTTACAAATATAAAATAAAAATAATAATGGTCAAAATGAGTGCATAAAGGAAAATCAAATTAAATACTGAATATTGAAAAATATTTTCCACTTCATTTTCGGGTTTTGCCCGAATACTGAAAAAAACATTGTCATTTTTCTAGAAGATGGATTCATAGAAAATATTTTCCAAAAATATTATATTTTTCTCAAAATGAATGGGCCCTTAAATTATTTGAGGTCCTTAACGGTAAAAGCCAAAACAAAAGTAAAAAACCTAATGTGAAAAGCCAGGATAACTAAGCCTTGGGCTAATTTTTGGCAAATGGACCCATTTTTTAAAAGACCAAGTCACGCCATCTTAGGAGACTCGTTTCTTGATGTTTACGTTATCAGTTGACATTAAAAACACATGGAATGAGCTGCTATCTCCACATTGGTCCAGACAGATGTGGGTACCAGCTGGAAGCTTCCCACGTGAAAAAAGTCCACTTTGAAGTTTCCACTTCCAAAAATGTGTCCAACGTTTTATGGCACGATTTCTTCACTAGTTAAGGCATTCAGCTTTGGCATGTGGTGGTTCATGTGATGGAACTTTCAATTGGGTCAATGGAGAAATCCCTAACCCTGTCTCTTTCACACTAGCGCATAAGGAACAATAGGATCTAGAAGGCTTCACATTGACTTCCATCGCTAGATGTGCTTAGATAACGGATGACCTCGAGGATTGGCGTCGTTGGTGGGAGTCGTTGCCGGGGGTAGGGAGTATGCAGTGCAAGAATCGGAGGTTGAGTGACATAGAAATTGCTTGTGATCAGGATCATTTGCACATTTTTGAAGAATTAGACTAGGAGTTTTTTTCTTTCTTTTTTTTTTTTTTTTTTTTTTTTTTTGGTAAAGGTAACAAATTAGACTACGAGTTCGTGATTCCTATCCTTATCTTGCACGGTGGAGTTTTGCCCTCCCACTGTCCCCACGGGGTGAGGCACCTCGCATGAGGCAACGGTGTTCATAGGGTGCCGCCCATTAAGAGGTTAACCTTTGAGCAATATTTTGAAATTGGTGCAAATGTTCCTCTTTTTTACATAAATTTAAGTAATAAAAAAAAAAAAAACTTGGAAATGTCTAAATTTGACATTTACCACTCACAATATAAAGCCGATGATGCATTTATATTTTATATTGATAAATCGCAAGTCGTATTATATCTAAATATCCACGTCTAATTACTATTTGCATTAATTAACTAGATATACAATATCTATACTAATCTATATTCGGATATGTTATTTTTAATTGATAATCTATATTAAATTAACTAAGTATGAATGGTAAAGATATGCTCGAAATATACAGATGAGGCAGGCAGGGCGGTATTAATTCCTCGTCCTGTGCCCCCATTGAATTCCCCGCGGGGCATTTTTCACGAGAATTTGCCCCTTTCTCGAGGCCCGGCAACAGGGCGCGGATTCCACGTGTCCCGCCTTTCTCTAGCTAGGGGAAAAACTATAAATATAAAGTCAAAAATTTATTATACTTTTATTAATTTAATTCTAAATATTTTAATTATATTAATCGACTCAACTTCTTTACGTTTTGTTAACTGAATTCATTCGACTAATTTTAATTGGCAATCGCTAATATGGACACTAGTCTTCTTACGTGGTATGACACAATATTGATATGAACAATTTTTAATAATATTTTAAAATTCTTTTCTTTTCTTTCTTTTTTGTTTGTTTTTTTTTTTTGTAACTTTAGCCAGCGAGGGCCTCTGCACCCTTGCCTATATCCAAGTGAGGACCCTCATATGTTGGCCGACAAGGGCCATGACACTCTTGCCTAGTTTGGTTGAATCTCGGCGAGGGCGTGGAGGCCCTCGCTTGTGGCTGGAGAGGGAGACGACGTGCTTGCCTAGCCCAATCAAGAATCATTGGCCATTGCTTGTGGTTGGTGATGATTGGTCAATGACCTTGTTGACCGGAGTTGTTAAAAGAAAAAAAAAAACACTAGAAAAGTAACAAAAAATAAAAAATAAAATAAAAAATCATTAAAAATTGTTTACATCAGCATCAATCGGGCCATGTAGGATTGACAATGTCCACATTAGTGATTTTTGACTAAAATTGACAAAATTGACTCAATTGACTAAAAGTGAAAATGTTTATGACTTAATTTGCACAATTAAAATATTTACAACTCAGTTGACAAAAATGAAATAAATTTAGGAATTTTTGGATAATTTTCTCTCTAGCTATGACTTAATCAAATCATTGGGACTTACAAGATGCTCTATGGAATTCTAGCTAGAGGTTAAAAGGTTTAGGACTTAATTTTCCACGCTTTCGTCTATGAATTACAATAACTAACTAAATGAATATGTTTGATATGCGTTATGGCTCCATCTCGTTAAACTCTTGTTATAAATGGTTATTCGAGTAGTATCAAAGCTTCTATCAATAAACATAAGATCGGACAGATGTGATTTATGTCTCCAATTATATCAATTCACATGTGAGGAAATCTTAAAAAAAAATGAAACACAAGGCAAACGAATTTGAATTTATTAGCACACCATTTTGTAAATTTGGCTGGGAAGGAGTATAAGAGTCTCATAGTCAATAATTGAATAAATGGTTACGTGCAACACGATGCGCGTTCGTATTATTTTGTAGCAGGCCAGCTTTTTGTATTTGAATGATATTCCTCACATGTAAATTGATATAATTGGAGAGATTTTTCATTTGCTTATCTTTTCTTCGACCACGACATAGTGCACACGTGGCTCTTTTTTTTTTTTTGTTTTTTTTGTTTTCCATTTATCTATATGATAAACGATTAAAAAAAATAATTTCAGGCTCACAATTATTTCGATATAAAGCCCATTATGAATCATGAGGGTGCATTATTAAATGAGAGACAAATCATTCTCGTTTTACGGAAATTTGAATTCGCGTCTCCCTAATTAGACCAAATCTTTGAAAAGTTATTCGCCTTAATGTTTAATTCTTTTTTTCGTCCGCAAATCCCGTGTTCTTTGGTTAATATGTCTGTAGGTATTTTTGGGACTCCGTCACAACTCACTCGTTTAATCTACGCGATCTACTTTTTCTATTTTGTATGCATGATTTAGCATGTATCATGCGCCTAATTCACGCTATTGTTTTTCTAATCATGGGGTCAAGCTAATGTGAAAAGCCAGAATTTTTATTACTCTTTTCTTAGCTTTTATAGTCTAATGAGGGACAACCTAAATAGCACCAATATTGACATATGACACGACATGACACGATATGTTATATGTCATTTATCAAAAAATAGAGAATTTCGATATATTGAGGCATGTTGTATATTAAATGTATACGTTTATATATACATGATAAATTATCATTTTTAAATCAAATTAATTTGATTCAAATTCATAAATAAATAAAATAATAAAAAATATTATAGAATGAATTTATACTAAAAACATTAAGCTACCATTTGTTAATATCATTCATTATTTCAATTCGACAAATTCAACTCCATTCTAATGATCTACAAAACTTCAAGGAAAAATAAATAAATAATCCACATTATGACTCTCATGTTAGAGCGTGTTGGAGGAGAAACGAAAGAAAAGAACAAACTTGGGAGGTTAATTATGTGTCATGGAAAGTGAGAGTTAAAAGAGAAAAGAAGACTAGATTTTTCTTATTTCTTCATTTATTATTTTTATTACTTTTTATCAATTTTATATAATTATATTTGACCCCTCATTTCTTGAAATTTTTTAAAATTGACTCCCACGAAGTCACGTGTCGGAATTCCATTCCTAACTCGCATGTTGGAGAGTGTCGGGAGAGTTGACATTCCAACACCTGTTAATTGAGTATCGAAGAGTATACGAAGGTTTCTGTACAGTATCGGTGTTTTCTAAGGTACAAATGAAGATAGTTTATGTCCTAATTCATGTATAATGGGAAGTCAATCTGAAAAATCTTAATCCCATCACTGTGTTAAGTACATGCCAGAATTAACCAAACAATTGCACCCATTACGTGGTTTCTAGTTTGCGTGGTTTTCTAATTTAAATAGGTTTGCTATTTTAGATACAACTATATTGTATATACATAAGGGATGGGATTCTAGTTGGTGATTACATACTAGAGCAAAAGAAAAGAAGTGCTAGAAATCTCTTTGTGTGAGTTTTCTGAAAATGATTTTTTTTTTGGTGAGAAATTGTGCGATAATATATGTACGGTTACTTTGGATGTATTATAGGGCTAGAAAACACTTAAGGATCTAGCATCCTCTCCAGATTCTTAGTAGATTGTCTAGCAATTGGCTTTTCCCACGGAGCAGGTATCAAGATTTGACCAAACACATAAATTGATGGTGTTCTTAACGTTTTTCATTAATTTCTTTCGTAATTTTTGCTTCTTGTGGTAAACATGAATTGCAAGATTTGTTATCTTCCTCGTTATTTTCACTACACGTCGGAAATCAACCAAACAAATTATGGCTATGAGATCTACTTTCGCTTTAGAGTTCGTATTTCATGAGTTAGGTAGTAGCGAAGTTAAATGGTTAAAGGAATTTCTTAGTAGATATTCCATTGAGCATGAAATTTACACCATCTGTGTCTATGCACTGTGAATGCAACAGTTACTTATAATGATTTTTGCTTAAAAAAGGTTTACAAACGTAGGAAAAGACATCTTTGATTGAGTCATAATATCTTAAAATAGCTGTTGAAAATTGAAATTATATTGATTGATTATGTTAAGTCAAAAGCTAATTTGGTCAACCTAACCATTTGGAAGAGACAAATAATTGAAAAATTGGGAGAAATGTGACTTATTCCAATTTGAGATATTGACAATAGTGGTAACCCAATCTATGTGATTGGAAATCCAATGACGTATGTTCGTATGGATAATAGCAAGTCATTTGTGGATAGCATAGCACTGAAATGCTCATGTTTGAACTTATCGATTAATAGGGGTGGCAATATTGGACATGACTTGCTTATAAGTCAATTGTCATGAGGCAAAGTGAAATATGTGCAAGACTTCCTCCTATTGTGTATGTGATTGATGCTAAAACTGCATATAAAGTGAGGATGAGTTAATTTTTTCAAGAATTTCATATCCCTTATGGGTGGCGTAATTATTTGCTATGTATAGTTGATGGAATCACTTACATGAGTGTAGAGTAGCGCCGCTCCTATGAGATTCATGACTAAATCTCTAAATTTTCATCAATAACTAGGTGCACGCAAGGTCTGTTAGTGCAAACCAACATTGGACAACAAAAATTTTGCGGATGTAATGTGATATGAGAACCTCTAGCTTAAAACGAGAATGAATCCTTGGTCCAAAAGTAATAAGTTTCACGGGTGGTACGTAAGCATTGTCTCATTTTTCTTGGCCTAGTTCATATAGTCCAAAAGATACCACATTTGATGCATTGCCCTTTTAGGGGCAAAGCAGGTTCTGTACCTTCTTTACTTTGATAAACCAATTTGAAATATGGAGGTGATATTGTAGTGAACTGTTTTAAAAAGCTTATTTTACTTGCTTTTTCATATCTCACATTACTCGAGAAGCTCTCTCATATTCACTTGATTAATGGGTTCGCTTTACGAATTTGGTAACCACACGATTAAAATGTTATATTGTGAGCTTGGGTCAAATCAAGTGTAAATTTGGACTTTGCCCCCAACACCTGAAATTTACGTGAGGCTCGATCAAGGATTTCTCTTTATTAAATTTATATTTTTGTCTCGAGACATTATCCAGACCAGTCTATCTCACACAAACCCAAATATCCTTACCTTTGAATCTCTGAATTTCGTACTTTAAATTTAGCCAAACTAGAAGTTGTTCATTTACTTTGCTAGCTCGCCTATAAATACCGATCATCCCTTTCATAGTTGCGCGCACAACCCTCCGGCTTCTCCTCTCTATTGGTTTATGCAATTGCGTTGTTCCTGTTTTGCCTGGACAGTGATGTGCACATTATTTTCAATAACGGACAATAGCTGAGTTTTTTCTCCCGTCCATTCGATGGCTCTCGAATTTCGACAATAAATTGTTCACATCAATACTTTTACAAGGAAAAAAATGATATTAGAAGTGTTATAATTTTTACAGAGCACTCACTTAATTGTCATAACTTGTCGAGTAATAACTTGAGTACATGTCAGCGAAAAAGGATTACTTAAATATCTCCGATGATAAATTTAGCCACTCGTCTTATATGGCCTTATAAATATTATTTAGAGTCGGACGGGGCTTTTTTGGAAACAAGTTCTTGTCCGCAGTAGAGAATGAAGCATACCATGTGGCAAATGATCTTGTCGTACCATGTTTTGTCCTTGGTGCTTCCCTCCGCCATTATCGGTAAAAATGATGGACCCTGCCGAGGAGATTTCATTCCAGAATTTTAAATGACCACTTTAAAATTGTCCGGCAGCCTCCTCAATGATGTAATGCAGAGAGAGATGTTGGGGGCAAGTACATGGAAAAAACTGAGAGGAATCGCATCCAGGTCTTTTTAAAAAAAATATTAATGACATAGCGTGCCTAAATTTTTTTGCCTTACATGATCGTGAGCCGCTTCTCCTGGTCCTACTCTTCATTACAAAGTTTAGAAGTTAATTCCGTGCTAATTTACGGAATTGAGGTTAGGATTTTTTGAAGAAGATAAGCAATTTTGCCCGAACAGTATCTTCCGGATTCATGTGGACCTATTGAAGGTGTTGGTGATTTTTGTTCCACTTTTTGTTGTGGATTGATTGTGTTTTTCATTTATCCAATTCTATAAACGGCTCGCGCTTATGAAATGACAACTTGCCAGGATAAGGGGTTTTTCCATCGCGGAGAACAATGAGGAGAAATCAAACCGACAATGGCCAGGAAATAGTTTCATTCATCATTTTGATCTGCATTGGCGGTATCATTGTTCTTCATCTTCATTGACTCGATTCCTCGTCATTTTGATTCGTTTTTAGCAATTGTCTAGATTTAATCTTTGTTTAGTTTGTTTTCCCTAATAGGGTCAAAATGACATCGTTTCTTGTAATTTTTAAATTGGCTTTATAATAAAATAATTCTACATTTGATTCACCGACAAACATAAATTGGCGATGATACCAAAATGATAATTTTTTTAATATATAAAATCGTTTGAAAAAGTATCATTAAAATGAGTGTCGTATATTAATTATAAAACTTTCAGTGTCATCTTCCTTTTCAAAAAGTAATATTTGGAATCTGGCCAAATGACCATATACCTAATACGATATAAAATTGTTTGAAAAAGTATCATTATTGAAATGAGTGCTGTATATAAATTATAAAACTTTTAGTGTCCTCTTCCCTTTCAAAAAGTAATATTTGGAATTTGGCCAAATGAGCATATATCTAATACGATAAAATCATGGCGAATATTTAGCTAATGTACAAAATCATATTGTCTCGAAATTGGTTTACCTCTAAATCTGCAGCTATAGCTCTTACTGATCCATAATAAAATCCAAAAAAAATATGACGAAAGAATCCATCCAATCCAATAGGAACTTCGATCACGAGCAACACGAGATGAGCAACACGACACCTTTGAATCGCAACTTTTTTACACCATATTAAAGTTAGTCAATCAAGAATATATCTTTATCAAAGTAGCCCAACAACCATACCAATGCACAGATCTCTCTCGAAAAAGAAAAATAAAAAATCGAGCTGAATCAAGAACTAATAATGGTGATAATAAGGAGAGGTGGCTTGGCTCCGGTGCTGCCGCTTCTGCAGGAATCTCTGCAGCGATCTCTTCATGGAGAGGCCCGTGGAGCTGTAGACCTGCGCCTGCAAGTTGGGCGTCGAGGGCTGCGACCGCACGCTCGGCGTCGAGGGCTCCGACCCGGTCGGAGTCTTGCTGCTCCTCTCCTCCATCTCTCTGTTTGCAAGCAGAATTATCGCTCTAGCCTGTGAAAATCATAGGATCAACGAAGATATCAGCTGAGCTGAAAACCAACATTATCGTCGGAATAGATAGTTGAAAAATTATCAAGATCTTTACAGAGAAAGATTCGGTCTAATCTAATTCAAAACGGGCGTGTTCTCATGACCAAGAGACGGATTTAACTTACGATCTATAGTTAAATCTTGCCGGGTCATTTTCCAAACGAGTGAATCTTATTCAATTATGATATTTTTTTACCCCATTTCTAATTTCTAACAACGATTTGTCGTTCGTACTATGAATCTTGTCGATCGAAAGACGCTTTAAGACCGACCAAACTTGTGAGAAAACGATGTTGGGAGCACGTGTTTAATCGCGTTGAAAATCTTGGGAAGAAAGTCCAATGAGGATGCGAGTCAACAATGACTGCTCCACGACCCCTTTCCCCTAACCCAACATTTAGAAAGAAGAGTCCAAGTACCATGCTACTTCCTCCTGGCTTTCTACCACCTCCTAACTCCATTGCCACGTGTAATTAACAAAGAAAAAGAAAAAGAAAAAGAAATTTAAAGAAAATCTCATCTAATTTTCCCGAAAATCCAACCTAACACAAAATATTTTAGTTCCAACTGTCCTAATATGACATGTTGAGTACAAAATATAAATCCCCAATTGAAGCGATTCTTAATTTAATCTTGCCGCTATCGGAATTTAATTTAACTTTTAAAAACTCTAAAAATATTTTTAAATACGTGAATGTTGTATTGGAAAATTAGGTTTGATATTTCATAGTTTTCAAAAATTTAAAATGCTTTTTTTATTTACTTTCAAATCATTGAAGGAAAAGTGAGAAGTGAGAAAAAAATATGGTGGACAACCAGACCCTGTTGTTTCTTGGGTTAACACGTCGCTGAAGGTGGAGATGGAAGCGAAGCACTTTCAAGCGAGTCGAAACTTAGATAATGAACAAGATCGTATGCTTTAAACTAAAGAACCAAGAAATGGAACATGACGATTGCAAGGGCAACAAGAAGCAGGAAAGCGCACCTGCAGCTCAGTGACGGTGGAGGCGCAGACCTTGCCGTCGTAGAATATGGTCAGCTTCCGCTGCTCCTCGGGCGAGCACTCGGCAGATCCCGACGACGACGACGACGGCGCCGCCTCCGACGCCGCCAGGAAGTCGGTGACGGAGTGCGGCTGGAGCCGCAGCTCTAGATCGAAGCTCCTCCTCTTCATGATGGTATTCGCGAAACAACCGGATCGTCGACCACGACGCGGGAACGGATCGAAAGCTCGAAAGCGTTCGGGATGAAGATCTGGGTTCTTGCAATGGCGAGCGGCGGGAGGACGAGATTCAGAGATTGAGAGGGAGTCTTGGTGCTCTCTTTTCTTGGGGTTTTAGCGATGGGTGTTCGGGCTTAAATACGAACCGGTGGTTCTTCTCCCGTCCCTTTTTATCGCCACGAGTTTCGGTCTGTCCCTGTCGCTTATATGCATATGCTAATGTCCGAGTAACGCATTTCACACGGAAAGCCCGCAAGAAAGAGAGAGGGAGAACGAGGAAGGAAGAAGGGGGCCAGTTGTATCGGGAGGCGGTGAGCTCGTGTGGGGGCAGGGGGATCGATTCGGCACGTGGGGAACGTGTTTTTTCGGGGCTAGGGTTACGCCCACCTTGCCTTTTTCCTTTTGTCGTTTTCCTTATATTATTATAGCAATAATAATGTTGTTATTGTTATTGTAGTTGTTGTTTTTGTGATGAACGTGTTTGTGTTTGTGTTGTGCTGTGCTTCCGAGGGTCGTCGACATGCGTTTCCTGCGCCGCACACGGGTTTTAGGGAAATCGACTGTTGCCCACTTTGTAATAATTTTCAGTGATTTCTTCTCTATTTTTCTATTTTTGGCAGGATATTTGGACTTTGGATATGACCCGTCATGTATGCAAACCCCTCCCCTAGCCACATCTAGGCGAGGGCGATGGGCCCCTTGCCCCCGTCGGTCATAAATCTAGAGAAAAAAAATTGAAAAAAATTATAGAAGATTGTTAATGTTAGTGTGACCTGTGTCATATAGAACAATTGGTCTTCATATCAGGGATTTCTGTGCAGAATTGGTCAAATGGACTTAATGGATTTATGATTAAATTGTCATAATTAAATATTTATAATTGAATTGGTATAATTGTAATAAGTTCATGATTTTTTTTAATGTAATTCCTCCCGTTAATAATGAATATTTTTCATTGGCTAATTATTTCAAGTGATAGAATTGGCTATTTTTTCAAATGTTTTTCAAATTATTTATTTTTCAGGAAATAAATAAAGCTTTACTATCAAAACCTAGAGAGAAGCTTCTATGGGTGCCACGGTTGACACGTTTAACCTATGAATTTAGTATCAAAACATGTCCGTAGTTCTCTCTTGCATGAATTTCTATGGCAATTTCAGTGAAATTGAGTTTGGCAGCCCGCTACCAAAGTGTAGACCGTTTGAGCCGTGACCATGCTTCATCGAAAAACCCTAACTTATTGAATATTATTATTTGACCAAGACAACATCAGCCGCCGGGCACGCCGAGGTTCTGCTGGGTCGGCCGTCGCGGAGGCCATATGGTTCCCGGAGCACAAGTCAAATCCACAAAGGAGGAAACAAGAAAAATAATTAAAAAAGAAAAGGACGACATTCGAGAGAAAATCTTTCCTCGTGATTACATGTTCGTCCCTTGGAATTTTCAAGTACCACAAGATCCTCCCCTGAACTTTCAAGCTGTCATAGCAATTCATTTTTTCTTTATTTTTTCCGTTAATATGTGTAATGCGCATGACTTTTGAGAGGGTAAGAAATCCCTCTCTTTTACTCTTTATTGTTGTAAAAATCCGACAAATATAGAAAAGGGGAGAAAATTATGTCACCTTAAAAAAATGATAATACCAAATGTAGATATCCAAATATAGAAAACGGGAGAAGACTATATTACTTTACAAAATGATAATAGAAAAAGTAGATATCCACAAAATTTATTAAGAAATAAAAATTGTTAGCATATGATAACCATGTGCACTTTAATAGAACTATATAAGAAACTTCAAGGAAAGGATAACACAAATTACATAAAAAGGGAAAAGCCCTCGATGACAAAAATTTGAAATGACAAAAAAATGGTCATCCTATTAACATTTTCACCAAACTTAAACATTTATATTTTATTAGTATCACTCGTGATACTTATTTTCTTTATTATACTTTTAGTTAATTTTCATTTCCCAATTTTTTAAATAATAAAATCACCAATATGCCGATTCGCAAAGTTGGTTGAATGATGAAAATGTTGGCATTCTTGCGCCAAAAGAAAGCAAAAGATACCCAAGTTCCAAGCTCGCTTGCATAATCGCTTGGTGCGATTGACAAAGATGAACTTCCCTTGCAAATCTCATTATATTATGGCTTATCTTTGACCGAATTGGAGAGACGAACATAGCCTGATAACCAAAAGCAGGCCTAGATCATACCAACCTCCATAGAAATAAAAATAATAATAAAGGAACAAAACGAGCCATAAAAGAAACACTAAAAAAAAAAGGAAAGCCAATACTCTTCTACAACCACGCTTAACTCGCACTCCCAAGACTAAATTTTTAAACATTAGTCTCAACCCATTTCCTATTTATTCCATATGCTTGGCGAGGGAAATTAATATACACCAAGAGAGCCACTTGAGAATATTCAAGTGAACATGCCCCCAGGACACAATAGGAAAATCAAAGAATATTTCGTGAGAACCCTACCTTCCCACGTTCATCTCGATCGAATTATTTTATTCCATTCAGGAATCAATTCAGAAAATTTACCAAATTAAAAAGTAATAAAAAAAAAAAAAGAGAAAAGGAAGAGGTGGGTCTGGAGAAGTGGAGTGCTTCGATGAGCTTGCTGGTGGGATCGGGAGAATAGAATATGAAAGGGTCCGGGAAAGATCGTGTTGACCCATCGATCTTTGCTTTGGGCTCGATTACCTTCCGCGAATCATGTCTGGTTCTGCGCCTCGAGTATCTTCTTGGCTGCTTCTCCTCCTCCTCCTTCTTCTTGAACTCTTGCTCCCCCTGTGGGAAAGAGGAAGCTGCGCCCCCACTGTCGATCATTAGCTGGTGGGTAGGGCACAGCAAGGCCATGAACCTTCTTCGCCAGCGCAGCTCCAGCCACCACCTCCACTCTCTCTCTCTCTCTCTCTCTCTCTCTCTCTCTCTCTCTCTCGTGTCCCAGATCTTGTGCTTGCTTGCGTGAGGTTGCTGAAGCAGATCTGATGGATGTCTGCAGCCTCCATGTGCGCGTGCACCCACATGGAGAAAGGAGGGAGGGAGTGAGCGGTCGGGCTGCCGCGGTCGGGGTCGGCTCGACGGCCGCAGTGGCCGTGGCGACGTTCCATGGCGGCGGAGGAGCTGTGGGTATGGCTAACGAGGGAGGGAGAGAGAAAATGGGAATGAGGTTCGAGTGGAGGCAGGCGTGTAATTTTCGGCAAAATTTGAGGGCATTTTCGTGAAGTAACTTAAAGATCTCTGGTCAATCTCAGCCCTCAATTTGGTTTTTGATGTGTTAATCATTTTAGAAGGGTAATTTAAGACGTGTACTCATTTCATGAATTTAAAGGATCTCAATCCTAATTTAAAAAACACATAAATGGATGTAACGAGAGTATGAGGAATCAAACCGGAAACTTTCACTATAATCAAGGACTATAATCAAGGTTACCATAAAGTACTACTTAATTAGTTATTTGCGTTTTGGTACATGCATTCTTTTTATGGTACACTGGCGATTTGGTACATTAAAATAATTGCTTGGAACAATCCAATACAAACAATCACGTAACTCAAATTATATGTTTTATGCTAATATTTTGTATTAGTAAATATAATTAAACACGGTAATTCTTATTGGAACTTTGAAACTTAGTGACTTAAATATTTTTGAAATTCATTATACTACCTATGTTATCTTTGTTGTAACTAAATATTATGTCTTGTCCTAACTATCTATATGGTAGAAATCCATTATACTACCTGTGTTATCTTTGTTGTTACTAAAAATTCATGTCTTATCCTAACTACTTATATGTTCGCAATTCATTATGCTACCTATATCATCTTTGTTGTAACTAAAACTTCATGTCTTGTCTCATGTTACCTATATTTTGACAATTCATGTTCCCTTCTCCTTACATGGGTCAAAGTGATCCACGCTTTGGGGTATGTTAAGATATAAAACATAACCTGATTATTTATATCTAAGTGAATGCGCCAACAAAAAAAATTACGATGCCCATCATATGACTCAACGTTTCAAAGGAAATGATTGTGCGATCACTCTTATCTTAAGAATATAGTTAGAGGTCTGACTCTTTTACACTCCTTTTTCATCTATTTATGGGTCCATTCTTTATATGCAACAACCATAATACTCTACGCCCTTACAAGAAATGGCTGTGCACTTAACTTGATTTAAGTACTCAAATGAGTAGTGCAAATTGTAGTGTCTATACATATATGTTAAGTACTCAAATGAGTATAGCGAATTGAAGTGTGTCTATATATATATATATATATATATATATATATATATATATATACACACACCCAAACATCCCTCCTATAATCATCCTTCCAGTTAGTTATCAAGGTAGCAATATCAATCTAGAAATTATTACCAATCAACATAACAATCCTGCAATTACTATTATAAGTGATCTTGACAACAGTATTTTGAAGCCGATTCACCAACAAGACCAACCTGAACAAAACTCAAATACTTCAGATTTCTCATTCACTTACCTACTCACAAATGGTAGATTAAGTTAAGATATGTTTCCTTCATGTTCGAATCATAGTGCATTTCTAATCTTCAAAATTGCATCCACTGTGATAGAGCCCCAACTACCCGATGCATGTGATTGGAAAGCAAACGCATTTTTTGTGAGGATCAGTTGAGTCAATCGCAATTTTATGGTCCTCTCGCACTCACCTCATCTAATGTGTATCTCTCGAAACACGTTTTTTCGCCATGCACATGGAAGCGATACTCATTTCCACTTGCTCCCTCGATCGACGAAGGAGGGTCCGAGTTGTGTTTTCTCACGGGTCAGTTCATGTGGCGTGAAAGCTACTGAGCTATGTCGGTGTCGATAGCATTATCCCTTGGTTTCTCATAATTTGACGGAATTGAACCGCCCCTTTTTCGCCACTTGGATTTGCAATTGTGGACGCGACGCTCCCCACCTGCGGTGGTGGCCGCATCATCATCGTCGCACGAAACACGTGCATGATTTTTGTTTTCTTTCTTTGGGGGGGGTGGGGTGCTTTCTAAAGGTACAGAGAAATCTCGAACGTGCATCATACGTCCTCCGTTCGAAGTGCATATGATAACGAAAGGTGTTTGGTTTCACGAACTTGTTTAGCATCTGTGGCATCCTTTGCAGGAACACGGCAAGTGCGGGATTGAGATTCTCCAAATCATCGGTCAAACTGTTGTCGCATGAGCAGATAAAGTTATGCCGCCAAGAATGCCCGATGCTCTCATATTCGATGGACCATTGCACATGGTCATCACCCAAATTGGATTCTCCCTGTCTCTCATTCTGCCCACCAAATCCGCTATTATGAACATCCTTTGTGAATACCCACCACATCATCGACTGCCAAAGCCACCACCGCCTGTGTCGGGACGACATGCATTTAGCCAATTATCTTCTCTCTCTCTCTCTCTCTCTCTCTCTCTCTCTCTCTCTATATGGATGTATGTGGGCATGCACGCAAAAATGAAGTCTAAACATCTTTTTAGTGGGCCCAGTAGAGTATGGCAAACAGTACCTTTAAATCTTCTATATGTATGTATGTATGTATGTATGTATGTATGTATTAAGTCAAAATCACTAGTTTGTTTCACTTTTTTTTTTATATCTTCTTATATTACCCCAACAATAAATGGAAGAAAATGGATATACTTTCAAATTACTCCTGTATTATATAATACAAAAACAAAGTTTAATCGGCGCACTTCTTATAACTTCCCATTCATATGCTTCTTGGTGCGTAGACGGAGACAACTATCCAACTTCCAACTAATCCGATTTCATAACACGTGCTCCAATAGTATATATTTAAAATAATTTGTTGCATCATTGCTCTCTTATGACAATAATTGTAAATGAAAAATAGATATTTAATTGCAACAATTAGTAAAAGGATAAAATTTTCCCAAACAAGGCCTTTTCTTTTTGCAATTTGCAGTTAATCAGAAGCATTATCGATGATGACGGCATCTTTCTCGATTTAAGTGGCTAAACAATCATTGGCCTTTTGATATATCACGTTCGAAATACAACGTACCAAACAGTTTTCAAAACTCACTGAATAATGAAGGATCCATTCTCCGCAACGAATTTCAGATATTTTTCATGGTGAAGGAAAACAAGAGTTGTATAATTGAGAAGATCCCATCACCCCCCTCTTCCTGGTATAATATCTAAATACTCCCTATCATTTATTAATTTTTGTTCCCCTCGATCGAGTAAATATATATCGATTTCTGATTTGTTGACACGTTTAGTTTCTATATGAATTATGCTAAAGAAATTCACCCATATCAATCACATAAATATGTACGAATTTGTTTTGCGCAAATACTGTGTTCGGTTGGATTTTGAAAATGGGTTTGGGGGTTCTAAAAGCCTTAGATAAATGCAAGTGGTGCTTGATAATTTTTTTGGGGGAGCTTCTTGGAGATGCATAGCATATCCAAAGACTTTCAGCTCAACGAAGTCCTACCTAGTTTTGGATCTGTAGCATTTCTGGAATGCTAATTCATTTTTATTCCAACTTTCCCCTCGCTAAACTTTTGAAATTCTACTTTTACGTTAACTGTTTTCATCTCGCGTGACATTGCTGGTAAGCCTAGAGCTGACTGCAATGAGCTAGCTCATTGGCAATCTAACCCTTTCGTTCATTGGGGTCCAATGAAGGGTTTCGGTTTTTTTATAAACAAAAGTAGCAAAAACCCTTTGTAGTTTTTTCCAACCAACATTTAACCAAAGTTGCTTCTCAATGCAATTTTAAAATATGCTTTATAAAATTATATTTGTAGGCCCCTTAACCTAAACTTCTTTGCATTTACCCAAAAATTTTCCTCAAAAACAAAACCAAACACAGCCGAAGTGTCAAATTGACATAACAAATTTATTGAAAATGTGACAGTTAGTTGGAGCAAATTAATAAACATTTGAAAAATTACATCGATAATTATACTTAAGCTCAAGCTAAAGATCAATATTCTAATGTATCTATGAGTACATAAAAAAAGTGAAAATTCGTATCTTACAAGTTGTTTTGCATAACATAATTGTTGAAAAATTACGACCAAAAAGAAGCATGCTTACTTTTCTTTTGATACTTCTTTTTTTGGTTCCTCGGTCAAAAAATAAAAATAAAAATCTGACGTATCATCATCAATTTTGGACTTTTTCATTGTTGGATGGGCTTCCCCCCTTCTACTGGGTCAAAATTGGCAGCGCAAATCGTTAAGTGGGGGTAAAAGCCCACAAATAAAAGACTCATCATATACCAAACTTACGAGCGGCTACTGCCTGCACCCGGCAGCATGTAAGCCGAGCCCAAATTACATGCATTGTTAGATCAAGTGGTCGAATCTTGGGCCTACCTCATGGGCAGACATGTTCCGGGTTCATTGAAGATTATTTTCCAAACATAAGGCATGAGAACATAATATAGAACTTCGGTTCGATTCAGATGGCCCAACTCAAACTATGCACACTCCGTCCCTGCACGAGCATGCTTTTGCACCGAAAGTCTCATACGCATTTCATGAAAATTGAGGACTGTATAGTGTCCGAATTCAACCCCTAAACAAGAGAAATTTCATGTTGCATATTCCAATATTTGCATTTCTCACTGCATTTTCTTGCAATTTGAAATTAGAGGCATCTTAGTTGTAGGATAATTGACCCCATATTGAGAATGAGTGTCAACGAGAATATGGGGAACTTTCAAATCTCTCAATTATTGAAATCGGACCTTTCCTGCGTTGATATTCTAGTTAAAAGACTTCGGGCCTAATTAAGCTTAACCTAGAGCCTACAAAATGTGATATGGTCTAGTTAAAAGACTTCTGAGAGAGCCCCAAGGCTCGACCATGGGCTGCCCAACATCAATGCCCGGCCCTGGCCTATAACATGATCCGTGAATATACAAAAATGACTATGAGGAGGAACGAAATAATCATTTTTTTGAAATCCCCCGTTTTCCGAAAGAAGAATTGGAACGAGAAAAAAACATCTTCTTCTTCTTACCTATATTCTTAGGGATAACGTGGCAATATTCAGGAACTAATGTATAATTAATTTTTTCGTAATAAAAAAAGAATGGGTTGAAATAATTAAGGACGAGATCAATTTAGAAGTGACTTTTTAGTTATTGTTATAGCAGGCAAAATTCCATTGGGTATACTTTAAGACCTTCCAATAGGTTTTGATATAGATTATATATCCAACTTCGAATCAATATATAGTATTTTATTACAAACATATCAATATAAATAATATCAGTTTGGTCTTTAGATTTATTGATGGTCCTCGAGAAGTCATTTGAGGGGATTGAGAGAGAGAGAGAGAGAGAGAGAGAGAGAGAGAGAGAGAGAGAGAGAGAGAGAGAGAGATTTGTGATTAAAAACAAAGAGCAGAGTAACCATAAAGCATTGATTCTTAGTTTGCACGGTGGAGATGATGAGGAAACGTATGTAAGTAGGTCTTTTAAAGGCAAAAAAAGGAACAAGTCGGACTGCTCGATCAGAAGAAGGGGAGCTTGGCGTGCAGTCGTGCGAAAGCGGTGGCCGTGCATTTCTTCGTAGTCGGAACGCGTTGGAATTTTGTGGAGGCCTCTATGTCATGTCACGTGCTTCTTTAAATCTTACCAAAAGGAGTCTGGCACCAGAGTACTAGAGGTTCGCTTTTTCTAGCTTGGTCCATGGCTGGTTCGATGCCGGGTCGGAATAGGGAAATTCCGCGCGCAGCTTCATGAGCACGGTGAGCACGTGCTCATACATAGTCGGAATGAGTTGAAACTTCGACGAAGCCCTTCCAACACTTTGGTTCTTCAACTCTACCAAAGGGGCCGAGCATCTGACCTTCGATATTCCAACAATCAGGTAATTCCTCTCTAGCTATTTTCTCATTCGAGTCTGTTCATATGAACCTATCAACGATCTTTTGTCGTTTTGTCATGATCCTTAGTCTGAGAGCCTTATGAAAATCCTTGAAAGCAGGTCTAGGGTTTCCCCTTATTTCGCTTTTGATCTCTCGTGATTGTATTGCTAATGTCGGTTGCGTTGAATAATTTAGGTTGTGCATGTTGAAATTGCTTAGTATCTTGATTGGGGATAATAGTGGTCGAAAGGAAGTATTATGCCTTGATTCGGGATCGACTTGGGGCCTAAAAATGGGCTGAATAATCCCTGTGCAGGTGCGAGAAGCGACCGCACCCGACCGCCGCATACCTCGTCACGGGTGAGTTGATGATGGCCTGTCCAGCTTGGCAGCTTCATCTTACCAGTAATTGTTTCTAACAACTTAAAATGTGATGTCGTACCACGTCCTCTGTATTTGGCCTGAGTTGTGAGCCTCGAAAGTTCTTTGTTCACATGATTTTCGATGTTTCACTTTCTTTTTTCTTTGAATCGTCTCTGATTCCCTTGAAATCCTTTGATTTTGGAGGTCTTTGTCGTTCTTTATTGCTCATTATGATAAAACTCGACCTCAGTGGATTTTTCCGCTATTGGTATTTTCATTACCTTTTTCCTGGTATTCGACAAAGCCACCTATCTACAAATCGAAAACCCCCTACAAAAAAAAAAAAAAAAAAAAAAAAAAAACTTGGAGCTACATAAACTCATGGTTCACCCATCATTTGTGGCTGTGAAGGGTCGCTGTCCCTCGTTGAGGCCCGGGCTAGCGAAGTCCTCCTCAATTGTCCAAAACCTAAAGCAAGAGTGTCTCCATTTCTCACTTTCATTTCTTTGATTTTTTATACAATTTTTATTTATATTTTGTTTTGACCTTTTTCTAATGTGGTACCGCATCAACACCCCATTAGTGCTATTTATGGAAAAAAAGAATAAAAAATCTAGCGTACTATGTTTGCAAATTTAGCCCATGGCTTATCAGAAAGACTACTTGGGCATCCGATTAATAATGTTTGATTAACAATACAACCTAGAGGAGAGGGGTGATAGGTTGTATTCCTCTAGGTTGTATTGGAATTATGAAAAAAAATTATGGCATATAATAAGTTAAACTCCAAATAGTAGTAAAAACAAAGTGGGTAGAAATCATGTGCATGTGCTATTGATGAACAAATAGTGATGATAATGAATATGTAAGCTAACAGTGAGGAGATTGAAGATATTGCAAGCAAATATAAAGTGGTTCAGTTTTATATCCAAGCTTATGTTCACTCTTAACACTAAGAACCACAACAAGGGCGGACTTGCTCTTGACCTAACAAGTGATTAGTGTACCTACATTAATCTACTTTCTTTAAGACATAGCTCCAGATGGTGTTCATTCTAGTTCTTTTGCAACTTATTATGAAACAAACTCATTTTGCAGTATAGGGTAGTGCGTGATTTCCCCCAACAAAGAGTTCCTCTTGCTTTGTTTTTGCGTTGCTTGTGCGTGGCGTTCCTTACTTGCGGAGCGGCCACTAGTAAACTTCAAGAAAAGTTACAATCGACAAGAATCACCTTTCTAATATATCACATTACCAAGACTGAAGAAATTTATGAGAAATTACTCTGAGTTCTATTCTCTTTAGAATATATATTTACATGAGGCATTTAGCCTTTTTTTATAGCTGCTGGTTGTAACAAAAAAAAAGGAGAAGAAAAAACAGCACCCTAAAAGGTAGGAAACAAATTCCTAAAAACTAACAAACAAAATTTGGAAAATCTGGAAAATTTGGGAAATTTGGGAAATCTGGAAAATTTGGAATATCCGATTATGATTTTCAATACTCCCCTCAAGCTGAGTTATGAATGTCTATCATACCCAGCTTGCACCTTAGAGTCTCGAAACTACTTTTGGATAAAACCTTAGTCAGTATGTCCGCTGTTTGATGATTGGTTGGAACATACGAGAGTTTCAAGATTCCTTCATCGAGTTTTTCTTTGATGAAATGTCGATCGATCTCCACATGCTTTGTTCTATCATGATGAACCGGGTTCTTGGCAATCTCAATAGCAGCTTTGTTGTCACATAATAATGACATAGGATTGGTATTAGTGAATCCTAGTTTATTTAAGATTCTTCTCAGCCATATGCCTTCACATATTCCTTGACACATTGCTCTAAACTCCGCTTTAGTGCTGCTCCTAGGAACAACGGGTTGCTTTTTGCTTCTCCAAGTAACCATGTTGCCCCATACGAAGGTACAATACCTTGTTGTTGACCTTTGGTCTATGAGAGATCTAGCTTAATCTGCATCTGTGAATATCTCCATGCTTCTCTCTTCCGTTTTCTTAAAGTAGAGCCCTCTTCCAGGACTTCTTTTCAAGTACTGTAAGATTCGAGAAACTGTCTGCACGTATTTCTCTGTTGGTTGGTTCATGTATATACTAACCATACTTATTGTGAAACCAATGTCTGGCCGAGTATGCGAGAGATAGATTAGTTTGCCAACTAATCTTTGATACCTCCCTTTGTCCGTTAATGGTTATTCTTCTTCTATCTCGATTTTATCTATGGGTATGTCAGCTGGTTTGCACCTAAGCATACCAGTTTCCTTTAAAAGATCAAGAGTATATTTACGTTGGGAAATTGCAATTCCTTTCCATGACCGAGCTACCTCCATACCTAGGAAGTATTTGGGTTGACCTAGGTCTTGAACCTCGAATTCTTCTGCCAAGATATTCTTCAGTTTTCCAATCTCCTCTAGATTGTCACAAGTTTGGATTATATCATCGATGTATACAATCATTATTGCTCTTCTACCTTCAGCTGACTTCTTGACAAACATCGTATGATCTGTTTGACATTGAGTGAAATTCATCTTCTTAACGACCCTTGTTAACCTCTTGAACCAAGCACGAGGTGATTGCTTTAGGCTGTATAGGGATTTTGAGTTTGCACACCTTGTTGAAGCTCTCTTTAGTGTCAATTCCCAATGGAACCTCCATAAATACTTCTTCATCCAATTCCCCATTCAAAAAGGCATTCTTTATGTCTAATTGATGTATGGGCTAGTCCAAGTTAGCTGCAAGGGAAAGCAACACTCGAATGAAGTTTAGTTTGGCGAAGGTTTCTTCGTAGTTTATACCATAAGATTGCGTGAATCCCTTAGCAACCGGTCTTGCCTTGAAACGATCAACACTACCATCAGCATTGTGCTTAACTGTAAAGACCCACTTACATTCCACCAATTTCTTCCCAGCTGACAATTCTGTATATTCCCAAGTATTATTCTTCTTAAGTACATGAATTTCCTCAAGAAACCGCCTTTTTCCATTTGGATTGAGCAAGTGCCTCATAGATATTCTTGGGAATTTGAATGTTGCTCAACATTGAAACAAATGCCTTGTATTTAGGAGACAACTTTTCATAAGACACAAAATTGTTAATGGGATGTTGAGTGCATCATCTCTTCCCTTTCTTAAAAGCAATTGGCTGATCAAGATCATCAAGTACTATCACGCCCCGATCCTCGAGTGTGTGCCCATTCCTTTGTTGTCGATAAAGTTTTGCGACTTCCCAGGATGAGTCGTTGACCTTTTTTGTTTATTGCACATGCGGAAGCGAATAACAAATCTCCTGATAATAACCATCTCGGGATAGAAAAGTAAGACAACAGATTCACAAACAAAACATGTTTTTATAAACCAACTGAGTCATGTACAAAAGTCTACAACAAAAAGATTTCAAAAGACTGACTCTCAGAAAGAAGTTGTCCTATCTGACCTACACCTCAGATCATCTCAGCTTGGCTCCAGATCCTCAATTCTACGGTCTTGAAAAGTTAAAGCCCACGACGGGGTGAGATATAAATTTTAGCAAGTTCATGCTCTAAACCCTTATTAGGAGGGTAATACGCCTAGAAGCGTCCTAACTACATAACCATACAATTAGAACAGAGGACTTACCTCGCTTCAATTCCCTCCTGCATGTTAGTGCAATTCACATATCACATAAGTGCAGTAACAATACCCGAGCATTTGAAACGTCTCGTTCAATCTTAGTTAATCAATTGAATCAACACCATTAATCCGTCATTCAATTAAACAATCTATAAGAGTCTCGATTATAAGGCTAAATTGTTATGACACGTCCCATTTCGTGTCACATAATTTTATCTTATAATCAGGCGCAGGTAAATCATATCGGTGGTTCCATCTACATCTGATTTTACTCTCAACATTCCAACTCAAAATCAGACTCAAGGCTCTAGATGTGATCCTACATGAAGTCTTGTCATCGTGTGGTACTTAGTCTTTGACCACAAATAACGATAGTATAAGGCACTAGAGGTAACTCATACGAAGTCTTCGCTATCGTGTAGCACTTAGCCATTCACTACAAAGAGCAATGGTATAAGGTACTAGAGGTAGCTCACACGAAATTTTATCCTCATGTAGTACTTAGTCATTTATTGCACTAGGTAATAGTGTAAGGCACTAGAGGTGACTCACATGAAATTTCATCATCGTGTAGTACTTAGCCCTTCATTATGCATGACAATACTACAAAGCACTAGAGGTAATTCCCATGCGACTTAGGTCGCTATGTAACACTTAGCCATTGACTACAATAAGCAATGGTATAAGGCACTAGAGGTAACTCACACGAAGTCTCATACTCATGTAGTACTTATTCCTTTACCTGCTCACGACCCACCGGTTCCCTCAACCCGACATATATTACCTCAACTTTCAAAAATTAACATGCATTGACCATAAACCAGCACACAATTATTCACTCACGGCAAAAAGCAATTTACTTCGCACTTAAATTCCTCAATTTGAAATAATGTCTTTGCCTCATTCCTTCGTGTTAAAAATACCCGATAAAAATAATCGTGTGTGGGTACACGGTTGGCCTGCGCCAAAAATGTAATATCTCTCTTTTGGAAAATCCCATTATTTAATATAGTTCATAAAAATATTTTTGGCGTTGTAAACCGACGCCCGGTATTTTCTAATTAATTACTGAGATGAATTAATTTTGGGATAATTACCCAAAATTACAATCATCAATCAAATTGCATAAATTGGCATTCAATTAAGTAAACCACGCATACTATCGCGATCAGCACAAAATTCCGGCCAGTAGTTATCCCGGCCTAATTTCTGGAAAATAATTGATTAATTAAATAATTTCTAAAATTAATTAAATAAATACATTAAATGCCAAAAAATGCTAACTTAGGCCGGAAATGCCCAATTAAAAGCCGAGATGGGCACGAAAAATTTCTGAATCTATCTAAATAAATAATACAATCTATCTAGTCTCTAATTTAGACATTCTAACCACTTAACATGTATAATTAACTAATTAAATCACTAATCTAATCTAACTAACCACCTAATCCTTAATTAACTTAAACGAAACACCCCTTAAACATCATTAGCTTACTAAGTAGAGTTTAGTGCATAAACTCACCAATTTAACGTGAAAACCAATCCACCGTGACGGCGGCGCAATGGCGGCCGAAACCCGAACTTTCGGTGACGACAACGGACACTTGGACCGGGCCAAAAAGGCCTTGCAAGTCCATAACAAAATGCTGGGCTTGTTTTGGGCTTGGGGCTGCTTTACAGGCTTAAATGGATTGAATTAAGCGAGCTGAGACTTGAGTGGACTGAGCTAGGAACGTGGGCTGTTGCAGGGCTTCGAGATGGGCTGAAATGTCCCTTTGTTGGGCTGGAGCTTGAAGTTGGGCTGGGGATTGACGTTGATCGGTGGGCTGAAGAAACGCGCGGGCTGCTGGAGTTGATTTCGTGGAGATGGGCTCATGTGCAAGTGGGTTGAGCTTCTGTAGGCGTGGAACTTAGGCTGCGGTTGGGCTCGGTCCAGCTGGCGTGAGCGAGAGAAGATCGAAGCAGCTGGTCTTTGGTTGGGAGGAGATAGGTGAAATTGGGGCAGCTGTAGGGGACGTCGAACGTGAAGCTGGCAGCAGCTTCGGTTGACTCAGAGGAGGCTGGCACGCGGCAGAGGAGACAATTAATGGTGGTGGAGCAGCTTCGGTGCTGCTTGACTCGCTGAGGTGGATGGTGCGCGGATGAAAGAGACACGTGGCAGAAGCTGGTGTTGTTTCGGTCAACAAATGAGGAGTCAGCGGAGGGGTTCTTTTGGTGGACTTCGTGAGTGGACGGGTGTGTGGGCGTGAGGCAGCGTAAATGAGGAGAAACGGAGGGAGTTGCAGGCATGAGGGAGAGAGAGATATGCGAGGAAAATGAAAACGAAGGTAGAGCAGAGGGGAATTCGGGGAAGAGGAATGCGCGATCGAATGAAAAGGCGCAAGGAGGGAGGTCGGCTGCGAGGCTTGCTCAAGAAGCTTGGGAAAAAGGGGAGCAAAGTCAACCAAACTTATCCATCCCCTTAATTGCTTTGTCCCCAATTCCTTTTTGCAATTTAATCCATAAATAGCCCAAATTGATGCCCAAAATTCTAGCCCCTTGCCTAGCTCCGAATTCTTCAAATTTGAGCTTCAATTTCTATCCCAAATTTCCTCAATTTGACGCCAAATCTTGATGAAGATGAAGTCCATACAATTTCTGAAATTCCCTTTCACTATATAGCTCGGTAAGGAAGCCAAAAATTTCTCCGATTTGGCTTATCCTAATTTCCGTTAATTTCCGAATTGTCCGAAACGATTTTCCGTAAAAATCTTGAAATCTCCGAAAATTCTTTGGAGAAAGAGTCGACGTTCTTGAAATGAATCATGACATGACGGAATTTTCAATTTTTGAAATCCGGTTCAAATTTGCGGTTAATTTTAACCTGACGCGATTTTAGCGTGACCTAACCTACCGGGTAGCTTTTAGGAATTTTTTAGTGCAATTGACCCGTGATTGATTATTTTCGAGCCACATCGTACATCTTTGACACATTGGCGACTCTCGGTTGTCGTGAAAATCTCAAGGTTTCAAATACGGACACAGGGTACAAAAATGACAGAAAAATCGGTCTAGTGTTGTTCGATAGAAATTTTGCAATTAGGTGGAATCACCCATACACTAATCACATATCTCTATTGAATCGACCTATTTCCGGTTTTTGATTAATTTTGATGGTGCCGTAATGACCCTTGCAAATTAGCATGGTTGAGCAGTTGATTCTTGGTCGAATTCTCGAGTCTATTACGTTTAGATTCCTTAATGGCTTCACCTGATAGACTAGTTATCTCGTGAATGGCTAACTCAGAAAAAAGCGCTATAGGCACTTTGATGAAAAGCCCAACTTATTCAATCGAAAACAGAGCTTGAAATTCAGGATGTCATAAGTACAGCAAAATTTTCTGAGCTTATAGGAGCATTATCTTCATCTATTGTGAGTCTTGAACTCGGGTCTGTCTCTTGAGCCGACTTCGATGTAGTACAGTCCTCCAGCTCCTTTTGATTTTTCTGCCTAGAGTAAACAATTACCTCTTTATTTTTGTCTTGTGTAGCATCTTGAATGGGTAGACACGAAAGACTTTCGGATGTTGGAATGGGTAGACACGGAGACAAGCAAAATTGATATTTGTTTGTTGTGACCCGAGTGAATGAAAAGTGTCCCAAAAATAATGTTTCTCACAACTCTCCTCCTGAATGGTATTTTTGGAGTGAAATGGCTGGTGCTTAAAGAAGGTAACATTCATGGTGGTATAAAAACGCTTTGCTTGTAGGAAATAACACTTGTATCCACTTTGATTTGGAGCGTATCCTAAAAACACACATTTGAGGGACTTAGGATCTAGCTTGTTACGATGTTGCTGATTTATATGAACAAATGTTATGCAACCGAATACTTTGAGTGGGATATGTGGGGCAAAATGAATATGTGGGTAGGTACGAAGTAGATTTTGAAATGGTGTTTGGAAATCTAGGACATAGGGAAGGCATACGATTGATGAGATATGTGGTTGTTAGCACTGCTTCTCCCCAAAAATGTTTAGGAATATGGATGGCTAACATAAGAGAACGAGCGACTTCCAAAAGATGCCTATTTTTTCTCTCCGCTACTCCATTTTATTGTGGAGTGTCTACACAAGAGCTAATATGTATGATACCATGGCTATTTAGATATGACCCAAGCTGTGAGTTGAAGTATTCTCTCCCATTATCTGTTTTGAAAACTTGGATTTTTGTGTTGAATTGGGTTTGGATCATTATGTTGAAGGTTTGAAAAATTTGGCCAATATCTGATTTTTCTTTCATTAGAAAAAGCCAAGTGAGTCTTGTATGATCATCAATGAAAGTAACAAACCACCTAGAACCAGAAATGTTATTGACACGAGAAAGTCCCTAAATATCGCTATGAATCATGTGAAATGGATGAGAAGACTTATAAGGTTGCAAAGTGTACGAACTGCGAGTATGTTTGGATAATTGACACATCTCAAATTGAAGTTTTAATGAATTTTTATTGAACAAAATAAGTAGCAACCTTTTTATGTATGAGAAATTTAGATGACCTAACCTATGGTGCCACAATCTTATGTCACTCTCTTCTTTAGCACGAGATGCTACACATGACATGTGACACCCCGAACCCTTTGGCGGTCGCCACAAGCACTAGTGTTACACCTTTTTACTTTCTTATACTTATACTTATAACAAAAGCGTCGTTATTCACGGGCATTTTTTTTTTTTAAAAAGCGGTCCCAGCGCGACTCATTAGCGGAAGCAAACATCACCATCTCTCCCCCTACCAACCATGATACAAATACACACCACTAATCATTATGATTAAAAGACAAGCCATGCCACTTTTATTTACATATTATCGTGATGGATCTTTCGCAGGTCGATACAACAAAAGAAGGCCAAGATTTTCAGCCACACTTGGCCACACCCCAAAAAGATACTACGACCCCTAAAGAAAATCACATGACGTCCTCCATCTAACAACGGCGGCTACTCCCAAAAAGAAACACCAGCTCTCTACCCTTCACGCAACTATCACACCCATCCAGGTGCATCGGGTGGTGGTGGCAGCAACATCCTCCTAATCACTCCGTCTCGGCGGACATGAACGGACAAAAACTCCTGGATGACTGGGCCCCCAGCCAGGCCCACATCATACATGACCAGCACACGCACTCGCACATATGTCAGTCCAGGGATAGTGACGCAGTCGATCTCCGTACAATCTACTTCTACATCCGATGGGAGGCCATAGAAGGTGTCTCGCGTGACGGTAGGAAGCGGCATCTTTCTAATCTGAAATGTTTATCCCCAAAAGGGGTGAGTACAACCACTCAGCAAATAAGGAATCCAATAACAACTCAATGCATCATACAAGTCATACATGCATTGCAGGCGTTACTTACCTTGAAGCCATGCGCATACAATCATGCATCATCATGCCTTATCATCATGCAAATCATATCATCATATGTCATCATCATTATCATCATCATGGCATCATCATATCGTTCGTGTCTAACCACATATCATCATCATCACTATCATCATCATGCATATCATCATGCATGTCATACCATATCATATATCATCATCACTATCATTGTCATGCATATCATCATGCATGTCATACCATATCATATATCATCATCACTATCATCATCATGCATATCATCATGCATATCATGCCATGGGTTAATTTCATCTTTATCTTTAAATTTGATCACCACATCACCCATTTCTCAAATCATCAATTTCATCATCATCCCCTCGGGCAAAGACCTCCGACAGGGCTTCTGGCATTCAGCCATCCCAGGCCACCAGGCATCCGGCCCCCTCACATTCCGGGCATCTTGCATCCCAACTGGCATCACGAGGCATTCCCTTCGGGCAGAAACCTCCGACAGGGCTTTCGGCATTTACACTCCCTGGCCGGGCATCTCGCACCCCAATCCTGGCATTGCGAGGCATTCCCTTCGGGCAAAAACCTCCGACAGGGCTTCCGGCCCCCCGCATTCCGGACTTCTCGTATCCAATCTGGCATCACGAGGCATTCCCTTCGGGCAGAAACCTCCTACAGGGCTTCCGGCATTTACACTCCCTGGCCGGGCATCCTGAAACTCCCAGGCCATCCGGCAATGTATCTCTATACATTCCGGGCATCATCCTCCACCACCACAATCTCCTCATTTAACATTATCCATGTTTACCATTATTTTAATCTCAATTTAACATGGCATATGGCGTGACATCAAACAAGTCATACTTGGCATGGATTCACACATGCACCTCAATTCAATGTCATACATGCACTAAGACTTCACCACATATGCAACATAATAAATAAATTCAATGGAATTAATGGCCAATAAAATAATCTCTTTTATTTATTTATTTATTTATTTAATATCTATAAATTCCCAAAATTATGAAAATTCAAGCAATTATTAAAAAAACCAATAGGATGATAATTACATGCAAAATTCATGGCCAAATTGAATTTTTACAAAATCTCACAATTTTCACAAAACATCCTATGATTCTCGGATGAAACCAGAATGCACGGTTTCCGAATAAATTCAATTAAAATACCCATATGGCTTCCAAAAATTATGAAATTTTACTGGGATATAGCCAAGACATTTTCGTACAACTTTCATGAAGAACTCCAAGCAATATTATTTTTAGATTATTTTATACGACCTCACGAAGCTTCTGGATTCGTTACCACATCGTCCAGTGTACACACCTCCGAAATATTGAGATTACACCTACCTATTCTCTTTCGTTTTCTCTGAAATTTAGGTATGTTATACATCAAGATATCCTCTACAAGCTTCATGAATAGATCTAGGTCAAATAACCAGAATATAGTCATCATTTAGGTCCTTGAAGTCTCGGGTGTCTCGGAATACATCACCAGAATCACTGTCTTCAAGATCTAGTCGATCTACCAAGCTATACTTGTTCATTTCACTTCAAATTTTAGTATGTTGTAGTTTAATATGTCCCCTACAACTTTCATGAAGAAATCGGAGTGAGATCTTCAACAAAAACCAACATGCAATCAAGAATCCAGCAAGAGGTCAGTAAAAACTTCACAGATCTGGGGTCTCCGTAAGATAGGACTTTAACCCCTCAAATATCCATCATTTGCCACGAAATTTAAGTATGTTGTAGTTCAAGATGTTAGATACAACTCTTATGAAGAAATCGAAGCCAAAATCGGACTCTAAACACACATGCAAGCTCAATCAAGTTACTGACTCACACGATCCGAGCAAGAACAGTCATGCGATTTAAGAACAAGCCAACCATACCTCGGTTTTTCTCACTTAAACACTCAAAGATTCAACATGCAAATGACACACGAACATGCAAGAGAAGCTAGAGGACTCCCACTTGCCTCTAGACCGAACGAACGACGACACACGGCGGCGATCAAGGCGGGCCGGACGGACGGCGAGCGACGGCGACTTCCTCCTTCCTCTCTCTCTCGGCCGCTCCTCCCTCTCGCACGATCTCTCTCTCTCTCTCTCACTCTCTCTTTCTCGGCCAAATGAACCGGCCACTCATCTCTCTCTTCCTTCTTATACCCCCCTAGAGCTCATCATTTGTAATGATGAGATTGCCTTAACCATGGCCAATGCATGGCCTTCTTTGTGCCACTTGTCTTATTGAATTTTTAATTGGGTTTGGGCTTAGTGGGCTTGGGCCATCCGGCCACTCTTGGCCCTCCCCCTTGCTCGACGGCAGCCCACTTGTGGGCTTTAATGGGCCGACTAACTTGGCCCATCAAGCTTAGGCCAAATGGGCTTAAGGCCCATCCTAAAAATTAACCTTTTCCTTTTTTTTTTTTTTTTGAAATCCTTCTATAAATATTTTTAAATTTTGATTTTCATCTTGGCCAAAGTCTTGGGGCATCTTGTTTATTGAAATTTAATTTATAAAGCATATGGCCATGCATAGATTATTAATCTATCAAATTTAAATTCTCACAATCACATGCGCAAATCATCTAATTAAAAAGGACTAATGGCTAAAGCATAAGCCATGGAAATTTATCACCTAATTCAAGACTTTAACACACCTTATAATTTGACTTTGAATTTTGGGATGCCACATGACATCTTCTTGTTTTTCCATTTTGAGGCATTAACTCGCAGAAGGTAGAGGCCCGCATCCATCTCAGCATTGCCAATCGTCATCCCTGAGTTCAAATCCTGAAATTCACATGAGTGTGGGAAAAATTTAGTAATGCAGCCTAAATCTTTGGTTAACTTGTTGATGGAGATAAGATTATAGCTGAGTTTGGGAATAAATAATACTGAATTCAGTGTTATATCTTTTGACATAATCACTGATCCAATACTAGCCACCTTTGAGCAAGAACCATAAGCAATTCGAACACTAGTGCCATTTTGACATGGATTGTACTTGTTGAATACGGTGATATCTTCGGTCATGTGGTCGGATGCTCCTGAGTCTACAACCCAAGAGGTGATTTTCTCCTGTTTAGCACTAAAGGCATTTAGAGAATTACCTCGTTGAGCTATCGTTGCTGTACTAACCCCTTCTGGATGGATTGCCTTCTGAATTGATTCTTGTAGCAGCTTTTTTAGCATCTCCAGCTACTCTCTGTTGAAGGGACTCGAATCTACCGAAGCGATTGTTTCAGTTTGGACTACGTTGCTTCTACTCTCTTGATTTTGAGTAGGGTGTGAGGCTAATGGCTTCCAATCATCTGGCTGACCATGAATTTTCCAGCATGTGTCTTTTGTGTGACCCGTTCGTTTGCAATGATCACACCATGGATGACCACCCCTTCGCTGGTTGTTATTGTTTGATTGAGTGCCTCGACTGTAGGATGGTTGAGATCCTCGAGCTATTAGAGCAGAATTTGCTGGATTGGTCTGGTTGTTTGAAGAATCAAGCATCACCTTTCGCCGAGTCTCTTCTCTCCTAATCTCAGCAAAAAATTCTTGTACACTAGGTAGGGGCTTTATGCTTAGAATTCATGCACATACCTCATCAAGCTCTTGATTCAAGCCTAACACAAATTTGTAGATGCGTTCCCGATCTTGAATCCACTTGTACCGCTTGCTATCTTCTAGACAACTCCACATCATATCTTCTAGCATGTTAAGTTGCTGCCAATGATGTATGAGTTGGTTAAAATAATCAGTGACAGAAGATTCCCCTTGCCTTAGGTCATGGAGAATGCCCTTGACCTCGAAAATGACCGAGGTGTTATCTTTGTTTGAATAAGTTTCATGAACAACATCCCAAATCTTCTTTGCTGTCTTGTAGTACATGAAATTCTCCCTTGTTTCATTCGTCATTGAATTCGGTAGCCAGCACATCACCATGTTATTTTCCACCTTTCATGTTAGATAATTTGGGCTCGTCTCCTCAGGTTGTACTGCAGCTCCAGTTAAGTGATCTTCTTTACATTTTCCGCAAACGAAAATCATGACAGAATGGGACCATTGATTGAAGTTGTGACCGGTAAGTTTATGACCGGTGATGAGAAGAGTTCCACCTTCGGATACATTGATAGGTTGGGTAATGTGAGGAGAGTTTTGAGCTCTAGGGTATTTTGTCATGGTGGAAACACTCAGAAATATGGTAGAAAAGAATGGTCCAGATCGAGCTCTGATACCATGAAGAAATTTAGGAGAAATTACTCTGAGTTCTATTCTCCTTAGAATATATATTTACATGAGGCATCTAACCTTTTTATAGCTGCTGGTTGTAACAAAAGAAGAAGAAGAAAAAACAGCACCATAAAAGGTAGGAAACAAATTCCTAAAAACTAACAACCAAATTTGGAGAATCTGAAAGATCTAGAAAATCTGGAAAATCTGGAAAATCTGGGAAATTTGGAAAATCTGGAATATCCGATTTTGATTTTCAACAAAGACTTATTGATTGCTATCGCTCTTGTACATTTTCTCTTATTAGAATTACAAATATTAACGTTGCACAGACAATGACATTAGGATAAACAATAGCCAACAACAAAAACAAAGTAAAGAATGCTCAAAGCATTAGACTAGTTTGGTTCATTTCCACACAACCTATAATTACTTCTCTTGGACTCTATATATAGCCCATTCATCCTCAAATAACCGGATCCTATTGAAATTCTTAAGTAACCATTGGTTCTACCATTGTTAGTAGTAGAATGTCGCTCAAAATTGTCAAAACAGTTCTTTAATAGTGGCAATTTCCTAGAACAATGTCAGTGTATGTTAGAGTTTGTCTCTTGCTCATTAATGATAGAACTACTTTGGATCAACTCCAGGGCTCTTTTTTGGATTCCAAACCATTAAGATAACCATTAGACACCATATTAATATTGGAAAGAGGACGATACATGTCTTTTACCTCTATGATATTGACATTTGCTTTTGCCAACAATTTGTTGCTCCAGATAACGATTTACTGCACTTGGTAATGATCCGATTGTAGTCCTTGCAAGCATACCAGCAATTGCGATTCTAGCCAGCTGTTCACCTTCATGGTCACTCCAAGCTTAATCGAACAACCTCGTTCTAGGTTTGTTCACCGTTTCTAGGTCCATCTAATGTTAACCAAGTCTTAGTACCTTCAAGTTATCAGGAACATCCCCATTCTTCCTAACCTCTTTACTCTTGATCAAGATCCTTTCAAATGTTTATCTTATCTAAAAATCCTTCTAGCTTGTATATATCTCAACGCCTAATACCTTGTTCACCTTTGAAATCGAGGGTGATCCCTTGGTATCACCGGAGCACTTGTTACAATGACATAGCACTCCTCATATTAGAATCATTTGGTACTGATTATGACATTATTTGTATAATGCTTAATATATCACCTAGTACTACTAAATTAAAACACAAATTAGTAGCTTTTAATTATTTTGTCATCTTCAAAAGCACATAGGTGATTTTCCCAACACTTATTTGCACATTTTCAAAGGGTGTGCAAACCCTTTGGTTTGTATAATAATATATAAAATGCAAACCCCGTGTTAACATAATCCTAGATATCTACTTTGGTGAAATTGGATTGTCGACGAAATATCTTTTACCAAAATTTGTTGTTTCTTTTTAAAGATTGAGACAGGTTCTGTGGCGATTTCGAACATAAGTCATATCAATGGAACACAAGGAACATATACACTTCATTGAAATTTAATCATTGATGTAGCCCAATGACATAGAATGCTTTGCTCAAATTTTATTGACCACAAAGTGCAACAAGAAAGATATAATGTCGAGATTTAATTGATGACAAAGATTTGTAAACTACAACTAGATACACGTTGGAATTTAATCAATGATGACATATATGAAATTATGACTAAAGTATGGGAATTGAAAGATATTTAAATCATAAGAAAGTAAAGATAAAGGTAAATATGCGAAAACATTCAGTTTTGTGATTGATTCGGATAGACCTTTACCAAAAAAAAAAAAAAGCACCGAGGTTATTGATAACCCTCTTTAGACAATTACAAACTATGGTTGCACATGACGGTTACTAAATTTTAAAGAACAAATAACTCCTTAATCTTTTCAATTGTTACTAGAAATTACTTCATGAACACTAATCCAACTAGAAGTTATTCCATGAACACTTATCTAAGAGGAGTTACATAAAGTATAAATTAACGGACATGGACATAACCACCCAATAGTCATCTTCGTGTTTGTTGGAGAGTATTTTTAGTAACAAGGGTAAAATAGTAATTCATGTCTTAATAGAGTTAACCGTATGATACTTGTAACCCTATTATTTTTTAACATGGTAATAGAGCAACGTTAAAAAAACCCTAGTCAAAAGGCCACTTTTTTGGTGACCCCAATTTTTACTATTCTAGCGTCACCCAGATTTGTCAACTCTACTCTAGTGTCGATCACCCATGTCTCTCCCTCTTACCCCGTCTGGCCACGCCACACTCAACCACATCACCTAGTAGCATCGTGCCTAGCCGTGCCACGCCCAATAGCACTGCTCTAGCAGCGTCATAGTTAGTTGCATTGCCTAGTCGTGTTGCTCCTAGATGTGTTGCCTAGTTGAGTCACTCCTAGTTGCATCATTCATTTGCGACTTCGACGAGCTTAGGATCAAGTTGTCCCAGTTGTGTCTCTGGGTCTTTCTAGTCGCAAGTCCACTTAACTTTCACTTTTTGACTTTGAAGTCTTTATCTTTGACTAGCATTGTGGCCATGTTAAATGATATAAGAGGAGAACGTTTGTGATGTTTCTCAATTTGAAGATTGAGTCAAGTTAGTTATTTTTCGGTAAAAGATGATTTTGGGGTACTTGGGTACTAATAAAAGATGGAAATGTATGTGCTAGGATTATGTATCGTTTCCATGATTTTTCAAAGTCTCGACGAACTACTATGACTAGTGGTGATTGGATTGAGGCCAATTTTTTTTTTTTGACATCACCGTGTAGTTGATTGGATTGCTAGAGTTATGTATTGGTTGTGATGGAGTTTATTTTCTTTGGGCTCAATCACATTCTTTATTCACTGATAGCAAATACTGGATCGACTTCTGGATTCCCTTTCGGTCACTTTCAATTAACTCCTATTAAGTTGGATGGAACTAATTAACCATCCTGGTCTAAAGCAGTCAAAGTCTATCTTATTGCCACCAAACAACTTGATTATATTACAACTACGGTACCGTTCGACAAAAATAAAACTGTCGATTGGCTTGTAGGAGATGCAATGATTAGGACTCTTTTATGGAATAGCATGGACCCTAAGGTTAGTCCTCACTTTATTCAGTGTGCCTTTGCTGAGGTAGCTTGGGAGAAATGCATTGCTTTATTCTAGATAGAATAGTATGATAGTGGTATGTGATAGGTGGGAAGTGTTATTAGATATTCAATGTGGAGATCAATCTTTGCTCGATCATCATGCTCGTTTCACAACCCTTTGTCAACAATTACATACTTATCTTCTTGCCTCTGATGATCCAATTGTATTGGCCAAGCGCCAAGAGGATATGAGGGTGATATCATACCTCAAGTCATTGGAGCTTAAGTATTCATCTCTTCATGAACATATCACATCTCAAAGCTCTCTCCCTATAATTGATGAAGTCTTCTCTTAGGCTCTCCATTCTATAAGTATTGAGAAGATTTCTGCCATGCCAACTTTGGAGATAAGTGCTATGATTTCCCATGGTCCTAGTGGACGTAGAGGTCGCGGTCGTGATTATCGAGGATGTGGATGCAGTTTTATCATAATGGAGGCCGTGGAGGCTATGATGGAATTGGTACTTGTGGTGTCCTTAGTTTTGAGAATGGTCATGACTCACGTTATTGCAATTACTATCAACTAGTCGGACATACAGAAGTTTATTGCTATACTCTTTACCTAGAGCTTAGACTAAATCTTGTTGCCATGTGAAGTTGAGAATTCTATTGTTCCTCCATCACCAATTCCACAAAGTTCACACTATTGCAATTATTGTCAACTAGCCAGACATGCAGAAGTTTATTTCTATACTCTTTACCTAGAGCTTAGACTAAATCTTGTTGCCATGTGAAGTTGAGAATTCTATTGTTCCTCCATCACCAGTTCCACAAAGTTCATATATTGCGCGCAACATATGCGATTCAATTACATTAACACGTGCTGAGTATGATACATTGATTCACTCTCAATAGGTGATAGGATCTTCATCTCCTATTGCCAACTTGTCACAAATCTCCAAAGACAATTCATCTTGTTTGTTTTTGCAATGTTTGATTTTTGAGTTGTAGACTTTGGAGCTACCAATCACATGATTAGTAAATCTAACCTCATTTTCATTTTGTTCTACTTCTCCTATATTGTCAAACTCAGTCACGTTAGCGGATGGCTCACAAACTCAAGTTACTAGTGTGGGAGTATTTGAGTCACTCTCTTTCTTTGTCATTTAACCTTCACCTATCACAATTTTCTTATATTTAATTTTTGTTAGATCGTTGACTAAAGAATTGAATTGCTCTATAACCTTTTTCTCTTCTCGCTATGTCTTTCAAGATTTGAGGAGTGGATAGATCATTGGTGGGGGAAATGAATCAAATGGTCTATTTAATCTTGACAAGAAGGTGTTAGCAATTGCAGCGGTGAAGCGTACATCTACCGATATATACCGGATGCATTGTCGTGTTGGTCACCCACTATCGAGCATACTTCGGTGTCTATTCCCTAAGTTTGAGTCTGTAAGTTCCTTTTAGGTTGAAACTTGCCAGTTTGGTAAACATCATAGAGTTTCTTTTCCTTCCCGCATTCATAATCATGTGTATAGTCCATTTGAGTTAGTTCACTTAGATGTTTGGGGTCCATGTCGTGTGTTTGATGTCTCTGGATTTAGATATTTTGCTACATTCGTGGATGATTTTTCCTAAATGGTTTGGTTATTCTTAATAAAAGACCGTGCAAAGATTTTCCATTGCTTTCAATTGTTCTATTTTGAAGTGTTGAATCAATATAATATCTCTGTCAAATATTTACGGTAAGATAATGCTAGAGAATATCTTGCTGCAACTTTCGGTTTCCAACCATTTCTTGATTCTCATGGTATTATTAATCAAACTTCTTGCTCTTACACTCCATAGCAAAATGGAGTTGCCGAATGTAAAAATTGACATCTCCTTGATGTTGCTTGTTGCCTCATGTTTCACATTCATTTACCTAAAACCTTTTGGGTTCATGTTATTCTTACAACTTGTTATTTAATTGATAGGCTTCTAACGTTTGTTCTCTAAGGAGAAACACCATTCTCTTCTTTACATCCAAATCATCCTATATTTTCTTTATATCTTGGGTCTTTTGGTGTGTCTATTTTGTATATTGTCTTACCTTAGGTCTCGATAAACTGGATCCTTATGTTCGAAATGTATTTTTGTGAGATACTCTCGGGCTTGAAGGGATATAAATGTGCAAATCTTACTCACCATCGTATTTTCATCTCCACGGATGTGACCTTCTTTAAAGATCAACCATATTTTACTAATCCAGTAGTTCCAACATTGTTTGGTGATGGTGATGGTGATGGTGATGGTGGTGTCATACAGACGATTCCACTTCCTTCACCATCTCCAGCTTCATCCATAGGATTTTAGTTTGTTGATTGCACTTATCATCGACACAATACAATCTTTGATGTAACAGTGGAGTCTTTAATAGAATCTGATTAATCTGTTCCCTCATCAGTTACGGTACTAGCCTCTATCTTGATCCTGATTCGCCCAATACTATTCGAGGAGGTACCCACTCTTGTGTTAGTCGTTCTGTTGATTGTTTTGCTCCTTATTCCGGTCTTTTTGCTTGTGTTCGCACTTGTCATCCTATTTCTAGTTTTCTATTCTATGATCGTTTATCTCCTATCTTCTTTGCCTTCATCTCATCATTGTCCTCTATTTCTGTGCCTAGCAGTATTGTTAAAGCTCTTGCTCATCTGAGATGGTGTTGTGCCAAGAAAGATGAAATGTAGGCACTAATTGAGAACCGAACTTAGAAGCTTACTTCCTTACCTATCGGTAAGAAATCTGTTGGTTGATGTTGTAAGGTTCATCCAGATGGCACCCTTGTCTAGTTAAAGGCACGGTTAGTTACAAAGGAGTATATTCAGACTTATGGTGTTGATTATGATGACACTTTCTCTCTGGTGGCCAAAATTCCATTTGTTTGTGTCTTTACTTCATTGGCTATGTGATTTGGCTCGCTCCTTCATTAGTTGAATGTGAAAAATGTTTTTTTACATGGTAATCTAGTTGAGGAGGTCAACATGGAACAACCACCTAAGCTTGTTGCTCAGGGGGAGAATGTGGTATGTTGTTTATACAAAATTTGTACGGACTTAAACAATCTCCTTCTGCTTGGTTTAATGGATTTATTGATGCAATCTTCAAATTTGGATTAAAGCGATGTAAGATAGATTACTCAGCTTTCAGCTCTGTCTCTTTAGTTGGTTGTATTTTCTAGTCGTATATGTGGATGATATCATCATTATTGGCAGTGATTCATATGGTATTAAGAAACTTAAGTATTTTTTGCATACATAATTCAATACTAAAGATCTTGGACATCTTCAATATTTTATTGGTATTGAATTAGTCTACTCATAAATTGATATCAATTTATTGCAATAGAAGAATATACTAGACATTCTTGGTAAGGTTGGATTCCTACAAGCAAGACCAATTGATACCCCTATGGAGCCTAATGTAAAACTTGATGCAGAACTTTGGAGAATTACTACATGCTCTAGCGAAGTATAGGAGATTAGTTGGTAAGTTAAACTATCTTTCCATCACAAGGCGTAATATATCTTTTGCCGTTAGTGTAATAAGCTATTTTATGAGCTCTCCTCATACTACTTATTGGGATATTGTGCTTCGAATCGTCAAATACTTGAAGGGAATACTAGGTAAAAGACTACTGTTCAAGAACTATGATAATCTAAACACTACAATTTTCTCTGATGCTGATTGGGCTAGATGTCCTATGGATAGGAGATTTGGCCATCGAAGAGAAAGTGAGACATCTGAAATTTTGCTCAACAAAATAGCAAGCCCTGAATGCTTAATAGCCCATGCCACGTTAACGAGCCCATTGTTGGACTATGCCATTCGCATCATCACAGCGTTGTCACTGAGCAACATCATTTTCACCTCATTTAATGATGCATCCACATCATCAAGTCACCACTACTACCTCATTGTCGATAACTCTGACGTCTGTTTTCCATTGTGTGATGTCACATTGCTCTCCAATCGACATTACTTTTAGTAGTCACGAGGATTGCTTGATGACTAGCTTAGATAGCTAGCTCTGTCTTAGTGTTGCACATCTAGCAAGTCAGCAGCGAGCATTAACAGTCCCAGCGAATCGGAGATACGTTGGCCAGAGTAGCCCAATGTGTCGTCCCCTTCCTTTACCGCTCCTTAAGTCATAATAAGTCAACAAGAACATGCGGTTGTCCCCTCCCTTTATTGCATGAAGACTAATGGACTCCCTCCTTACTGCCGTGTCCTCACCTCGAACAACGCCGCATCCAGCCGACGTAAATTGCTGCAATTGAGTCAACTTTGAAGATTGCTCAAGAGAGGATGACACCACTTCAAAATGATCAGTGGACAAAGAATAAAAGAGCCAAAGAGAAAAGGAACAACCGCCTCTTCCCCTCCATCACATGACCCTCATATCTGTCCGTCGTCTACACGTCTACCTCACAATAGATACCCTTTCTCTCCAACCCTCAACCGTAGAAAATAGAGGAGGTTGTAGCCATCCAAGTCTGCCATCGAGCACACCTTAGCTAAGCCGTCATCGTCGTTAGCCTCGCCTTCACTTCGCCAAGTTGCAACCACCATTCACGAGGACCTGAGGCAAGTAGATATCCTCCATTCTATCCTACGTCGATCGATTATTTTTGATTAGGATGGTTTCTTAAAAATTCCATGAATGTTGTTTAGATCCCGTTTAATTGGAAGTTTCGATCATGTTACCTAACTATTGTTGAGTTTGAAATAGCTGAGTTTTTAGTTGGGTCATAAGAGCATGGTAGGTTGAGATCTAACATGTACGAGGACTGAGATGGCTGAAAATCTTAGTTGAATTAGTGATTGGACTAGGGACAGGTTCAGTTTTAGCCCGATCTTGTGTTTTTCTAATTTTGTACCTACTTATGTGATGTGAATTAATGTGGCGTTCTTCACAAAAGTCATCCCTTGTTAGCTATTATGACATAATTTAATTTCAGATTTTTCAGACTTCGTACAACAAAAATATATTTGAAAAACTATTGAGTTTGAAATTTGTTTTTAAGGTTATTGAATTGACCTCTTCCTGCTTTTCATTTCTCACAAAATTGTTGGTCAAGAATTCCAACACACATCCTTTATGAAAGTTGTAGAGTACGTCCTAAATACCACAAATTTAATTTTCAGAATTTTTTGAAGTTGTTTGCTTGGCAAAACCCTGTTCTATTGGAGTCTGTCATGTTTCAGAATGCCCTACAGTTTTAGTGGATTTTCAAAAAATGATGTAGGGTTGTGTTGACCAAATTAGACCTTGGTTCCTTCACGAAAATGTTTCTCTAGATCTTCTTTATCTTACGTTAAAGTTTGATAATTTTTTAAGCCCATTTATCTAGACAATAGTTGCCATTTCTAAAGGTATGCATAACATCCTATAAGGCTAATTTAAGGTCTAGGACATGGAATCCTCCTTACAGTTTATCTAATATTAACACCGGCTAGTTTATTTAGTCTAAGGGATAAAAAGGACTGAGGATTCATTAGATTCACGCTTGAATCCCCAGATAGTATTGATGTCAACATGCTTTTTAAATTGAATTAGGAAATTGCTGCATCATTGTATGAAGGTGTGAGGGGGAATGTCATTGGTCTTTGGGACAACGATGCCCCGGATTGTGATAGGGATGCCTAAATGGGTAACTGGGTTCCTTCGGATGCTTGGGGGGTGTAACACAATTCCCTAGATGTCCTTGCGATATCGGGTGGATGCAAGATACCCGAGAAGTAATGGGGTTCCCTAGATGATGATGGCAGCTTGAATATATACTAGATACAACTTTAGTACTTTTGAATTGAACTATTGATTATCTGTTAGTAGAAGTCCTTGCTTTTATTGATCTATCATACATAATTTAAAAAGTCAACAGATTGGGAAATGTCCGTTTCACCATCTGAAGAGCGGATGTTAGGAGTTGACAAGAAGAGAAGGCAAGGTTGGCGAAGAAGGGGGGAAAACGAAAGGGTGGGTAAGGCCGAAGCCTAGACACAAGAATAGTAAGCATCTTCCATCAGCTTGGACAAGGCAATTGGAAGAAATTTCCCACAAAGCGGGTCAGAGAGTGACCGCGAATGCTGGCCAAGGGAATGGCCAAGAGGGGAAGCGAATAAGCACAACCACTATAAAAAATATAACTTGAAATCGAAAGTAGCTTTCTGAAGCTCACTAAAACAATTCCGTGGAATCTTGGCCCTATTTCAATTCTATATTAATAATTGAAAATGAAATAGTCCATTCTTTTGTTTTTTGTAGAACAATTATTTTGTATTTATTGTGGCTACTCTTTTTTCCTCATCCACAATTATCTCCCTACATCATAAAACAGGAAAATTTCAAATAAAGATTAGAAGTACCATTAAATTTTCAAATAAGTGAATAAAGTGAATTTTATTTTAAGTAGAGGCTTGAACTTTTTTCATTTTTTCAAATAAGGGCTTGAAATGAACTTGTTTCAAATAAGGATCTAAAGTGGCCATGTGAGTCTCAAAGGAAGACCTAACCTCATTGATTGGTCTAGGGTATTTCCGTCCTTTACATTTTCTAATTTTCTTTCAAAAGAAAAAAAAGGCTAAAAAAAAGAGAAAATTATAAGAGGAGGGTTGGCAACCCTCTCTTGCCTATGGTGGCTACCCCATTGCCGGTGGGGCATTGGCCATCGCCAATGGGGTTGGCACCTCAACAAAGGCTGGCAACCTCACTAATTGTAGGCAAGGGCTCACTAGCCCTTGTTAGAACTGGCAAACGGTTGCGATCCTCTCGTAGATCTAGGAGAGGGTCACTGCCCTTACCTAGCCCTAGCGAAGGCTAGCAGGCCTTTGCTAAGGTGCTGACGACCCTATTGGCTAAGGCCGATGTCCTACCAGTGATGGGACGATGGCCATAGGTAGGAGGGCTGTCCCTAGCACTCCCACTTGTTTTTTTTTATATAAATAATTTGTGCACGTGTACGTGTGTGCTTTAAAAAAAGAAGAAGTTTTAGTCCTTTTTTTAATGGTTTCAATCCAATTTGAATTCTTTCCTAATAAATTCCATGAAAAGTCCATGGTGAATAGTAATATCAAATATAGGATGAATTCATATTTTGACAGCAAAATGTATATCTAAAATTGTGAATTTTAAGATCTTTAACATTTCCAAATTTGAATCTAAAATTTGGGAGAATGATATTAGAAGTGTCAAAAATTGTGTATGGCGCTCACTTTAGTGCCAAAAGTTTTTTCGGATCATTTAAGTGCAACTTAAAAAAAAATGATTACTTAAGTGCAAACTTTGATATGAGTTGTTGGAAATTTGACATGATTACATTTTATTAATATCTCAGTCCTATGTGGCTCACCAATATGTCCAGTCAGTATGTAACATCTAAATGAAGTCGTCTAAAAGTTGTAAATAATGATAATTTGAGTGCTAAATTTTATTTAAAGTGATTATTTCAGTGCCAGTCGTTATTAAAAACGATCACTTTAATACCAAGCACATCATTTGGACACAATTTTTTTAAATAATATGCCTAGGTATATAAATTTTTAATTATAAAAGCCATGTATTATTTAGGGTTAATACTCTAAAAAACCCTAAACTGGTACACCTGTGACAAATTTATCCCAAACTATTTTTTTGACCACAAAAAACCACAAACTGGTATACCTTTGACAAATTTACCCCAGACTAGTACACTCGTGACAGATTTACTCTTTGTTAGTTTTCGTTAAATTTTATTGTCGAATTATTAAGTTAAATAACACGTGACAGTTGATTGGTATACCAATTTAGAATTTTACGTTCCGTTTGTCACAGTATACAATTTTTGTGATTTTTTTGTGGTATTAATTCAATTTAGCGGAGGGTATATTTGTCACAAATTTATCAGTTTGGAGTTTTTTGCGATCAAATAAATTAGTTTGGGATAAATTTGTCATAAATGTACAAGTTTAGGGTTTTTTTATAGTCAGTCGGGATAAATCCGTCACAGGTGTTCCAGTTTGGGGTTTTTCATAGTCACAAAAATAGTTTGGAGGTAAATTTATCACATGTATACCGGTTTGGGGTCTTTCGGGGTATTAACCCTATTATTTATGGCCGGAAATTCTTGCTATTGGCACTTAATTGATTGTTTTTTCTCCGATTTGGTACTTAAGTGATTTGGTGAAAGCTTTTGGCACTAAAATGAGTGCCATATACAATTTTTTGTACTTCTAGTATTCTTTTACCCTAAATATTTCTTATACGTGGAAATATAAATTTTTTTATTTCACAAAAGAATAAATTCATTTCCAAATATTTAGAAACTTAATTTTTCTTAATATATTCAATTTCTAAATATTTTTTCACACCCAAAACATGATTATACAATCGGGCCACTATACTGACCAAAAAAAAAAAAAATCGGGCCACTATTATTTTTTCATGTTGGGCCAAGAGTCGGACCACTATCAACGTGATAATGTTGGGAATA
Source organism: Eucalyptus brandiana (assembly GCA_014182725.1). NCBI lineage: Eukaryota > Viridiplantae > Streptophyta > Magnoliopsida > Myrtales > Myrtaceae > Eucalyptus > Eucalyptus brandiana. Next base: position 6,441,932 of record CM024671.1, read on the forward strand.
TTTTGGTTGTGCGTTGAACCATGAGAGTGCTTCCCACCTAGATGCTGATCAACTGACCCAATTTGAAGTCCAGCCTTTTGGGCCCAGCCCAGCATTTGACGGTCTTATTTTGACTTCAAAATTGAGTTATCTGGATCTGTTTTGTCCTAAGTTTAAGAACTGGTATGAGCTCGATTCAGTTCAACCATGAGAGTGCTTCTCACCTAGATGCTGATCAACTGACCCAATTTGAAGTCCAGCCTTTTGGGCCCAGCCCAGCATTTGACGGTCTTATTTTGACTTCAAAATTGAGTTATCTGGATCTGTTTTGTCCTAAGTTTAAGAACTGTTATGAGCTCGATTCAGTTCATACAGTATCTTAAACCTTGTTGCCATCATTACCAAATTGCTGGACTCAATTATATAAGATGGACTAGGCCCGGTTACTCTCCATATTTATCCTAAATTTAACCTGTCTTATAAACATCATTGTCAAGGAGGCGTGCATATACACAACTCTCTCTATCTCTCTCAAACAACACCGTTGAAGAGGTGCGTCCACACGTACACATCCATACTAAAGTTATCACTACGGCAATAGTGTCCTCATTTCTAATTGGAGAAGGTTTCCTCCTATCTTGTTTGATGGGTTGGTTGAAAAGTTCCGAACATCACCTATATTTCACCTTAATTAAATTTAACGCAAATGATATTCGTGTCTATGGCTCAATTTACATAGGTGCGACTGGAGAAAATTCCCTCGTGGAGGAAACACGGGCTCATGATTACTACCACCGAGTCACTATTTCGAGTTCTCCGGCATGACACCGTAGACGGCGGGCCCCCGTGACACCATGAAACCGAAAGGGTCGGGGTGGGGTGGGCTGGGGTGAGGTTGATGTCTCCGAGACGGTGAGTTGAGAAACGTGCTGAGCGTGCGTCGTCGTCCTAAGATGTGGGAACGCGACACGGCCCTTTTCGCGTCTGTGCAAGTGGGCGGCGACAGGCAGTGATTCTCGCAGGCTTTTGACGCGGATTTGGGGGGAGTTGACTGTACGACGACCCACTTGCCTCCTCCACTCTTTTCTTCTGTCTCTCCTTCTCTCGCTCTCTGTCTGCAATCCATCACCGTCGCGCGACCTACTTGCCAAACGACAGGGCACAAGTTGCACCAGCGAAAGGTGCTTGAGAATAGTCAATGATAGGAGCGGTAGGTCGGAAAGATATGAACCACCCATTTTCTTTTGACGCAACGTGCATGGGCCATGCAGTACTAGACGCGCGCGCCCCCGTGAGGTTTCTGAGAGGAAAAATCATTCGTGAGTTGGAATGGTGTTTGATACACCATTGCGACAATGCTCTTCTAAACATACTAAAAAAGCCTACCTCTGTCATAGAAAAAAGTTGGGCAGCATTTTGAAGATCGAAGCGCTTTTAGAATTTACTTTCTAGAGGGCGGAGGTATAAATTCTCCGGTTCGGGACAAATATGGCTATTCATTTTCTCGTCAAATGCGGGTCGCGTTACCCACAACATCAAGAAAATAGTCCTAAGTATATCCTCTCTTTCTCTTTCTACTTTGCTAGCCTACGACGAGACGCCCCCATCGGTCCTTCCCCCCGCCCCCCCAAAAGAAAAAAAATAAAAAAAAAACATTGTGCATGCCGCCATCCGATGCGGCCTTGGGCGGGGGGAGGGAGGGAGAGAATTTTCTTGGGTTGGTATTTAGTGCACATGTGTCGCGTCCTGAGAAAGGTATATTTTCAAGTGCATTCGATGTCCATAGTTATGGTACATCATTAATGAAATTTAAATGCTATTCTTTGAAGCAACATTTGAAGAAAAAGAAGAAGAAAATTCCCGCTTTCCTGGACAAAGCATAAGACTCTCTATTGTTGAAGTGTAGGATACGCAGTTGACTGGGCAAGCGGTCTTATATTGGAAAAAAATTTCTTATTATAGGCAACGAATCTTTATGTATAGCTTTGCGACAAACATTACTAGGAAAGGTTTCTAGTTAGAGTCTTCTTCAACCGCTTCATTTACTTTGCTCTTCTTGCGGTCTGGCTTTACGATCATATTTCTATGAAAATCCAACTTCCTCTTGGTGAATTCGATGCAATAGGGTCTTAGAGAGGCTTTGCGCCCTTGCGTGGTTGATGTCATGGATAGTGACTGAAAAACAAGATTGAATTTCAGACAAGGATCTATGATGAATGTACCTATAGAAGACTTTACAAAAGCACCGGAAAATGGAGAGCATGTGGAGTTAGTCCTGTCGTGGGCTTTCACTCCTCATCATCTTTCTAAAAGTGCTTGCATAGACTTGTTTATTTATTTATTTATTTACACATTGTGGACCTAGAGATCCCATCTGAATATACATGCTGAGAAGCAAGGCCGACATAGAAATTTTTGAAAGGCAAGGTGTCGACCAATATGGTGATTGAATTGGAAAAATTGATGCACCTAATGAACACGACGTATCGGTTGTCGTGATATGAATGAAACTTCCTCTGTTTTACCAAGAATCTAGCAATTGATTTGCTCCCGATGGCACTTCCCTTTTCCAAGCTTTCTACGAGCATATTATTAAGAAAACAAGAAAAAGGTTTCTATGAGCATAGTCACGTGTCACGACAAGGCCATGAAAGCAACAAAGGGAGGATTTACCCTTGACTTTTTGTCCAAATTGCTTTGAAAGAAAGGAAGCGTGCCAAAAATTCTTTACTTCTCTTTTCTTCTTTCTCCTCCTCTTTAGAGTATTTATTGGATTATAAAGTTCAGTCAGAAGATTCGTCCATATCTCTTCGCGGAGAAAATAAGCAAAAGAAGTTTATAAATAAGGAAAATTGAGGGCCGGTTCATGCATGAAACCTAAGGAATTACGGATTCCTTGAAATCAAGGGCAACTAAACTAAACCATCAATGTTGGGGAAAGTTTTCTAAAGTTCCCTTCATTCACGCAAGGAAGAGGGAGAGAATAGTAGAGAAAAATGATAGATAGCGTGCACAAACTCTTTTGCTATGGAATGCGTGATTCTCTCAAATACACATTCACACAATGAATCCACCCAGTCACGCGGGTTTTCCACTACGACACTCAAGTGAAGCAATAGAGATGACCATTATTGTAAATTGGTTTGGAGTGGTTGATTCTTTTCTTTTTCCCGGTTAATGTATGTTACAATTGACGCGGAATCATAAACAAATGAAACAATTTGAATAATAAATAAATTACAGAAATAAAACTTGAACGCCGCATATTTATGTGGTTTGGCAGCATGCTTGCTCTAGAGGGAGAGATTGATGCAATGGTTCCACCATAATCGGCAAAAATGAGATTACCATTGCCTAATCACACTCACTCATAAATGTTTCTAGCTCTAGACTAAACGCAAATTCACACAAGAAAGGAGTTTTCTCACACTCTCAACTCTCTTGGATGATGGCTCTCAATGCTCTCTATGTCTCTTGCAAGTTTATACCCATATTAAGCACACTTGCCATGCTAGCAAGACCAAACTCAACAACAGAATATTACATGCACAGGAGGAGATTGGCTCGATTGACGACACATGCTCTGACTTCAATTACTGACAAAGCAACTATCGGTTATAATTGTGCTTTCCAACTAATGCCAAAACCCACAAAATTGAAATCATAGCCTGTTATACCTCTTGGACATGTCTCTTCCCAAAATTCAAATCAACATATATTGCCCTCTCAGAACTTAAGAACTTATTTCACAGCTTGCTAATGTTTCTTTCCAGAATTAGGCATATACATGCTCACAACACTAGCAACATGGGAAATATCTGGCCTAATATTACTGGCAATGCTAGCATAGGGAACATGGTACATGTATTCCTTCTCATCCTTTGACTTTGGTATAAAGTCAATTGTGTTAAAAATACATCTCGAGTTTGAGCTTGAAAAAGGAAAGTTTCCTAATTCAAGTAGGTTCCCTATTTTGAATAGATTTCCTAATTAAATGGTTTTTTTTTTTTTTTTTTTTTTTGAGTTTGAGAAGGTTTCCTAGAAAGACATTTCCTATTTTGGATCCAACTCTTGCCTATATATAAGAAGTGGATGTTCTTTGTGATGACTATCAAAGAGGACCTTCTGCTCGTAAACCTTGAAGATATCCGAGTGCGTTGAAGCCAATTGAATTCTAGTGGTAAGAATTTGTGTATAATTCCTTTGTTAGATTGCGAGATTATTTTGTGAGAAATTAAGAGACTATTTTATTTTTCGATCGTTTGCTTTCAGAACAATGGGTATTAGAGCTAGGCTTGACTAAGTTGAAGCGAATCTATGGTGATAGAAGAAGGAAAAGTGACAATTGATAGATTTGATGAGAAGGATTTTGGATTCTAGAAGATGCGGCTTGAGGATTATCTTTTCCAAATGAAACTACATTTGCCTTTATAATGGGAGAAACCAAAGACGATGAAGCAAGCTAATGGGGATTTGTTGGATAGACTAGCTTTGGGTGTTATTAAATTGACGTTGGCTCGTATTGCCACGTTTAACATCATGAAAGAGAACACCACTACAGGTTTGATGAAAGTCTTGTCGAATATGTATGAGAAGCCCTTTACAATCAATGAGATCTATTTGATACAATATTTGTTTAACTTGAAGATGAGCAAATGTGGTTAGTTGCATATTATATCAATGAATTCAATGTAATTGTTAGTCAATTTAGTTCAGTTGAGATCGACTTTGAAGATGAGGTATGTGCTTGATTCTTTTATCCTTATTACTTGATAGTTTGAATACTACTGTTACTATTATTAGTAATTCCTCTGGGTCAATAAGTTTGACGTTTGATATGGTTCAAGATTTAATTATTAGTGAGGACATCCATAGAAAATAATCTGGTGAACCAATATATGCTGCTTTAGTAGGTGAAAATAGAGGAAAAATTAGTATACGTGTTAGCAAGAATAGTATAAACATGAACAGACGTAGTTAGTCTAGAAATGATGGTGTTGTCTGTTGGAGTTATGGCAAGAGGGGGCATATGGGTAAGGGAATTATAGTTGTGTCTATAGACAATGTTGCAGTTATAGCTAATGATAGTGCTAATTTTGTCTTGTTTGTCACTGATGATTCATTGTTTGATAAGTGGATTATGGATTTTGGTTGTTCGTTTCAAGCTACAACAAAAAGAAACTAGTCTATTACTTATCAATGATAAAGTGCAGTTAGGGGACAATGCTAAATGCGATGTTATAGGTGTTGGCAATGCGATGTAAGGGCATTGATCGAAGTGAGGCATGTTCTTGAGTTAAAGAAGAACTTGATTTCCGTGAGTACTTTGGATTCAGCTAGGTGTCAATATACTTTAGAATGTGGAGTTTTGAAAAATTATTTGAGGTATCTTGGTGATAATGAAAAAAATCAAGCATAGTGGCCTAAATAAACTTTAAGGTGAGATAGTGACGGATTTCACCATAGAGACGTTGGATGCATCTATTCAAGAATCTGAATTATGGCATATGCATTTGGAGCACATTGGTGAGAGAAACCTGAAGGTTTTAAGTGAAAGAAATTTGTTATGGGGTTATGTTGCTAATAAACTAAATATATGCTGGTGTCATGACTAAAATCAACAATGAAAAGTGTATTTTAGTATGATTGTCAAAGAAACCATAGGATTTACAAAGTTAATTCACTTGAATGTTCGCAGGTTGTCGTGATTTCCTTTGAGGAAAAGTGCTAGATTTATGTTTATAGTTGTTGATAACTATTCAAGAAAGATGTGGGTGTTTGTGCTTAGGCACAAGTTTGATATTATTGTCGAGATCTAGTAGTTGAGAGCTTTGATTGAAAATGAGATTGATAAGATGATCAAGCATGTGTGGATTGATATTAGCATGGAGCTCTGCTTGGAGCTATTACATGAATTCTGCATGAATGATAGCATAGTGAAATAGTGCACTATTGCCAATGAACCACAACATGTTTCAAAGTTGATGAGTAGAACATTACTAGAGACTATCCATAAAATTCTCTCTAGTGTAGTTATGAATAGGAGATTCCTAGTGGATGTACTTAGTATGGCAAGCTACCTAATAAATAGATCCCATCAACTACGATTGGATGTCGGACTCCTAAAGAAGAGTGATTAAGTAAAGCTGTTGATTATTCTATTTTTGAAATATTTGGCTACCCATATTATGTTTGAGTTAGTAATGGTGAGCTTGATGAGAACATAAGAAAGTGCATGTTCCTAGGCTATACATAAGGTGAGCAGGGTTACCCACTATGGTGCTTGGAATTAAATTAACTTATTATCAACAGAGAAGTTACATTTGATTAGTGTCTAGCACTTCTAGCTAGGAATGATTATAGCAGTGTTTATACCGATCTGAACATTGTTCAGCTTATGGTAGAGTTGCAATGGCAAACTCTTGAGGTAGTGGGTACAAGTGAAGTAATTAGCACCAATGGTGCTTATAGTGAGGTGGGGCCTATTGATCCAATCGTTGCTATAATTGCATATATTGATAAGATACATATTCGATCTCCCAATAAGTATTGATGCAACAATGGTTTTACTTTATTTGTGGTAGAAGAGGTTATGTCGGAAAATTCTTGTGGAGTAGTTAAAGATGCATGTGGATTTGTTATTTTGATGAGGTTCTTGATCATGGCGAAGTTCAAGTAGGGCTTGGAAAATATCTGTGGTTGTTAAGCCAATTTGGGGCTATGGGAGAATAGCAGTAGAGTTTGAATTTTTAGCGCAAAGATTTGAGTTGGTCTAAATGTTGAGCCAAAGCAGAGATTGTTAAAAATATGTCTCGAGTTTAAGCCTCGAAAAAGGAAAGTTTCCTTATTCAAGTTAGTTTTTTTTTTTAATTTTTTTTAATAATTTTGAGTAGATTTCCTAATTGACTGGTTTCTTGGTTTGAGAAGGTTTCCTAAAAATATATTTGTTATTTTGGATCCAATTCTTACCTATATATAAGAAGTAGATGTTCTTTATGAAGACTATCAAAGAGGAGTTTCTGCCTGTGAACCCTGAAGATATTCAAGTGTATTGAAGCCAATTAAATTATTGTGGTAAGAATTTGTGTATAATTCTTTTGTAAAATTGAGAGAATATTTCATGAGGAATTGTGGGGGCTAAATGCCGCGTGAGTTATTAAGTATAACTGGGACTTGGGAAACACCGAGAGTGCTTGAGTGATTCGAGTGTGATTGTAATTTTTGTTGTATTGCTTGATCTATAATGGAATTTGTTTCCGCTCTCCCCATGAACGTAGATTACTACAACTGAATCACATTAATTTGTTGTCAGATCCATTTCCTTATTCTATCTATTTTATTATTCAATTGCTTGCTTTCGCAACAAGCTTAAAGCTCAAAGGCTATAGCTAGCGTGGTCTATTGTGGTTGATATTCTACGTGCTAAACCACCTTAACACTTTATGTTTGAAATTATCTCATGATAGCAAAGGCATCCTCGCAAACTTATTTGTCTAGATCTCCAATTTAAGTATTTTTTTTTTATGCACCTAGGTCTTTCATCTCAAGCTCACTAATCAATTCTATTTCATCTCATCAATATTAGACACTAACAACATATTATTGATAAACGATTACAAATAAATGTAGCTACCATCCTATAACCTCCTATAATACAAGCAATTATCATGGAGTGGTCGGGATGATTATAATACAAGTGTCATAACTTTTGTATAATGCTCACTTGAGCGCTACGATTTTTTTTTTTTCGGACCATTTAAGTGCCATAATTTTCAAATTTTTTTTACTTGGGTGCCATAAATTTCAATTGATCTTTTGAATGCTATATCTTTTAAAAAACATTTACCTAAGTGTCAAAAATCTAATGTGACATGGCACCTGTGGTGAATGTTTTAAAATAAGTTATATCACTCTAGTGATCAATCAAAAAGTTACATGACACTCAAGTATTCAGAAAAAAATTATAACATTTAAGTGAGGGTTGTACATAATTTATGACACTTAATGATAATAATAATAATAATAATAAAAACTATGGCATTCAAGCCAGTGTTGTACATAAATCATGATAATTGCGGTGTCCTTTTCCTTCTAAATTTCTTTTCATTGGCTCATGTGACATTGGTGTTGCTTTTCGATCTCTTCGCTTTATTTGGCTTTGGGAAGCTCCTCACAACGTGCCTCTCATTCTGGCAGTTGTAACATCTAAATGGCTTTCTCCTCTCTCTAGACAACAATCTAGACATGTACATGGTGCTGGAATCCCTCTTTGAGTTCCTACTTTTGACTATCAGACCTTCAAGACTTCAATCTAGACATGCACTCTCCGAGTTCCTACTCATGGGCCATAATAGATGTTCGAGGTACATTTTGCCGCCCAACTGTTACTGCACGAGATGACAAGGCATTTAGATTAAAAGTTTTCTACTAGGTCTTCATGGTCGGAGAGGGAATTTACATTGGTAGCTGATGTTATGAGACGTGTTAAGTAATAACTTAATTGGTTTGATTAATTCTACATAAATATCATGATATCGATGGTGCATTGTACCTATAAAAAAAATGTTATTGAATATGTCAGTGGACCTAATGATTCCTAATCAAATATCCAACAAACTTCACACACATACCATGTGCTACATAGATTTCCCCATATTCTCTCTCTCTCTCTCTCTCTCTCTCTCTCTCTCTCTCTCTCTCTCTCTCTTTCTCTCTCTCTCTCTCTCTCGTTTTGTCTTGTCAATTTTTAGACGAAGAGCTCCGACATCTGTATTTCTCGACCTTCCTTTTTTGATGTAGCCACCACTAAATACCTAACATACTTATAATATCTACGCAACAATCCTTGACTTTCTAGACAAAATTTGAACCTCACTTTTTTCTAGAAGTGCAAGTCCATTAGTCCATTATAGGAGTCCAAAGCTGCTGTGAAAGAGCCAATAAAAGATGAAAAGTACATAGACCCGCCCACATTCATTTTTAATTAGAGAAAATCGACGGCAATTCAACATCTTGGAGAGCAAAGATTTCAGTTTTGGTTCAATATCATTTAGTAGAGATTGATTTTAGGCATCTATTGAGAATTAGGTGGGGGCATTGACAATTGTTAGTTTCTTTCTTGTCGGTCCATTTAGTTGGAGAATCTATCCCTTATATTGCCTCTATTTTTCATTTCTGAATTAATTATTATACCAAATGCAGGGGGGGCGGGAGAGAGAGAGAGAGAGAGAGAGAGAGAGAGAGAGAGAGAGAGAGAGACCATGATCTTGGAATAAGAATCCAAATCTCCATGGTTTATTGTCTTTGTGATTGTGGGTGCCTTCACGTATGCACATGGTCAACAAGAGATGGTTTGACAAAAGAAATCGGCAAGTACCTAAAATTTGGATCGGCTCAAATCCTACCTGCCAAACAAGGAGAAAAGAGTTTTGCAGCCACTTGATTGGAGGGATATGACAAGCGAGATGCTTGGATCTCATCTCTGTGATGGTCACGAATCAGAAGTCTGGTTGCAGCCACTTGATTGGAGGGATATGCCAAGCGAGATGCTTGGATCTCATCTCTGTGATGGTCACTAATCAGAAGTCTGGTTGGAGGAACTTCCTTATTTGCTTCTGTGACCGAAAACACTCACATAGGTGGCTGCAAAGAAAACGTGTATGTCTCAAAGCGTAAATACATGCCGCAGCTGGTGTCCATGCATTTAAGTTGGCACAATGGTTAAACAGGAAACCTTTTGTGTGCGTGGATTTTGTGCACGACACATATTCAAATTTTCTCCCTCTTAAATACAATCAATGTTACGTTTGAGCTACCTATTATGGCTTGTTACGTAGCCCATGAGATTACTAGGATATTTCTTACGCAATTGATTTAACAAGTGAAGTGACATACCACAGCAGTAGAATGGGTGCCACTTGTGCATTCAACGAATATGCCGTTGAAACCTGGCTCCACTTAGAACTCCTGGCCAGGCTTTTGTCTAGGACCTTGCCCCTTGGCTAGTTGCTCGGGCGCTCGACCTTGCTTGTTTGTGCACCCTGACTCCCTTGTTCAGGCTACTAGAAGTCTTATTGAGATCCAAGATTTTTATATTACTCTATTTCTTTTGCATATTGTTCGCATAGAAATACTTCTTTGGTTTAGCACATTATTCAATCAAATAATATATGGTTCCTTTTCGACTTTCGTTTCTAACTCTAAAAGATAGACTATAGTTTGACCCAAAAAAAAAAAAAAGACAGACTATAGTACATATTTTGTCATTGAAAATATTTTTTGCGGTTGCCAAACATAAGATTTGGCCAATTCATGCTTTATGGTATCTTTCAACGACAAACTTTCAACGGTCCTATTTTAGAGACATCAACAATTTAAAAGATGGGCACGTAGATCTTAGGCATGATTGTATTTAACATTGTGCAATGTTCAGACACGATAGCCTAACACCAAGATATGGTATTCAGACAAGGACGTAATGCTGCTTCCTGTGGGAGTTTAAGTTCATTGTAGATTGTAACATCTTACCGATTTTCAACTCCAAGTACTGTATGAAATCATGGACGCATCGCTTGAGAAAATCTTCCTGGGGATCAGCAATTTGATATGATCACGTTCACCCATGTGAACACGTCGAAGATCCACGGCCAATTGGCTACCACAATCTTTGTCGGCAGAGACATGCTGGAAAAGGAATCAAAATCTTTCTCAAAAGAGAGTCTCCCAGTTTCTTTGCACCTGCCACACACATGGGATTCGTGCATTGACTGGCATGGTGATGCTAATGATTGTCCCTCTGGTGCGACCCAACCCTCCATTTTGAATTTGCCGATATTAATTCATTGTTCTTGTCAATCTTATTGCATAAGCATATTTGCCCTTTGTCTTGTTTTTAAATCAGTCTTACGTGGAACAAACTGCACTCATGAAAACTGACTTAAAAATTGATTTATAAAATGACGTTTTAGGCGGTTATCGATGCTTCAATATGACTCCACTTAATTTATAGGATCGTTCACAATCTGTCCCATTATTTAATGAAATAGATTTATAATTAGCTTTAGTAATCCTAGCATTAGTCTTTTACATGTCACATGAGAGTAGCTCCATGTCCTGATGGGGTAGTTTGATTATGTAGTGGAAGTTGGGGCAGGAGAAGGGCAAGATGAGAAGAAGAAAAGCAAAAAAAGAAAAAAGAAAAAAATAGAAAGGAAGGAGGAGAAGAGGGGGGTTGTGTGTGGGGGAGGGACACGACATTGCATATTACTGATATGAACTGTTTTCATGCGTCATGAAATGGAAGCTCTCATATACTAATTAAATAAATTTACTGACCAAAATTGAAAATTGCATATAAGTCAGCGCTTAAGCTTTGCTTGCATAATGCTGGTAATGAAAGTCCAAAAGTAAATCTGGACCATTAGAATCCCCATTGTATGGTGATTTTAATCTTCCTAGAATGGTACATTTAAGGAGCCAATTTACTCCTTTATTAGGGAGGATCTGAATGCTTATTCATTTATATGTCTTATTCACTTTTAAATCCTTACAATGGTTTTTTTTTTTTTTTTTTTGGTCAGGAAAAGGAAACTATATTTAAGATAGGAATCCTTACAATGGTTGAGACATAAACTTTTGTATGAATTCAATACACCACATTACTTTGATTTCCCACAACGAAATGTAAATAACTATTAAAACATTTAAATATTAAACCACGCTTCATCTAATAGTTTTAGTTTTTAGAACAAATGACAGTAGTCATACAAAATCTCACATGATATCATAATACGAGGCCTTGGGTTAAAATCTTTCAGGCCCCAATTTGCATCCCTAGTTATATATTTTCGTGCTTTAGGCCTAAATCATAGTCCAGCTTGTGTGTGAAGGAGAGTTTATAATATTTAGTTATTAAACTACATATTCAGCTAATAGATTACATTTTTAAAACAGTTAAAAGTGATATCACAAAATTTCACAATAACCTCCAATTTTTATTAAGTAGCCACTTGAATCTTCGCTTTTGCATTTCAAGAATCCTAGCTATATCTATCTTAGATAGGCTTCCGTGTCATAAAAAAGAAAAAAGAAAAAAGAAACTAAATATTGGGTTGTATAAAATAGTAGAACAACGAAAGAAGGATCTATCTAATGATTATCAAACTATGCACGACTAAATTAAGTTCATATGAGAAATTCACACATCACCCATGTGAATCGAGGATCTATCTAATGATTATCGCATTACAGGGACAGAAAGTTCATCAAAATTAGTCCGTCGGTAATGAAAATAGTCAAATCGGGAACGACCAAGCATGTGAGGTCTATTTTCCGGGACCATTGACCATTTCGGTCGAATGGTGTAGAATAAAGAGCATGTACAGCTAAATGAGAAGTAGTTTTTAATATGCTAAGATCTATGGATATTTACTTTTACAAGGGTTTGGAGATTGTAATTTTTTTTTTCATAATACGTTCGAAGTTAGAGCAACTATAGGTAATGCATCAAAACAAATTATTTGAGACCTTTCAAGGTGTTAAGATTTCCTTGTCCTTAATATAAAGATACCATAAAGCATGTTCTCATAATTTTGCCTTTTCTCTATTTGACTGGCTTGCAAACTTATACTATATATCCATACATCAAAGCCGATGAGGTCTTCCGAGGTGTTTAGAGTCCTACATGTTTGAGAATATGTTTTGAGTTTGAATAAATTAACAAAATTTGAGCTGAATTACAATGTGTGTAAGCCCGGCCACTTGCAAGTGAAAAATAAACTAATGCATGCTGTATCTTTGATCAAGGCGACTTAGATGTGGCGTTTAAATAAAAATTCCCAATTCTTTGATTGTCGAATTGGATTGGGAGAGATGGAGCAAGATGTAGCCGAAGCAAACTCTGCTACGTGTTGAGGACGATCTTTCGACAATCTTGTTGTCGACTACATAATATTTACATTTTACTAGTGATACCACGCGTGTCCGGATTAGTTGACAAAGTCAAAATAAAATATTCACTTTCCATTGGCAACCAGTTTGTTAGTATCAATGTTTGTTTGTAATGACAAGTACAATGCATCACTAATTATGTTGCCTGCTTATTAAACGTTTGATAGTATTCAAAGAAAATATTATTTCCCCAGTCTAGCCAAAGGCAACAAAATGAGTAGTTTGTTGCGTTAAATTGCTGTCAATGGCGACCAAACACTTTTGACACATTCTCAGGCATGTTGCCTTTAGTTATAACTAAAGGCGACTAAATACTAAGTTTTTTGCCTTAGGTCATATCAAAAGCGATAAACAACACGTTTTGTCACTTTAGATCTATCATAAGGAAACAATATAAAATTTGTCGCCATAGGTTTAAAGTTTTCCCTTCTCCATTGCCACAAAGTTTCAATAGGTCTGACCTAAGTTGATGAAAACATGATTTTGTCGCTTTAGATAAAGGGATAAATTTTCATGTTTATCGTCGTGGGTTCAGAATTTTTCCAATATTGATTGAACGACAAGGTATGGATTTTGTTGCTTGAGTTTGGCTCAAGGGACGAAAATATAATTTTGTCGCTTTGGGATCAACCAAAGGCAACCATTTTCTAAGTTTGTCGCCCTAAATAATTCGTTGCCTTTGGTCAATCCTAGGGCGACAAAATTAATGAAATGTCACCTTTGAAAGTTGATTTTGTCCCAAAAAATTAGGTTGCCTTAGGATGATTTTTTTTGTAGTAAGTGTTCGAGTAATTTCGTGTGGTTGTAATGTTCACTTGATCAATAAAGTTATCTTATGACGCACTCCCCATGGAATAGGTCACATTTATCAAACCACATAAATTGAATATGTCCGATCAATCATTTGCATGACACCCCACATATTCTATGCCACATAACAAATTTGTCTTTTTATCTATGGACTGGCTTGCAAGTGAAAAAAAAATAAAAATTGAACTCACATGATCGGAATCGCTTGATGAACGGAAATTTCGGCCTCCCCACCTAATAACTTTGAAGATTTGAATGCTCCCACAAATATTTAAGCATGGATGTGAACTCGAGTAGATTTCTCTTTGTCAGTATAAAGATGCCAAAAATCTGGTTTATATAAATCAACCATGGTTGGACTATTGCAATGAATCTTTATGGCCATATATTGAGAATCCGAAGAATGCTTATTTAATCATGATTAGCATTATTGACGTTTAATAATTAGTGAGAATCTTAGTATCAATGGAATCCTAAGTAACAAAACCCGGCAGTCCAATTTAATTATGGACTATGTTGTGATCATGCACCTAGATTGCTTTTCATTTGTTTAGGCAAGAAAAGTTTCGTATTGATTAGCCGCTCTAACATTCGATTTAATAATGAATCTTTACAATATGTCCCACGCTTATCGAATAATTATTGAATATTTTGACCTGGCGAGAAGATGGCCCTAGAGTTCATCATGCTTCAAACTTATTGAGCACTTCAGCGATTTTTCTTTTATTTTCAATTTTCTTTTAAACAAGAATTAGATAGTTTGATCTTTTCCTGCTCTAGCATTTTGACTCAATAGTACTGAAGGCTTAAAATGTAATAAGCACATGGCCGCAAAAACAAGCAATTGAACATAACAATAAACAGAACAATAAAATGAATTGATATCGAATTTAAGTAGTTAAGTCGATGTGACCAACTCCATGGAAAAGTGCAAGATTCCACCTTAGATTAGATTAAGCAATACAACACAAATAACGAACATGCTTGAGTCATTCAAGCACTCTTATTAATTTTTTTACTCTCAATTACATTTAATAATCTCATAGTGTGTAACATTCATAATTTATTGTAAAATAATCTCTAAAGAATTTCACGCGTCTTACCACAAGATTTCATGATTGGAAACACTGATTCTCGGATGTGTTCAGGAGTAAGCCTCACTTGGATTTCACGCCATATGTCACCACATGAGAAACATAGAAATCAACCACTCATGCAGCAAAAGAAGACATGGAAAGTAACAAAACAGCCCCAAGCTAGATATCTATATATACCCAAAAATGGGATAATGACCCGATTAGTTGTAAATTTAATGTATAGATATCAATTTTATTATAAACTTTTCATTTTGCCAATTTAATCTAAAATCTTTATGTGAAATTCCAATGTAGATTTTTAGTCAATTTTCACTAGAAATCACTAATGTGACAGTCCAATCATCACGAGTTATCCTACATAGCATATTGCATTGTAAATAATTTCTAGCGAAAATTGACCAGTATGATTACATTGAAATTTCAAATGAATGTTTAGGACTAAACTAACAAATAGAAAAACTTAAAATTGAATTAACATCCATACAATATGTTTATGATTGGTTGGATGATTTCCCCCACCAAAAATAGGAACCCTTCTTGAAGCAACCTCCAATGCGGTAAAGGAAAGTCTATTCTCTTCTTTCCAAGATTGAAAGTCCACCAAGTCAAGTCCAGTCGCTTGACTTTTAATTGGATTTCGAATGTTAACATCACACTCAATTTATTTGGACCATTTAGGCTTCATGTGAGATTTTGGAGAATGACTACTAATAAACTATAAGATGAACATGTAATATTAAATTATTCCAAAGGATCTCAATACACGCTCTCCCTTTCACCTCCAAACAAGAGATAAAACCCTAGATAACGAAGGATGAAAATAAACGAACCTAAAATCAATTTCCCTACAAGAGTGAAGTAATCCATTCTAATCTCCTTTTAAGGACTGAAAATTAATCAATCTAACTCGGTCATTGTGGAGGTCACTATGGGCGCGTTTGGTAACGTTTCTGTTCAAAAATTGTTCCAAGAAACAGAAATATGAAAAACCTATTTTTGCTCCAAAGAACAATTTTTGAACAAAAGAAGGTATTTGGTAAACTTCTTCCGGGAATAAAAAATAAACAAAAACACGTTTGGTAAATTTGTGTTCTTTTTTTGTTTCTTTTAATTTTTTAATATTTTTAGGTTTATTTTTTTCTTTTTTTTTCTTCTTTTGGCCGGTCGTCGGCCTCGGCCATAGCCGATGACCGGCCGACGAGGGCCGGCGGTCTCGCCCGCCCACGGCGAGGCTCGGCCTCGCCAGATCCGGCGAGCCCGAGCTCGCCCGGCCTTGCCCGCGCCGGCGAGGCTTGGCTTTGCCTTGGCTGGGCGAGCTCGGGCTCGCCAGATCTGGGCGAGCCCGAGCTCGCCTCGCTTGGCCACCGCCAGGCCGGCGAGCCTTGCCGGTGGCGGGCGAGCTCGGGCTCGCCGGATCGAGGCGAGCCCGAGCTTGCCCAGCCAAGGCAAGGTTGAGCCTCGCCAGGGGCCGGCGACGCTCGGCCTCGCCGGAGGCTGGCGACGCTCCGGCGAGGTCGCCGACCCTCGATAGCCGGTTGCCGGCCATGGCCGAGGTCGGCGACCGGCCAAAGAAGAAAGAAAAAAAAAAGAAAAAAAAAAGAGAAGAAAAATATAGGAGAGAGAAAATTTGTTTTTAAAAATTGTTCTAAACAAGAAGATGTTTTTCTCGTTTCTCATTTCTATTCCAAATGTGTTCGAGAACAAAAATAGATTTGGAATAAAAACGTAAATAAACGTGTTTATATTCTTTTTTAGTTTCCTGAAACAAAAAAATAGAAATTTTGTTCATAAATAGAAAAAAAGAAAAACATTAACAAACAGCGCCTATGTATATCAATCAAGGGTGAAACGCTCAAATCAATAATGAGCTGTCAATTTAGTGAACGACATTAAGAAATTTCATGATCTGATGGGATGATGTACCGCTGGAATCACGTTGCAATAATAGAAACCAAGCGTCACCTCATGCTTTTTTCTCTTCGACAATTGCCATCGCATTCTTCAGACAATTACGTACGACCTCAGATCTCTCTCTGCGGAGTCGAAAGGCCACGAGACTGTTGCAGTACGTCTGCCTAGTTTCGCGGAGCCACTCAGTGGTCGATCCCTTTCAAAGAGCCAATGAGATGAGCTGTCTCCGGATTTTACACAAATGGCCAATGGAGTGTCATTTCTCTCCATCGAGTGGACGAGAACCCTACTGTTTCAGCCTTTTGGCTCTATAATAGGAAGCGTACATCCTATCGTCCTTGGTACAATCGTTGTTTCCACAACTAGAAAGAACAGTAATATTTAAAAGCGTTGGGCAGTGGCTATATGGCCAATTTAGGAAGCCTCTGATGCCCTCTATTTTAACCGGTTGTGCAAGTTGGGTTACGGCTTTCAGGCGACCTCTTGATCTGTCGCTGTCGCTAGATAATGTCCAAAGCACAGCGGTTCTCATAGATGTAAAAGGTTCTAGGTTTTAAGTACTTTGAGGCAAGTAAGATGATATATGCACATTGTTGATCAATTTCCTTGTAGTTTTAAGCTTTTAAGGGGGAAAAAAAGAGATTTGTCTGGCTGCATGGCATCATAGCATCGGCCAAGAGTTCAAATCCAGACGTGCTCTCTCAATTTTCTCCAGCTTATTGTTCCTATTATTCTGTCTATCTTCATGGTGTCTGATCATCTTGTTGATGTTGTTACGGCATTACATACTGATATAGCTAGTACGATTACCTAGAGGGAGGTGAATAGGTATAATAGATTTTTCTTTTGATAATTACATAATACTTAGATAGATAAACGATTTGCAGCAATTAAAAAATCAATCGTAAGACTGAGTAAAGGAAAGAGAGAATTTGACACGCGGTTTATAGTGGTTCGGCTTGTTTTTCAAGCCTTCGTCCACTCTTTTTCGCACCGATGCCCAATTGGCTGGATTCCACTATGAACAAAGAGATGTTACGGTGATGATCTTCCTTGACTTCTTGGTGTAGACGATCTTCCACACTCTCAAGGTATCACTAAGAATGAACACGTGTATACAATTTCGCTCAAATAGTATCGACTAATAATCAAGGATCTTCGACTCTGGAATTTTTCTATCGATCACGCTCTTCAAAACAACTTGAATGTCTTCCTTTTATACTCCTTTATGCCATCATAGCCGTTGGCACTTACCAAAGGAATTCCTCCAATCTACCCGTTGGACGGAATCAATCACGAAGATCATTCGAGCTATTTAAGGAACTTGGCGATAGCCCATCAATCCTGTTCGCCCATACAATCAGGATCTTAGTTTCTAAGAATAGAACATTCCAAGAATACTTCGACGACCATCGGATCTTCAATCGATCTAGATAAGAACAAACAAAGAATCCGAGATATTTATCCAACCAAGGGATCTTTTCCGAGAGGATAGGATCGAATCCTCAACCATAAGCTTCGGCTCGGATTTCCTTTACTACTTTGGATTAGAAAGGCGTCGGTGAGAATAGTCTTGAGTCTTGAGTCTTGAGTCTTGAGATCATAAAGTCTTGAGACTTTAATCTTCGGTCTCCGAATATCCGGACTTAGGATCGATAGAAACGTTTTGTCAACTTCAAAATACTCTGGAAAGATTTCTCCAACAATCTCCCCCTTTTTGATGGTGACAAAACTTTCTTGTAGATTTGAACAATTTTGACCTGCAAAAACATTTCTCAAGCAATATGGCTAACTCATAGAGAATAATAAAACAACCAGATTCTCGCATCCACAAAGAACTTGGTTAGTCTTTCATGAGTAATACCATAAAACAACACTTGATATGAACGCAACAGTCAAGCATTTAAATCCACAAGTCAAGTGTACTCAAGTCAAACTCAAAAATATAAAAACATAGCCACAAATTCAAGGATTAAAAGATAAGATGATGAAAGTTGATGAAGTTGATTGTTCAAATTGATTCTCCCCTTTTTGTCATCATGAAAAAGTGAGAAAGGGATCGTCCGCTTGGGAATGCGAACGATTTGAAAATCTCCCATAGATCGTACTAAGCCTTCTAGCCTCTTCAAGTCTTCCCGTAGATTAGCTACCTCCTCTCCTTTTGCATTGGCTTGAAGTTGTTGAGCGAGGTCTTTCATTTTGTCCTCCGGGGTAACCGAAGACGCTTGGCCGCATTCTTGATGGATTGAATTTCACGTCTAGAGCATATATCTGTCCCCGCATTTCCATAAGTATATCAACAATACGACGAAAATCTGCTGAGCTATCCGTCTGTGTACTTGCATCAGCTTTTTCAGATGGAGTGAATGCAGACGTTGGTGCTTCTGTGTAATCTTGCAGATTTGGGGTCGACGTATCGTGTCCTTCTTCGGGCAATTTAGAAACCCGAACTTCTTCCGGGTCCGCTGGAGATGGTCTTGGACCTTCACTATTGGCGGCATGTGGTGAAGACCTTTCTTGCTCGCCAACTCCCCTGTCTTTAGGACATCACAAGGGGAAGAGTGATGATCATGTTCTTGATCTCCCTTGTCTCCAGTCCGATGCATGTTCTTTCTCTCCTTCTCTCTCCTTTTCTCCTTCTTTCTCCTTCTCTCTTTCGTTCTTCTTCTCGATCTTGGCTTGCTCCTCTTCCTCTCTCGTTTCGCCTGAAGTTCGTTGACCGATGCACGTAACGTCCGGTTCTTGTTAAAGCAACGATTGTGGGATCTTCATCCTCTTCATCTTCATCCTCTAAGATGAGAGTCCTTTTCTTCTTCCTCGATGGGGCTCCAATGACTTCTTTTCCTTTTCTTTTTGAAGCGAGATGGGACCGGAGTCTTCACTCGAATTTCTCCATTGCCTTGGAAAGCTCTTGTAGACGCATCTTCGTCGGCATCTTCAAACCTACCACCATCTTATCGCACGGTCGAACACAAAGTGAATGGGGCGGTTCAATATTCATGTGTCTAAAGATCTTGGTCACGGATCGGGATAAGGCAATTGTCCCTTGTCTTTTGACACCGCTCCGTACATATGGAAAAGAATCGTGTGCGGGAGAGAGAACTTCCGTCCAGAGTTGATTGCATACATCAACTTTGCTTCAGAATAAGACACAGAAGTCTTTGACGTAGACTTTGGTCTAAGACAGTTGATTACGATCTTATGAAGCACAATGTTGATGGCATTCATCTGGAATAGGTAACTCTCTTATCTCGTGTCCCTATCCTTGACAAGATCCGAGTAGTACGTGCGGGTGAGACTTTGATTGGTAGATAACGCCCTCGTTCAACTCCAACAATGTCCGCCAACATATTCACATCTACTACGTAGACTTTGTCTCGAACATCGAATGAAATTCTATTCGCATCCAAAAAGCTGAGATTTGAATAGAAATAAGCGGTTAAATGTGCATACCCGTCCGTAGAGTCAGAGCAAAATTTCTCAAGTTGAAGCAAGTTCAACTTTTCTCTCAAGTTCATGTTGATGGCGTCCATAAATTCAAAATCAACACTTCGAGGGTTTATCACCCCTCTTTTCAACAGTTTGCCATACACATTCTCCTGTTCCTTGGATTTGAACAAATCCATTCGATTTCCTTTGATTTTCGCTGCCACACCCATTCTCGGTTGAAACTCAAGGAACATTCGATCATCATCATTCCCTTCAATTAAGTTTTGCCTGTGTACACGAGGATCACTTGGAATATTTGCAAGTGCATCCTCTCGCTTTTCCTCTCGGAGCAATTCCTAACTCCTCCATTCTCCGAAAAAAGATATTCATTTCCATAGTTCTTATCCTTAAGGAAATCGTCTATGTAATTCAATGGTGTACCGGTGCTTTTCAACGCACGATAAAGCTTATAGATATAGGAGGGTTTTTGGACTCTTACGGGGTCGGCTTCCTCGATTATCTCTTCTTCAAGAAGATGACTTTCACCATGTGGGGTAGGAGGCGATGAATGACGTGGATGAGAATGAATCGGATTTTGTTGCTGACTTGAAAAGTCTTCCTCCTCAGTAAGATCGAAGTGTATTGGTCCCTTCTCTATTCTTTGTGGTCCCCTGCTTGCTATTCTCTATTCTTTGTGGTCCCCTGCTTGCTATTCTCGATGATTTCCTCGAAGAAGACATTCTTCTTGTCGATTTGAGAGATTCCTTCGCTTGCTTCCCAAGGAAAAATGACCACTTTCTCGACGATGAACAAGAGATTGATACAGGCTCGGGAGAAGAATACTTTTTAGGGTTTTGACGATTGAGGAAAAAGCGTATATATATATATATATTTAACTCACTTTTTTTTTTGAAAAAGGAAGTTCAATCGACACAGGAAAGTGTATGAACATTTCTTTTCAAAATCAATAAGCGCCAAAATTAATCTTTTTGAAAAGACAAGTTTTTGATTTTCACACGAGATAATAACCGAACAACAAAATCGTACATTTTCGAGTTCGAATAAAATAGCCACTTACGTCTATAGCCATGAATGTCTGAGTCTGAAGATCTCGAGACTGAGAGATTAGAGTCTAAGGATTGTTGAGTCTTTAGACTTTAACTTCTTCAAGCTTCAAAATGTTGAGTCTTGAACGGATAGCGTCGAATTGATTTTTCTCCAAAGGCTTTGTGAAAATATCCGCTAGTTGACTTTTTGAATCAACAAATTGAATCGAGATTTCTCCATTTTGAATATGATCTCTAATGAAGTGGTGTCGAATCTCAATATGCTTTGCTCTTGAATGAAGAATTGGATTTTTGGTAAGATTGATCGCGCCGGTGTTGTCACATCGATTTTCGTGCATGAGTCTTCAATGCCAAAGTCTTGTAGCTGTTGTTTGATCCATAGAATTTGTGAACAAAGCAACTTCCAAGAGCTATATACTCGCTTCGTTGTTGAAAGAGCCACGGTACTTTGTTTCCTTGAAAACCAAGATCTTGTTCTATTTCCAAGCAACCGACAAGTTCCGAAGTGCTCTTTCTATCGACTCGCAACCGGCCAAATCTCGCATCCGAGTACCCTAGAAGATTAAAGTCTCCTTTCTTTGGATACCAAAGACCGATGCTTGAAGATGAGGCAATGTATTTGATAATTCGTTTCACGGACCGAGATGTGATTCTCTAGGATCCGATTGAACCTAGCACGAGACACAAACACTTAACAAAATATCAGGTCTAGAAGAAAAGTAAGATAAAGAAGTGAACCAATCATGCTCCCGTATAGCTTTTGATCTACTTTCTTCCTTCTTCATCCTTGTCTATCTTCCGAGAACATGACATTGGTATGTCAGTCTTTTGCATTTTTCTAATCCAAATCTTTTGACAAGATCATTTGCATATTTTTCTTGATGAATAAAAGTTCCTTCCTTCATTTGCTTCACTTGGAGTCCAAGAAAGAATGTTAATTCTCCCATCATACTCATTTCAAACTCATCCCGCATAGACTTAGAAAATTTCTTGCATAGGCTTTCATTAGGAGATCCAAATATAATATCGTCTACATATATTTGAACAAGTAAAAAGCTTTTGATTTCCTTTTTGATAAATAAGGTAGTATCTACTTTACCTTTGACAAAACCGTTACGTATTAGGAACTTACTTAGCCTATCATACCAAGCTCGAGGTGCTTGCTTTAAACCATACAAGGCCTTTTCGGTCTAAAGGCGAATTTGGCTTCTTTGGGTCTTCAAATCCGGTGGTTGTTCCACATAAACTTCCTCATGGATGAATCCATTTAGAAATGCACTCTTGACGTCCATTTGGAATAACCTGAAATTTTTATAGCAAGCAAACGCAAGTAATAGACGAATAGCTTCTAACCTTGCTTGGTGCGTAGGTCTCATCATAGTCTATTCCTTCCTCTTGCGTGTATCCTTTGGCCACGAGTCTGGCTTTGTTCCGTACGACTTTTCCATCCTCGTTCATCTTGTTCCTGAATACCCATTTGGTTCCAATAACAGTTTTACCTTTTGGTTTAGATGTCAAATCCCGGACATCATTGATGTTAAACTATCGAGTTCTTCTTGCATAGCTTCAATCCAGCTTTCATCGATAAAACTTCTTCTATGCTTTTTGGTTGAATTTCGAGATTAGAGCCACAAAGCACTAGATTCTTCACGTCTTTTTGATCTGGTGCGGATTCCTTCATTGATTTCACCGATAATGAGATCTTTGGGATGACTGGATTTGTGCTTCTAGTTACTGGTTGATTTTCCTGGTTGATGATCTCTTTCTTTATTTAAATCTTCAAGAACATCTTGATGTTGGACTTCCAGAGACTAAGATGATTCTTGAGTTGTAAGCCTTGAAAGGTCTGGAGTAGGTTCAGACTCTTCATATTGAGTCTGACTGGATTCAGCTTGCATTGAGTCTTGGAATTTGACATTCATTGATTCCTCCACCGATTGGCTTTTCTTGTTAAAGACTCGTAAGCCTTGCTTGTAGTATAATATCCAAGGAAGATGCCTTCATCGATCTTTCTTCAAACTTACCAACTCGATCATTTGAATTTTTTAAAATAAAGCATTTGCAACCGAACACATGAAAATATGAAACAATAGGCTTCTTACCTTTGAACAATTCATAGGGGTTTTCTCTAAAATGGGTCTTAGAAAGACTCTATTTATAATGTAACATGCTTTGTTGAAACGACTTCAGCCCAAAATCGAGAAGAAGTTTTACTTTCAATTAAAAGTGTTCTAGCCATTTCTTGAAGAGATCTATTCTTTCTTTCCACAACTCCATTTTGTTTGGAGTATATGGAGAGGAAAATACATGATTAAAACCAGATTTATCACAAAACTTTGTAAAGTTTTGATTTTCAAATTCACTACCATGATCTGTTCTTATACTTGAAATAGCACATCCTTTTTCATTTTGAACCTTTTTAGCAAACTTTTCAAAGTATGAAAAGGTTTCTGACTTACTTGCAAGAAAATATACCCAGGTAAAACGAGAGTAATCATCCACAATCACTAGACAATATTTCTTACCTCCAATGCTCGGGTTCTTGTTGGTCCGAAGAGATCCATATGCAGCAATTGTAGAACATGCTTAGTAGAGATATGTTTTATAGACTTAAATGAGTTTCTTACCTGTTTTCCCGAGAATACATGGTGTGCATGAGTCGAGACTTTTGATAAGGTAATTTTGGTAGACCTTGAACAAGCTTCTTTGATGAGATTTTGGCTAATTGCTTCATGTTGACATGGCCAAGCTTTTTATGCCATAAGACCGCTTCATCTTGAATTGAGATGAGACATTGCGTTTCATTTGGTCTTACATCAAGAAGGTAGATATTTCCATGCCTTCGACCCATGAAAGGCGAGTTGAGTCTTTACTTATTCCAGAACATATGCCTTCTTGAAAAGAGATCTTGAACCCAGTATCACACAGTTGGCTAATCGAGAAGATTATAGTTGAGTCCTTCAACTAGAGAAACATTGCTTATTGTGAGATTTCCAATTTTCACAGTTCCAAATCCCACAATACTTCCTTTTTGTTTCCACCAAATGAAACTTTTCCACCATTTACTTGAACAAATTTTATAAAGCAATTTGAGTCTCTGTCATGTGTCTTGAGTAACCATTTGTCAAGATACCACTTTACCTTCTTTTTGACAGAGACCCGTAATCAAAGGAGAGTCTCAAGCTTTCTTTGGTACCCAAATTTTCTTGGGTCCTTTGGTGTTAGTAGGATAAGCATTATTAGGCCATACCCTTTTAACGAGGCTTCCGGACCATAGGACACTCTTTTTCAAAGTGATCTTGACTGTTACACTTTGAACACCTTAGAGCATTTCGACCTACGGACTTTACAAAAACCTTTTGAAATGATTTTTGTACGCTTCTCTCGATGGTCTTTTCTTAATTCTTTCTTTTACTTTCGGAAAATCAATCAAAGGGATTATTTTCGCTGTCATACCTAGACCGGACTTATTGAAGTAAGGTCTTTGAACTGAAAGAACTTTCTCGAGTTTTTCAGACCCTATTGAAAATTTCTTTGAAATATTTGATAAGTCGGTTTTCAAGAAAGCATTTTCTTTTGAAAGTTTATCTTCATTTTCTTTAAGAGTAGAAACATTCAAGTCTAGACTTTTCACTCTTTCTTCTAAAATATTTTCCTTTTGTTTTAGAGCTGAGTTTTCCTTTTCAGTTCGGAAATCCTTTTGAGAGAAGTCTTAAGACTAAAACATAATTCATCAATATATTTAGAGACTTTGACAGAATTTTAAAATCACTTACCTCAAATTCACTGTCGAATCGATTCGAGTCTCGAGTCCGATTGTGCCATTAGACACAGATTGGCATATTCCTCATCACTTTCTTCACACTCGTATCGCTCCAGGTTTCGGCTTTGAGAGCTTTTCGAGATTTTTAGGTTTTTCCTCTCTTCTTCTTGAAGAGGACGGTTAGGTCCGATGTGTCCCTTTTTCTTACATTCGGCAGACTACATCTTTGTTTGGTTCTTCATCAACAAACTTGGTTTGCTGTTTCTGAAAACTTTGTTTTCTTGAGTTGAACCTTCTTCCTTTTCTATTCAGCTTTCTGAATCTTCTTATCATAAGAGCAAGCTCCTCATCATCCAGATCTTCTTCGTAATCAGTATCATCGAATCATCATTAAATCTTAATGCAATGGATTTCTTACCTCTTGGATCTTCGTCTTCATTGATTCGCTCCACTTCGTAAGATTGAAGAGTTCCAATCAGCTCATCTACAGATAATGGCATAATTCTTTGCGTCTCTCGTATTGAAGTCTTTATATGATTCCAATCCTTAGAGAGTCCTCGCAGCAACTTGTTCACCTTCATAGGATCAGTAATTTTCTGTTCTTGATTCTCAAGTCCATTGACAATATACGTCAAAAACGGCTAAACATGTCGGTTATAGATTCTCCTGGTTTCATTTTGAAGGCTTCGTATTGACCAAGGATAATATTAATTCTGGTCTCCTTCACTCGGTCTGTCCCTTCATAGGTGATATGTAGTCATCCCGGACTTCTTTTTCTTTGTGACACAAGAAGATATTCTGTTATATTCGAGTTGGTGACAAAGCACAATATAAAGAATAAATTGCTTTTGCATCGAGTGCTTGTCTCTTGTTTATCTCATCTTGAGACATTCCGCTGGTCTCAAGTTTCTTTCCCTCTTTCGATACCGATGCAACGGTAGGAGTGATTCCTCTTTCCACAACGTCCCATTCCGGAGGATCCTTTGATCGTAGGAAAGCTTTCATCTTGTTCTTCCGGATGTTGTAATCCTTTCCATCGAAGTAGGGTGGTGCGGTATTGCTTTGACCTTCCACCGGCCACGATGCTAGCATACTAGCCATGGATCTTTTACTCTGAAGTAAAACACTTCAAATAAAGTAAGAACACAGGCTCTGATACCAATTGATATAGCTAGTACGAGTACCTAGAGGGGGGTGAATAGGTATAATAGATTTTTCTTTTGATAATTACACACTACTTAGATAGATAAACGATTTGCAGCAATTAAAAAATCAATCGTAAGACCGAGTAAGGGAAAGAGAGAATTTGACACGCGGTTTATAGTGGTTCGGCTTGTTTCAAGCCTACGTCCACTCTTTCGCACCGATGACCAATTGGCTGGATTCCACTATGAACAAAGAGATGTTACGGTGATGATCTTCCTTGACTTCTTGGTGTAGACGATCTTCCATACTCTCAAGGTATCACTAAGAATGAACACTCTCTGTGTATACAATTTCGCTCAAATAGTATCGACTAATAATCAAGGATCTTCAGACTCTGGAATTTTTCTATCGATCACGCTCTTCAAAACAACTTGAATGTCTTCCTTTTATACTCCTTTATGCCATCATAGCCGTTGGCACTTACCAAAGGAATTCCTCCAATCTACCCGTTGGACGGAATCAATCACGAAGATCATTCGAGCTATTTAAGGAACTTGGCGATAGCCCATCAATCGTTCGCCCATACAATCGGGATCTTGGTTTCCAAGAATAGAACATTCCAAGAATACTTCGACGACCATCGGATCTTCAATCGATCTAGATAAGAACAAACAAAGAATCCGAGATGTTTATCCAACCAAGGGATCTTTTCCGGAGGATAGGATCGAATCCTCAACCATAAGCTTCGGCTCTGGATTTCCTTTACTACTTGGATTAGAAAGCGTCGGTGAGAATAGTCTTGAGTCTTGAGTCTTGAGTCTTGAGATCATAAAGTCTTGAGACTTTAATCTTCGGTCTCCGAATATCCAGACTTAGACTGATAGAAATGTTTTGTCAGCTTCAAAATACTCTGGAAAGATTTCTCCAACACATACACATCCTGTAGTGTGCTTGTAAGGATTGGAAAGGCTAGTGGGAGTGTTAAGCAGTACGTTGAGTATGTTGCTTAAGTTCTTGCCAAATCAGAGTTTAGTTCAAAGCCCGGAGATCTCAGATAGGTCCGACACGAGTTCAGATGAGTTCTAGGTGAAAGGAGACAAGGAATTGGGAGCCTAGGCCATGGCCTAGGAGTCCGCCTAGAGCTGCCCCGTAGCTTGTAATTGGGCATGACCGACAAACCGTCCAGCCCCTCCGGGCACCCAGGTGAACATGGTCGGGCATTTGGCTCCTGGCCTGGATGGCCAATTTGCTATTGCTCATCAGGCAGGCGTCTGGCCAACACACGAAACTTTGCAAACTCGGGTTTCGAAGGTTTATATGGACCGAATTCTCCATGAGAACACAAACACAACTAATAGCGATTTTCTCTTAAGGTTTTCTAACGAAAGTTGGTGGAGAAGTACGAGAAATTGTAAGAATTTGGGCGTGGGGCTATAGGACACACATAAGACAGTGATTGCAATTTTGTAACTCTTTGATTGATAGTAGATGCTTTGCAGCTGGGCCTCCCCATTAAATAAACACCAACACTGAAATTGAGTCATGTAGATTATTAGCGTTCCTTATCATTCCTTGTTAACTTCTCTAGTAATTTCGTTCTCTCGTGTTTGTCACAACCTTACTTGAGGTGAACCATTAAGGAAAAGCTACTAGATTTACTAAAGAGGGAACAAAGTTCTTTTCACAAGACAATCACTCACATTTAGTGCAAACTCTCCCATGCTTATATGATCATAACTTGGTACTCAATTTTGTTGAGAAAACTCCAACCAAGATTTTGAAGTCGACAAAACTTTTTATTTCTAAGGGATAAGTGCTACAGAAGTCCTAAAACTTGTTACGAAAATGCAATTGAGTCTTAAAACTTGCAAAAAGTGCAATTGAGTTTTAAAACTTGTCAAATTGTTTCAATCGAGTTCTAAAGTTAACGCTGTTGACTTTTTAACGGAAAATGCGACGTTGCATTTAAAATTATTTTTTTTATTTTCCATGTGGCTTTTTAATTTTTTTTATTTATATTAGATTTAAAAATTAAAAAAAGAAAAGTGAAAATTTATTTAAAAAAGAAAACAGTTCAAAAAAAAAAATGGCAGCCTTGTCGGAGGGGCCGATGACCGTTGCCGGCCCGGGTGCGAGTGGCTAGCCCTCGCCGGCCCGGGCGAGGGCTAGTGACCCTTGCCAAGCTCGGGCAAGGGTGCCTAGATCCGGGCACGCCGGCCTTCGTGGGGGGCCGGTGGCAGTCGCTCGGCTTGGGCGAGGCGTTGTCGGCCCTTGCGAGGGGCTGAAGACCGTCGGCCGCCCTGGGCGACGCCTCGTTGGCTGTCACTCGGGGCCGGTGTGCCCGGATCCGGGGCACCCTTGCCCGAGCTTGGTGAGGGTCGCGTCGGCCCTCGCTTGGGGTCGACGAGGCCTCGCCCGGCCGGGCGAGGGCCGGCCACTTGCGCCCAAGGCCGGTGACGGTCACCGGTGCCTTCAGCGATCGGCGGCGGCGGTAGTAGTAGGGGAGGAGTTGCTTTATCTTTTTTTTTTTTTTTAAAACAATTTTAAAAAATAAATTTGCTTTTATTTTTAGTTTTTAAATCTATTTTTTTAAAAAAATTGAATAAAAATAATTAAAAAATCCATCTGAAAAGATAAAAATTATTTAAAAGGCCACGTAAGCACCACGTCAACATTTTCCGTTAAAAGGGCTAATGGTGTTAACTTTAGGACTCGATTGAAACAATTTGAAAAGTTTTAGGACTTGATTGCACTTTTTGCAAGTTTTAGGACTCAATTGCATTTTCGTGACAAGTTTTAGGACTTGATTGCACTTTTTGCAAGTTTTAGGACTCAATTGCATTTTTGTGACAAGTTTTAGGATTTCTGCAGCACTTATTCCTATTTCTAATGCCTATCTTGAGTACATATTATTTATAAGTTGTTTCTGAGGAACCATTGAAGACTTTTGTCAAAGTCTATTCCATCCCATAAACAATTCCCACTTTGACGAGTCCGGGATGAGATCATGTTCAGAACAAGGAAGAGTCCAGCACCAGACTTAGTGACGTTGCAACATAAATCCAGAATGAACTTTATTTGAAAACAATTCTTCAACAACTATCTTCTGGCCAAGGAGTTTACTTTTCTTATTAAAAAACATTGATTGAGTCGATAATATATTAACAAAATCAATCCCGAAGATAAGTTATATAGGAGAAAGCATCACTTATAGAAACTAAGATTTTGATTGTATGGGCGACCAGAATCAAATGGAATTTCCATTCCTATCTTCAACGGCCACAAGATCTCCTTGAAAGATTCTGTTCAATGGTTTGATTGGAAAAGTTTCCTCCAAAGAATGTCAACAACTAGTGTTGCATGAAGGAGTATTTAAAGGAGGTCATTTGGTCAAGTGGATAAAAATGTGAATTTAGAATTCCAAAGTCTAAAACTTCCCTCAATCACCTATCTTCGTCTATGAGCATTACAAATTGTGATCAAGAGAGAAAAACATTTGTATCTTAATGGATTAGAGAGTTCAACCGCTAAGTGTTTGCACTTGTAAGTTGTAATCTTCTATTGATACTACAATAAAATCTAGTTAGTAGGTTGTTAGTGTGGAAGAGTGGAGTAGGCTTAATTTAAGCCGAACCACTATAAAATTTGTATACAATTTGCTCTTCCCTTAACTCTTTCATTTAAAGCCTGTCACACACTTTCTAGTTATTGCAAAAGTCTGGTGTTTCGCGATTTTGTTTATCTTCCAGACTTTACTTACATATTATTGTTTTCCGCGTTTATTTGTCAAGAATTCTTTCAAACACCTATTCACTTATTCTAGGTGTTAGTTCTAGCTACATCAAATTCAATATGCAATTTATCTTACTTTGGAGCCGCCACTAATCTGTTATGGACCAATTGGTAAAATGCAGGAGTAAATTTTACTTCTACAAATTAGAGTTTTACATATTTGAGGACTTGATTATGTTATATTAACACTTAGTGAATAAATTACTATTTGACAAAAAAAGAAGAATAAATTACTGAAAATATTAGAGAACCAAGAATGCATAAGAAAGGGGGAGCGAATTTCTATTTACCCTCCAATGAAACGGGGTTCTGCAACTTTGATCAGGAAGCAAACGATAATATGATATATGCGTGTCCTAGATATGACTTCTAAAGTAAGTATGATTACGCAAGGACAATGAATTGTTATAATGTAGATCTAATATGCGTGCTAAGCTAATCTATTTTTAATTTCTTTTCTTTGTACTTCCCGATGGTAATGATAAGTTAAAAGCCTACATGAACATGGTCAATGTACAATGCAATGCCAAATAATTCTTTTTTTTTGGTTTATTTGTTTATGATATAATCATGACCAATTTAAATGTTATAATTGTATACATACTAATCTACCATGAGTAATGAACTAGCATCAAATCTTAAATGTCATGCATATTATGTGTTGGGAAAATTATCTATGTTGTTTTGAAGATGACATAATAATTATAGGCTATTCATACATATATTATTTAGTAATAGGTAATATATGCACAAACTAATATGTATATGATTTCATAATCAAAACCAAGTTGAAATGAGGAGTACTTTGCCATTGTTAAGAAAGCTTTGCTGATATCAAGGGATGCTATCGATATTAAGGGTGAATAAGGTATTTAGGGGTCAAGATGTTTGCAAGTTGAAAGGATTTTGAGATAAGGTGAACATTTGAAAGGACCTTGGTTGAGGGTAAACAAGTTGGGAAGAATAGGAGCGTTCGTGATAACTTGGAGGTACCAATATGTGGTGAACATTTGGATGGACTTGGTGATGATGAACAAGCTTAGAATGAGGATGTTCAATAAAGCTTGGAAATACCATAAATGTAAAAAACTTTATAGAGTCATAATTGCCAATATGCTTGGAATAACCGAAATGTAGAAGATTTGATTGTTATCAAGAACAATGGATTGCTATTGTGACTAGCAGACTGTTGGCAGGAGTAACTCTCTTTATCGAATGAGGTGGAAGACTATGATGATAATAATGACATGTGTATGTGGAAGACTATGATTGTCACGTCTCGATCCTCGAGCGCATGCCCATCTCGTTGTGGTCGATAAAAATTGTGATGTCCCAGGACACGTCGCCGACCCATTCATTTTATTGTGCATGCAGAAGCGAATAAACAATTCTCCTAACAACAACCAACACAGGATAGAAAAGCAGGAAACATATTCACAACCAAAATACTTTTATAAACACACCGGTTTATATACAACACTAGTCTACAGTCAAGAGTCTACAAAAGACTGGCTCTCAAAAGAAGCTCTCTTAAGACCTACTAGTCGGATACATTCGCCGATCCTTCGGTCTCCATAGGCTCCAGGGTTGTCCGGTTCTCCACAGCACCATTAGGAGGGTCAGCTGCACTCTCACCTAGAGCGACATCGACTACCACAGAGGGAATCTCAAAACCCTAGAGGGGACCTACCCTAAATCCATTGAGTCCGTAGCGAAACCATGCTCTAAATCGATCAGGTACCCTCTAAGGTAGGCCCTCATCGACCCAAACGGTGGTCACCATGAGTTCATAGACCTAGTGACCCCTGGGAACAGGGTAGTCAAAACTCCGCTCGATTACCCTCATGGGCCGACTAAAACATTTCGGAGGAACCGCCATCTAAGGACCTAAAAATATTAAAGCACATGACGGGGTAAGACAATGTCTCAGCAAGTTCACCCCCTAAACTCTGACAAGGAAGGAAATATGCCTAGCCATACAACCATATAGCCACACAATAATAGAGACTTAGCTCATCTCAGCTCCTCTCTACAGGTCAGCACAATTCAAATACACAACCATATACAAGAATCACACTCAACCAATTAGAACGCCACCACTTTCATTTCAATAAGCATAAGGGTCCCAATTATAAGGCCAAATCGTTATAACACGTCCAATACCGTGCCATACAATTTTGTCTCATAATTCGGCATGTCAATTTTACTCAGCATGCGTTCTAATTTTTAATCATGGCCACACACGGGCATGGCCTACTCGACGTTTGGCGGTCTTCTGGCGTAACCAGGCATCGCCTCACCCCACTGAGCGCGACAAAGTCACTATACCCGCGACATTCCACATAGGAGCATCGGTCTAGCCTCTATTGTGATCGGCATCCATTGATAGTGCATCCCAAATAGGGGCACATCCACCCAACTCATTTCGGGGACGGATTCTCTTAACCAACACACAACCATTCAATCTCGGCCCAAGACACCATGCATTGTACTCAAATGCCTCAATTAAAAGAGTGAACTTGGCCTATTTTCTTAGTATTAAAAATACACGGTAAAATAATCATGTGTGGGTACACGGTCAATTTAAATTAGAAAAACTGATGCTCTTCCTTTCAAAATCCCACGGTTTGATATAGTCTTTAAAACCATTTTTGGTGTTAAAACCCAACACCTAGGATTTTCTAATTAAATATTGAAATTTTACAATTTTGGAATAAATAACCAAAATTCCAATCACCACTCAATTTGCACAAATTAGCACGAAATTCCGGTCACCGGCTATCCTGGTATAATTTCTGGAAAATATTAAATAATTAAATAAATACCAAAATTAATTAAATAATTCAATTTAAATGCAATAAATAGCGACTTAGGCCGGAAACGCTAATCTAACCACCTAAACGGGCCTAGAAAATTTCCGAACCTATTTAGATAAATAGTACGGTTACTTTAGTCCATAATCTATTCGTTCTAACCACCTAACATGCACAAACGAATAATTAAATCACTAATCCATTCTAACTAACCACCTAAACCCTAATTAGCCTAAACTAATTATCCACTAAGCGTCATTAACTCCATAAGCAGAGTTTAGCAAGTAAACTCACCGGTTTAGCGATTTGGTGAGTCCACGACGACGACAACACAGAGGCGGCTAACAACCAAGCACACGGCGACACTAACGGAGGTTCGGAAGGGCTCAGAAAAGCCACACGAAGCTCTTAGCAGGAGTGAGGGGTTCGGTTTTGTCCAAGGCCAAATTGGAGGGGACCAAGGCTGGAACGGCCAGCTGAGGCGGTAAGGTGGCTAGACAGGCGAGCAGGGGCGACGGTGGTGGCGATGGACGGTTGAATAGCGATGTACGACGGTTGGACGAGCTCGGGATGGCAGGGAACGACGGCCTGGGGGCGAACGACAGCGTGAGAAGTAGGACGAGTGGACGGCATGCAATGGGCTTGTAGTGGCGCGACGTGCGAGCGAGCGGTAGTAGGGGGCTCCGGCAATGGTCGATGGCTAGGGGGGAAGCTTGCTATGTTTTCCTCTGGTTTTTAGAGCTCAAAATGGCCAATAATGGAGAAAGGTGGGGCTGGATGAAGGAGAAGAAGGTTGCTGAAGGTTGGAGGGTTCCAAAGGCCACAAATATCTCCTTTCTTGATCATTGCATGCCCCCACCACTTGGGCTGTCATCCATGGCCAATTTGCAGCCCTCAATCTTCCTCAACACACTTCCCAAATGGTCCAAAATGTTGAGTCCCCCATGGCCTACGAATTTTGGACCAATTCCCCCAAATCCACTTCAATTCCTCTTCAATTCTCTTCCAATTGGATTCAATTTTATGTCCATAAATCTAGCCAAGGTGCCATCGTCAAAATCAACATTTTTCCTCATCAATTGAACCAACTTAAATCCCAAAAATATGACCAAAAATGGCCTTTTGATTTTCTAGGTCCAAAATACCCTTACTTTGAATTTTCACCAAAAATCTCGGTTTGTAGAAAAATCTTCGGAGGATAAGTCGACGGTCCTAAAATGAATCATGACATGATAGAACTTTCAATTTCTAAAATCAGGTTTAAATTAACGGTTAATTTCAACCGGGCGCAATTTTGGCGTGACCTAACCTATTGGGTAGCTTTTAGGAATTTTTGGCACATTTGACCCGTGGTTGATTATTTTCGAGGCACATTGTACATCTTCGACACATTGGTGACTCTCGGTTATCGTGAAAATCTCAAGATTTCAAATACGGACACGGGGTACCAAAACGACAGAAAAGTTGGTCTAGTGCTGATCGACAAGAATTTTGCAATTAGGTGGAATCACCCACACTTAATCACATGACTCTGTCGAATCGACTTATCTTCGGTCTCTAAGTAATTTTTAACTGTGCCATAATGACCCTTGCAGATTAGCACGGTCGAGTAGTTGATTCCTGATCGAATTCTTAAGTCTATTGCGTTCAAATCCCTTAATGGCTTCATCAAATAGTCTAGTTATCTCATGAGTGATCAGCTCAGAGAATAGAAATATAGGTACGTTGATGAAAAGCCCAACTTATTTAATTGAAAACAAAACTGGAAAATCAGGATGTCATAATGATGATACTAATGACCTATGTGATTTGATTTGGTGCTTGGAATAACCGGAATATAGAAGAACAACAGATTGCTAGCAAACTATTGGTAGGAGTAACGCTCTTTATCAAATGAGGCGAAAGACTATAATGATAACAATAACCTTTGTGATTTCAAAGAGATTGATGGAGATATCAACAATAGGAGAACACACCTAATATGATGAGGATTTCATGAAGACTTGCAAGTACCATTGTTATGCTTTCATCAACTAAAGTCTTTGAAAGCCGACATACTCAAAAGGATCATTGGATGATGAGAGTAAGTCCTTCCACACGGTTTGACCATGGACAATACCAATAGATTGATGTTAATGTGCATGTCTTGATTATGGGTCATGGACCGTGCTGACATCAAGTCCAAGAAGATGTTGGTCACTTGCTCATTTGATTGGAATGTTGATCATAAAAAAATAGCCATTATGAAGACTTGGAATTTGCAAAAGGAGAATTGGAGTTGATCAGGAGTAATTCTTTCTAAGTATAAGATAGACTTTGACAAAAGCAGACTGACATCGTTTTAGGAAATTGCCATTGTTAGAGAGAGTTTTAACTATTTTGAACCTTAGAGAGACGTTTTGTTGCTGGTAACAGTAGAACCACAAAACCAACTGCTACTTGAAGGATTCGAATGGGCAAAGGTCATATGAGGATGGATGGCTACATATTTAGTCTAAGAGAAGTAATTGAGTTGGATGAAAATGAATGAAAATGAACAAAACTAGTTTAGTGCTTTAAGTGGTCTTCTAAGCTTTGTTTTTGTCAATAATTGTTGTGTATTATTGATTATTTTCTGTGAAGTGTTTTTACTAGCTGTAATCGTGATAAGAGCAAGTGTACAAGAGTGATAGCAGTACTTGCATCTTGATAACATGATTTGTTTGTTGATAGGAGTAGTACATGCTTATTGTAACTTGTCTCGAAGATTATTAGTGGATTTTGCCCTTGTTGGTACTATTAGTTGCAAAGGGTGGATATAAGGTTAGGGATTAAATCGAACCACTATAAATCTCTTGTCTTCTATCTCTTTATTATCATCACTATCTGTTCATTAGTAGCATGTGCATCTATTCTATTCTTGTTACTGGTTGATGCTTAACTTGTTATATTTTGCAGAAGTTTTTCAGAGTTCCCTAACAACCTATCCACCCTCCCTCCCTCTAGGTTGTATTGATAAATTAACTTACGTGTAATGCTATGAAATTAATTTCTAAAGCTAATGATATGACAAGAGCAAGCTGATATAATTAATAAGGGATTAATCATATGATGCAAGCCATACTTTATGGAAAAAAATGCAAATTAGTTTTTAGGACACTATATACGTCTGAATGACCTTACATTAACTTATCAATTTAATGATTAGTAATTTAATGATGCGCTCTAACTTGTTTTTTTTTTTTTTTATGCTATATAAACCCTATACAATATGGATAATGCATAAGATGCGATTGTTGGGTAAAGCTATTTGTATGGAATGGTTATTGGAATTTAATCCAAAGACATATGACTCTCTAAATGAGATGCAATATGCAACATGGAAATAATAGGACTAATTAATTCTATACCTGAATACAATTTATATGAAACTCTAACGACATTATTTATTTTGATTTTATTTTATCAATAAATTTTTTTAGCTATCTTTAACCTATATAAATTCCAAAATTAATGTCTAAAATAAATATGCATTGCCCCAAGTATGAAAGCCCTAAGTCAAGAATCATGAATATAACCTAAATTCTAAGTGAATGTGTGATATATAATATTCGATATACACATGATTATCAATAAACCTTACAGTGTACCATAAAAAATTCATTGATAATCTTTAATGAC
This sequence comes from Eucalyptus brandiana, assembly GCA_014182725.1. Lineage (NCBI taxonomy): Eukaryota > Viridiplantae > Streptophyta > Magnoliopsida > Myrtales > Myrtaceae > Eucalyptus > Eucalyptus brandiana. The sequence continues at coordinate 6,478,347 of CM024671.1, forward strand.
ATACAATATTCCATATTTCTATGAAGCTTTTTTTTTTTTTTAATAATCATGCATAGAGACCATATAAATGCATGAGACATCATTGATGGTGAGGCTAACTATGCAACCTAGAGGGGGTGAATAGGTTGCTTTGAAGATTTTGCAAAAATCACCGAACAATACTCAAATGCTGAACATAGTTTTGTTGGAATACAACATTGAACACTTTTAGTTTGTTCTAGATTTTTTGCCCAACTCCTTCCAACTTCAATGACCTTCTCTTTTATAGACATCTATAATCTTCCGTTGGAGATTTCTTGAGAAGCAAGTGTTAGGATTCTTAAATTGATACTGTTCTGAAGCTAGATTGCTCGAACAGTCCTTTTTTGCAAACATTAGAAAGCTTTCCCTTTCTCTGACGATTGCTAATTCTTCTGTTGTGTTGTTCTAATTGCCAATGGCTATATTTAACCCTTAAATGAACATTCTTTAATGGCAATTATTCCGGCATTGTTAGTGACATGATATCCTAGTAAGTGACATAGGAATCATCACTAGCTAATTATCATCGTTAGTCGATGCTGTTTACAGGTTGGCCATATAAGGACATGTTGCGATCTTCTTCCAATGAAGACATCATGGATATCACATAGTCCCAAGTAATCATCACGAACATCTCCACTTACCATAGTATATATTATTCAAATGATGGTTTGGGAAACATCAAAATTCCTAGGGATGTTTCTCTAATAATCTTACCATTTTTTTCTTTTTATAATGGCAAAATTATTCCGCAGATGTAATAAACATCGTATTAGAAGTTGCAGTAAAAATAAATATATACATAAACGATATTTTCAGTGAAGCATACTCAAGCAAACCTTAGAGGCTCCAGATGATTTTCAATAAACACGGAGATATCTAGAAGAGTTTGAATGATGTGAACAATATGTTTCGTACTTTTAGATTAGTGATAATTTCACGATAACTTAGAATTTTAATTGTGAAATTCAACATAAGACAAGTCCTGAGAGACAATATGTTAACAAATCGAAAAATTTATTAAGGAGCGGATTGTTTGTTGCTCCTCTTATTTAAATGCTATCATCATTAAGATTTATCGCTATCATTGCCACATGCTATCACATCTTAGTCACATCTTAGTCATTCTCCCCCTTTTTGTCATTACAAAAAGAACGACACTTGTACGCAAAAGATTATCCCATTAAATATGAACAGGAGCATACATCGGTTATCGGCAACATTTCAAAAAACAAAAGCAAGTAGGCACAATAGATAGTGAAATCTAAAATGGGTGCCAGTGCTTGCGTTGCTAAGTGGGGAGAGTAGGAGCTGATTGTTCTGGGGCCGACTAGAGAGGATTGTAATAACTCAAACTAACGTTTATTTTCACAAGACATTGTCCAACAGAGGCAATTGAAGCTTTCAGTTCGTGGACATCCGTTTGCGGTTGTGCAAAAGCAGAAGTAGGCAAGTCCACGGGAGATGGTGATCTTTTTGGATGGGGTGGACAAGAATCGAATTGTCTTCGCAAGGCGTAAGTGTTTTTGCCTTCTCCTTTCCATTTCGGCCTATTCTTTGAGTCATTCTTTCAGAACATCCTTCATTCTTTCATCATTACCTTGGACTATAGAAATGACCTTATTCTTAGGATTGACCCAATCTTCAAGAATCATCCTCAACATCATCTTTTTCTAGGTTTCCTTCGCGATTTCGATATTGACCAAGCTCTGATCAGCAACATCAGCAAAGTCTATACCTCGGATCATTTGATTTGAGTGATAAGAACGCCATAGGGGAGCTTGACAAGCTTTGTTCTCACGCATTGGTACATGAGAATGATTATGAAGTGAGAGAGGGAGAAGGAGAACTTTTTGAGAATGGCCTAAATTAGTCTTGCTTCTTAACAAGAAACGTCGTTAGTGGAGGACTTGGGACAAATGCATAAAGTCAAGATTGTTACGAAATTGCACGTCGATTCCAAAAAAATAACGCTTACAAACAATTCACCAAGCAGAATATAATAACAAAATAATAGAATCAGAAGAACATGCAAGAAAATTTGTTATCGAAATTCACCCAAACCTGGGCTACATCTCCATGCAGAGGCACTCTGCAAATCCACTAGACTTTGAAAAAAGTTGGAATACAACGATGATCTTCTCTCAAGATCAGGGCATAAAGAGATTGAGAACCCTCGTAAAGAAAAAACTCACTTTTTTCTTGCCTTTCTATTTTCCTTTTCAGCGTCTTGACGGCTAACGTCTTGCCATCGCTAATATAAAGATATCACTTTTAACCTAAAAAGCAAATATGATAGAAAAGATAAAAAAGCCCATAAAAACAAATATTTGGCTTCATCTATAACAATCTCCCACTTGAAGACAAATATACCTAAGCACCAAGCAACTTTGCATCCATCTTCTTCAAAAAATAGTAGTTGAAAAATTTGTGCCTCTGTGATACTCCTCATTGATCAACATGGAGTAATACCAATGGTAGTAGTATAGAAAATATGCTTCTCTCTGTCTACTACCTTGGTCAACATGTTAGCTAGATTCTTCGAGCCATCGATCTTCTATAGTTTTAACTCATTATCTTTTAATGCTGATCTGATAAAATGATAATGTTTCTTGATATGTCTAGTCCTTAAGTGATAAGTTGCATTCTTTGCTAAGTACACTGCACTTTGACTATCACTCCACAGTGTACTGACTGGATGTTTTTAATGTAGCTCCTCCATGTAATCTTGTAATCACATAATTTCCTTGGAGGCTTCTATGATCGCTATGTATTTTGCCTCTATCGTCGATAAAGCCATTATTTTTTGTAGTTGAGATACCCAAATCACTGCTTTATCTGCAACTGTAAAGACATATCCAGTGGTACTCTTACCATTATCTCGATCACCCGAATGATCTGCATCTACATAACCATGCAACTCTAGAAATGTACCACCATAACAAAGTGAGTAATTGGAAGTACCTGCTAGATATCTCAATATCCATTTCACTGCATTCCAATGCTCTCTACTTGGGTTCTGCATATATCGACTCACAACTCCAACTGCCTGTGCAATATCTAGTTTCGTGCTCACCATGACATACATCAAACTCCAAACTGTTGATGCATATGGAACTACCGTAATCTCATATTTCAAAACCTGAGTGTTTGGACACATATCCTTTGAAAGTTTGAAGTGATTCGCTAGAGGAGTTGCAACCGGTTTTGCCTTGTCCATGTTAAATCTCTTTAACACCCTGTTCACATAGTCATCCTGTGACAGCCATAATTTTTTACTTTTTCTGTCATTGATAATTTTCATGCCTAAAATATTATTGGCCTCTCCCAAGTCTTTCATAGCAAACTGTGATGATAATATCTTCTTCACTTCTACGATTCTCTTCATATTGAAACTAGCCACCGGCATGTCATCCACATATAAGGAGAGATATACAATGTCAGCATCATCATATTTGCAAAAATAAACACAGTGATCAGACTCACAGTGTGCAAATCTTTTTTTTTTTTTTTATAAAATTTTAGGTACCTTTGCCGCGGAGCTTGTTTCAAGCCATATAAGCTTTTCTTAAAGCGACATACCATGTGCTATTTACTTTTGACTTCAAAACCTTTAGGTTGTGCCATGTATAATTCTTCATCTAAGTCACTGTGTAAAAACACTGTTTTTATGTCTAACTGCTCAAGATGAAGATCCTCCACTGCAACTATATTTAGTAGAACTCTAATTGATGTCATTTTCAATGTAGGTGAAAATATTTCGGAGTAGTCGATCCGTTCTTTTTTAGAAAAGCCATTGACTACAAGTCTCGCCTTGTATCTAATACTACCATTTGCTTTATTTTTAATCCTGTACACCCATTTGTTTAATAAAGCTTTTTTACCTGTGGGCAACTTGGTCAACTCCAAAGTTTTGTTATGAAATAACGAGCTCATCTCGTCTTTCATGTCACACTCCCATTGTAAGTGAGACATGTCTACCTTTGCCTCATTGTAAGTCTCCGGTTCCCCCGAATCTGTATATAAGACATAACTCAAAATAGTATTAGCTGATGGATTAAAAATTACCTTTGGCTTTCTCACACGTGTAGACCTTCTCAAGACAGGTACTTCAGGGTCGTTTGTTTGCTCTGAATCAGTGTGCTCCTCTTGCACTACCTCCTCACTAATAATAAGCTCATCTTGAACCTCTCTTTCAACTGCACTTTGATTTATTGGAAACATCTTCACGAGCATTGTGTCTAATTCAACATATTCTGGTTGTACTACCTTCTCATGCATCTGACGATCCTTGTACATCTTTTCTTCATGGAATACCACATTGCGACTGCGGATGACTTTGTTATTCTCATAATCCCAAAGCCTATAACCATACTTGTCACCACCGTATCTGATAAAGATGCACTTCTGGGACTTAGCATCAAGCTTTTTCCTATCCTCCCTGCCAATCAAAGCATATGCAATACAACCAAACACCTTTAGATGTGAATAATTAATCTTTTTACCTGACCACCGTTCTTGTGGTATTTCTCCATGCAATGCACTAGATGGACTTCTGTTGATAAGATAAATAGCTGCATCAATTGTGGCAGCCCATAAGTGTAGCGGGAGACCCACGTGTAGTCTCATGCATCTCGCACGTTCTAGAATAGTCCTATGCATCCTTTCAACTACATTGTTCTCTTGACGAGTACTAGGAACCGTCTTTAACCTGTATATGCCTTCTTGACTCAAATAATCTGTAAATTCTTTGCTCGTGTATTCACCATCATTATCAGACTTCAAAGCTTTAATCTGATAACCTGTTTCTTTTTCTACCATGGTCTTCCACATTCTAAACATCCCGAATACTTCTAATTTTTCTCTAAGAGCATAGATCCAAGTCTTCCTTGTCGCATCATCAATGTAGGTGACAAAATATCTCTTACCACCATAAGAGAGTCCCTGAGCAGGTCTCCATACATCAGTATGAACCAACTCTAGCTTCTAGCCTTTATTTTGTCGCTCATTCAATTGAAAACTAACAATTTTCTATTTTCCATAAATGCAACTTTCACAAAAATCTAACTTAACTTTTTGCAAACCTGGAAGTAATTTCCTCAAGTGTAACTCATTTACACCTTTTTCACCAAGATGTCCCAAACAATAATGCCAAAGAGTAGACAAATTACCTGTAGCCATTGTAGTTGCAACGATATTACTAATATTGTCTCCTTGGAGAAGGTAAAGTGTACCCGTACACTTTCCCTTTGCTACGACTCTTGCCCTTGAGGTTATCTTCTACTCTCCGCATCCAAAAGTTATTACCAAACTTTCTTGGTCAAGTTTACTGGTTGAAATCAGATTTTTCTTTAATTCTAGAATATGTCTAGTTTCATGTAAAACTAGACGTCCTTCACCTGAGATATTCATAGTCACTGTTCCTTTCCTAACAATGGGACACATATGGTCGTTTCCCACAATCACTTGTCCGAAATCTCCATTGGCATAATCATCAAATATGTCTCTTTGCGAGGTGCAATGAAAAGAAGCCCCGGAATCAATAAACTATTTATCTGTTGTCAAGTCAAACCATGTAGACAAACACAAGTTATCTAGCAAAGATTCATCGCTAACCACATTAGCTCCTTGATTCTCATCTTGCTGCTTCTTTTTGTAGGCTTCACACTGAAACTTCTGGTGTCCGGTTTTGTGACAAAACCAACACTCATCTTTTGCAACTTATCTCTTACCCCTTGATTGTGATCTGCTACACCCGCTGAATTTTCCTCTACTTTTACTTCTTCCACGGTTCTCCACTACGAGTGCCATTGAAGATGTAGATGCAGAAAAATTATCTCCACCTAAGACTTTTCTTCGCATCTCTTCATCCATGATACTACTCATAACATCATCAAGAGTTAAATCATCCTTCATGGTGCTCAAAATTCCCTGCACTGCGGTATTATAGCTTTTTGGAAGAGAACATAAAAACAATAAAGCTTGAAACTTCATATATAAATTTATGCCTGCGGATTCCAATTGACCCATGACCTACGTGAAACTATTAATATGCTTTGCCACAGAACCTCTATCATATAAGCTTCTCATAAATATTCGTTAGAATATCCATGGCTTCTTTTGTAGTTTTTACTTTCGCGATGTGGTACCCTGTCTTTTTCGTCAACCCTAGACAAATCGCACCTAATGCCTTTTGATCAAGAATTTTCCATTTGGCTTCTGCTATTGGATCCACTTCTGCCATCTCGGGTTTCCAACCCTCAAGTGGTGCATAGAGATCTTTTTGATAAAGATAATCCTCAATTTGTAGTTTCCACCATCCGAAATCCTCCCCATTGAACTTATCGATTCTGATTTTATCTTCTGCCATACTATTTGCTTTCAATCAAATGTCACCAAAAACCCTCGTTGTTCTCGATTAGCCAACCTAGGCTCTAATACCAATTGTTATGAAATCACATGTTGATTCTAGAAAAATAACGCTCGTAAACAATTCATCAAGTAGAATATAATAATAAAATAACATAATTAGAAGAACACACAAGCAAATTTGTTATCAAAGTTCACCCAAACCTAGGTTATGTCTCCGTGCAGAGGCACTTTGCGAATCCACTAGACTTCGAAAAAGTTGGAATACAACGATGATCTTCTCTTAAAATTAGGACATAGAAAGATTGAGAACCCTTGTAAAGAAAAAACTCACTTTTTTCTTCTCTCTTTTTCTTGCCTCTCTATTTTCTTTTTTAGCGTCTTGACAGCTAACGTCTTGCCATCGCTAATATAAAGATATCACTTTTAACCTAAAAAACAAATATGATAGAAAAGACAAAAAAAACCCCTAAAAACAAATATTTGGCTTCATCTATAACAAAGATTTTGTTGAATAAAATTCACTTTTAGGGGCAAAAGGCTTAGGTGAATTAAAGGTAGTAGCCACAATCAGAAGTGCTTCACCATTTTAGATTAATGATAACACCTTATTCAATTTTCATTATTTTAAGAAAATAAATTGAATTAAAGGTTGTATAATTATTGTAGAACGGTAACAAAAGTTGCATGCAATCATATAGTCAATTAACGTTAAACGGGCATAGTAGTGAAATACAGTTTGCACAATAATGGTAACTTTTTCAAAAATAGTACATATCTCATCTCCATTTAGCCAATTTTGATCTTTGACCATACTTTAGTAAGGTCGTGCTAATGTTGAAATTTACCTGTTGAGTTCATAAAAATTGCTACTCAAAAAGATCAAATATTCCTAGTTAATTTCTAATGAACTCAAAAGTGTTCTTGTCGAGTGCCTTAGTAAAGATATTAGCTATTTGATGCTTAGAGTCAACAAAATAACGCAAATACCACACTATTGACATCATGTCAAATGAAATGGTGATGAACTTCAATATGCTTGCTTTGAGAGTATAGAATAGGATTCTTCGTCAAATTGATAGCATTTGTATTGTCACCCATAATAGGAATGCTTGAATTTCGTTCTCCAAAGTCACTAAGTTGTGTTTCATCCAAATGAGTTGAGCACAGTAACTTCCTAGTGTCATATATTCAGGTTTAACAGTTGAGAGAGCAACTAAATCTTGCTTCATTGAGAACCACAAAACTAACATACAACCAATTAGTTGACATGTGCTAGAGGAGTTTTTCTTGTTGGTTTTGCACTTTGCAAAGTCAGGGTCTAAATATCCTAAAAGTCCAAATGTTTATAGTACCATAAACGTAACTTTTAAAATGATCCAATGTATATAATAATTCGCTTTAGAACAATCAAATTAGATTCTTTTGAATCAGATTAAAAATGAGCACATGGACACATAATGTACGAGATATTAGGTGTAGATGCTGTTAAGTATTATAGAGATTCTATCATACTCCTATACAGTTTTGAGTCAATGGGCTTGCCTTTTTACATCAGTGTCAAGTATTGTAGTAGAAGATATTAGTGTATCCACCCTTTTGCAATATTCTTGTCAAATTTCTTTACCAATTTCGTGACATATGTTTCTTGATACACAAGGGTGCCGGCTTGTGTTTACTTGACTTGTAGAGAATGACGTTGAGTTCCACTATCATGCTCATTTCGAATTCACTTTTCATAATATTAGCAAATTCCTTACGCATAGTCTCATTAGTAGATCCAAAGATAATATTATCCACATAAATTTTAATTAGTAGGATGTCATTACCTTTTCTTTTGATGAAGCGCATTGTATTTGTCTTATCTTTTTTTAATTATGTTCTACCAGAAATGTGCTTGTTCTCTCATATCAAGCTCTAGTGCTTCTTTGAGTCCGTAGAGCTTCCTATTCAGCTAGTACACACCTTTAGTCTTGTCAAAATAGTGCTTTTAACACCCATTTGATATAATTTGAAATCATGAAAATATGCATAAGCTAACAAAAGTATTATTACCTCTAATCTCATAACATGAGCATATGTTTTGTCATAATCAATACATTCTTCTTTAGAATAACCTTTGGCGACTAGTCTAGCTTTGTCATGCACATCATTACCTTTGTTGTCGAGTTTGTTTCTGAATACCCACTTCGTACCTATGATAGGATGATCTTGAGGTCATAATACAAGTTCTCGAACTTCATTGATCTTGAATTGATATAGCTCTTCATGTATAGTCTCAATCCAATTTTCATCAATGATAGCTTTTTCAATTCCTTTTGTTCAATTTTAGAAATTAGTGCCAAGGATTCCATCAAGTATTTGAATGATGACTTGGTTTTAATTTCTTCATCAATCTTTCCAAGGATCTATTCCCTAGGATGATCCGTTTTAAACTTCTAGTTCATTGGCAAAGACATATGATTTGAACATTGTGCATTTGGTCGTTGCTTTTGATGGATATCATTAGTTGGTATAGACATCATCATAGATTCTTCATTAACATCTACTTAGATGCCTTTCAAGTTGTCTTTAAACTTGACATTTATATATTCCTCCACTTCCCGAGATGCTTTGTTAAATACACGATATGCTTTACTAGAAGTTGAGTAACCAATAAAAATACCTTCACTTGCTCAAGGATCAAATCTTCCAACATTTTAATTTGCATTCTTTGAAATGTAACATCTGCATCCAAATATTATTGTGTTTTTTTACCTTTGAAGATCTTGTAGGGTGTTTTCTCCAACAAGGGTCTCCATAGTACTCCGTTCATAAACTAGCATGCTATAGCAACAACTTCAGCCTAGAAGTAGGCAAGAACACCACTTTTGTAATGACCCCAACTCCATCCCCAAGGTCTTTAGCAGTAGAGGTTATTTTTGCAATGTCCTAGGCGTGTCGCCATCCCGTTTGTTTTAATTTTTGATTTAAGCACATGTGGAAGCATACATACAACACCCAAACAATAACAAATAGCCAGGAAAACAACTACTTGGAAACACACAATGATATCAATTATATTTACAAGCCCTTACGTCACAAATCGTTATATTTACAACAAATACATGCTCTATACTAAATAAGGCCAAGGTAAACCTTAGCACTTCTAGTGAGATTGCAACTCCTCAATATCTACAATTTTGAAAAACAACGGGGTGAGTCATGGACTCAGTAAATAAAACCCCTAATTATTTAATAGGAGGGCATCTCATAATCAAAATCTAACAAGTACAACACTCGCAATACAATGTTTATAACATATCAATAGCAAACTTATTACTACATCTCGACTTCATGCAAATGTCCATTACTGCATACTTCAATGCATGCTTATCTTTAGTATATCAATGAACACATCAACACATCACGCTTATGCGTATATCGGCACTCATAACATGATTCTTTTATCGATGTCTTGGCTCGATCTGGCCTTCTTGGCTTAACTGAGGCTTCCAGCTTCATGCTGGGCTTCTTGGCTCAACTAGGGCATCCCAGCTCAATCGAGATATCATGGTGCTAGCTCACCAAGGGATCCAGGCTTAACCCAAGCATCATGGTTTAACCAAGGCATCCCGAGTTTAGCTTATCCGAGACATCCATATTCAAACCCAAGCATCCTAGCTCAACTAGGGCATCTCGTTCAATGAACAAGGCATCAACGCCAACGCTATATGGGATGGGCGCCTTTTTCTCTTTAAGTGCGTAATAAAAGTGCATCACACAACCCAATTATTACTTGTATACTTAGTAGACTCATATATGGTCCAAAGGCGTGCTAATTCAAATGAGTGTATCATGGCTCTTAAAATTATACTATATAATAAGCCAGACATGATTCTTGATTCGTGGCTTGAGCTGCATGCCTAGGCCGATCTCCACACTAAGCAGGACTTGGAACTAGCATGCTTTAATACCGATCTAAGGCTTCACGGCTTTAGGTTATCATGACTTGATATCGATCCCAAGCTAAGCGAACCTTGATCTTGTCTAGGGCCGTGAACGCATTCAAGCATGCAAACATGGGCAAACCATACAAAAGAACATTACAACATATACACGACTTATACGAGTGAGCACACCACTAAATTTGATGACGTAGGCTATCGCCCTAACCAAGAGTGAGAGATTTTACTTATCTTCGATGAACTTTGATGGACCGTTGGATGAGGCGATGGGTGAGCAAGGCCGAGAGAGGGAGAAAGGGAAACATTGAAAGGGTGTGAGAGAAAAAAGAAAGAGTAAGTGAGGGAGAAGTGGAGTAGTGTGGTTTGGTAATGGGAGGAATGCCTCTATTTGTAGGCAAACCTCTCATCATTACCCTTCCAAATGGACCAATAGGATTTCTTTGGGTGGCAAGCCTAGGTTGATAAAGTGGCAAGGCTAAGAAAGATGTGGCAAGCCTAATCCCTAGGGCCACACTTGTTTCTTTATCTTATTGGGCCACTAGAGTCTTTTAATGATGAAATAGATACTAGCTCTCCAAGTTTAGGTTAGGTGTCATTATGGCCTATTCTTTTGGGGAACACCTAAGCTAGATGACTCACCTCTCTTATTAATTGCCTAGATTTCGTGCAATTATTAGGTTTAGATGTGTTCACATTACCAAACTTTCTCTCCAAGTTCCTTCTCTTTAGCACGCTAAGGTCCAAAAGCATTTAATGCATTCTTATGTTCAAGCCAAGAAGACTCTAGATTGTCTTGCTCCTCAAGTTGGGCATGCAGCCCCTTCCCCTCCAAGTTTGCGCGTGTGGCTCTCCCATTCTAAAATGAAGAATAGTTTCGAGTAATATTTGAAATCAGTTTCATTACCTTAGTGAAAGGGCTTGAAAAATTATAAAAATTTAATATGTCGTAGAAAAGACCTTAAATAACATTTTTCATGGAGGAAGCCAAGTCAAATTTGGTACGTAAAAAGAACAAAAAATCACTGAACACAACCCAATAGTTTGTCCATTGAACAGATTCAACGAGCATAGAGGAAAACCCATTTCAAAATCCAAATCTTCTTAAAATATTTTGAATTTTAATATGTTGTAGGCATGGATGTACTCTACAACTTTTGTGGAGGAAGCATGTCCACATTTGGGAGGGGAAATTTTATGAAAAATCGAGAAGACAAACAAGGTCACCATTTTTTTTGCATTGGACAGTTTTAACCCCGATAAGTAATTAGGCCTTTGTGACAACCATTTCACTTCAGAAAATTCTGAATTTTAAATATGTTGTATTTCAAGATGTTTTGAACAATGATATGAAGGAAATTTCTCAAAATTCGTACCACAATGAGCTCTATAAAATCATAAAACCACAAGGGTCCAGCAGTTTCAAAAATAGAAATCAAAGTCAGAACTTAAGAAACCAAAGGTGGCAAGTCTATGAAGGAGAGGTGGCACTCCTAACGGTCTTCCAAGACCATCTCTCATTAATTCTTCTTGATCAATGATTCATCAAGTATTTACAGTTGGAAATAACTTGTCTTCCAAGTCTCAAAGTAAAGGAAATGACGACCCTAATCTAATAGGAACACATGGACATGTGATTCAAATAATTCATTAAGGGCTTATCATGATGACCATACACCTAAGCTTATGAGTCATCTTCTTTTATTAATTACTTAGGACACCGAAGCCTCCGTATTCATTACCCTAATTTAATGCATTTGACTCTTATTCTTTAAGAAAATTAGCCTATCTAGCTTGGTCTCTAGGTCTTCTTAATAGGCTTATGACTCATCATTTCTTAATGTGCAAGAATCCAAAGTTCATGATTACCTTGCAAGGGTAAGACCATTTGTGCCAAGTGTCCTACTTAGTCATCATGCATCGATTGACTACCTTCCACAAACATTAAATGCACCATGGGAAAATATCAAAGTTAGAAGGCCATCTCATTGGGTGGGAGTTAATCGAGTTTTACCATGATCAACTATCTTATTTGGCCCAAAATTCGTGCCTAAGCTGTGATTGGTGAAACCGAGTTTGGACTTCTCATTTATCGTGTAAAGGGCTCACGACAAGGTCTAAGGGCTAGGCCTTGGGCTAGTTGGGTGGTCCTTTAGTCAGTTCACTGGCTAATTGTCTAGCTAATCCTGTGGCTAGTCCTTGATCCATAATTGACCCTCGAGTTGATTCATGGCCTATTCTTACCATTGGCGTATTGATCCTTAGCTTACTAGTCGAGACTAAAATAAGGGCAAAAATTGAGGATGTTACAACTTTCTATCATCATGGTTTGTGCCATCTCTTGGAGCCAACAATTTCTTCTTTTAGCCATGTCATTTTGTTGAGGAGTGTAGGAAGTAGAGAAATTATGATCCAAACCATTTTCATCACAATATTCTAAGAAACTTTGGCTCTCGACTTTTTCCCTATGATCTGTTCTGAGATGATGATGTATCCCTTCTTGTTTTTAATTTTTCACTCAAGTTTCACAAAAGATTAGAATGCATCGTGTTTGTGAACTAGAAATGTTATCCATATAAACCTTGAGTAATCATCAATAATAACTAGACAATATCTCTTTCCTCCAAGACTCTTTGTCCTTGTTGGTCCAATAAGTAAAATGCAATAATTGCAAAGATCGGTTAGTAAAAACAATATTTATTAACTTGAAAGAATTTCCAACCTACTTTCTCAAGGGGCATGTTGCAAGAATCTGATTTCTCATAGTGGATCTTAGGTAGTCCACATACATGATCTTTTGAAGATATCTTGGAGACTTGTTTCATTCTCACATGTCCCAATTTCTTCTGCCATAGATCCCTTTCTTCTTTGATTGATACTAAGCATTGGGCATTGTCCAGATTGACATCAAGATATATATTTCCATCCCACTTTCAAGTCAATGACAAGAAGTTGACTTGACTTACTCTAATACATTTTCCTTCTTCAAAGCTAATATTGTATCCTTTGAGGTATAGTTGGCTGATACTTATGAGGTTGTGGTTCAATCCCTTGATGAATGAAACATCTTCATTGATCATATTTCCCAACCTAATGTTTTCTTATCCAATTATGTGACATCCCGAATTTCTAGTTTTGTTTTTAATTGAATGAGTTGGGCTTTTCATCGACGTGCCTATAGTTATTTTCTCTGAGCTGTTTACTCACGAGATAACTAGTCTATCAGAAGAAGCCGTAAAAATATTTTAACACAATAAACTTGAGAATTCGACCATAAATCGATTGCTCGACCGTGCTAATCTGCAAAGGTCAATATGACATTGTCAAAATCAATCAGAGATCAGAGATAGGTTGGTTTGATAGAGGCATGTGATTAATATGTGAGTGATTCTACCTAATTGCAAAATTCTCGTTGAATAGTACTAGACTGATTTTTCTGTCATTCTTGTACCTTGTGTCCGTATTTGAAACCTCGTGATTTTCACGACAACCGAGAGTCACCAATGAGTCGAAGATGCACAATGTGGCTAAAAAATAATCGACCACGGGTCAATTGCACTAAAAATGCGTGAAAGCTATTCGGTAGGTTATGTCACACTAAAATCGCATCCGGTTGAAATTAACCGCGAATTTAAATTCAATTTCAGAAATTGAAAGTTTTGTCATGTCACAATTCATTTTAGGAACGTCAACTCATCTTCTAAAGATTTTCTTGCAAACCCGAGATTTCGACGAATATTCAAAGTAAGGCTATTTTGGACCGGGAAAATTAGAAGGCCGTTTTTCGTCGCATTTTTGGGATTCAAGTTGATTCAATTGGTGAGGAAAAATCTCGAGAAAGACAATGGCACCATGGCTAAATTTATGGACACCAAATTGAGCTCAATTGGAGAAGTCTTGAAGGGAAATTGAATCAATTTGGGGTGAAATTGTCCAAAATTCGTAGGCCAAGGGGGGAGCAACATTTTGGGCTGTTTGGGAAGCTTCTTGGGGAAGCCATGGAGGGGAGAATGGCTGAGGATGATAGCCAAGGCTGGTGGGGCACTAAACACAAGTGTTTAGGATATTTATGAAGGTTTGTGGCCCCCTCTCTTCAGCAGCTGCCTCTTTCTTCTTCCCTTGGTTCCTTTCTCCATTTGTGTGGGTTTTGTGAGCTTAGAGAACTAGAGAAACCAGCCCTTGCCCGTGGATCGCCCCCTTGCCACTGTCGTGAGTCATCACTATCACTGGAGCCGTTCGCTTGTGCCCGCGAGCCCAGCTGCTATCTCGCGGTCCTACACTGTTGTCTGCGTGCCCTAATCATCATTGAGACCTTCATCTAGCCATTGAAGCGTCATCATTGCCGTTCTAGCCATCGTCTGCCTTCATCGAGCTTGCTAGTAGCTATTGTAGCCGCCGTTGTCCCACCATGGCCATTTCAGCCCAAGCTAAGCCTTGACCAGCCCCCTTCAGCCCAAGGATAGAGGTCGAAGTCCAATAAGGGTTCTTGGACTTCTAGGCCCGTTTTAAGACCCGTCTGGACCTCCGTTGGTGTTGTCGTAGGCTTATTTATCTCTCGCCTCCGCATTGCCATTGCCATGGACTCATGGGCCCGGTAAATCAGTGAGTTTATCCACTAAACCTTTCTTAGGAGGTTAATGATGCTTAAGGGATTATTAGTTTAGCTTAAGATGCGATTAGGTGGTTAGTTAGTTTAGATTAGTGATTTAATTATTTAATTATGCAGGTTAGGTGGTTAGAATAGATTAATTAAGAGCTAGATAGATTGTACTAATTATCTAGATAAGTACATAAATTTTCTAGGTCCGTTTAGGTGGTTAGATTAGCGTTTCCGGCCTAGGTTTGCATTTATTGGATTTATTAGTATTTATTTAATTATTTAATATTTTCTGGAAATTATACCGGGATAGCCGATAACCGGAATTTTGTGCTAATTGCAATGGTATGCTTAGTTTATGTAATTGAGTGTTAATTTGTGCAAATTGAGTGGTGATTGTGATTTCAAGTATTTAATTCAAAATTTGAAAATTTTGGTAATTATTTAGAAATTACCGGGTGTCGGGTTTTGACACCGAAAGTACTTTTAAATACTATATCAAATAGTAGGATTTCAAAAAGGTAGATATCAATTTTTCTAGTTCAAATTGACCGTGTACCCATACATGATTATTTTTACCGTGTGTTTTTAATACAAAGAAAATGGGCCAAATACGTTATTTTAATTGAGACATTTGAGTGCAAAGCACAATGTCTTGGCTAGGATTTGATGGATGCATAAATGGTTATAAGAACTCATCCCCGAAATGAGTTGGGTGGACTTGCCCCTATATGGAATGCCCTTGTCAAGGGATGCCGGTTGCAATAGAGGCTGGACCAATGCTTCTTTGTGGAATGCTGTCTCGAGGTAGATGATGCCGTGCTCAATGGGGTGAGACGATGCCTGGTTATGCTAGAAGATCACCAAATGTCAAGTAGGCCGTGATAAAATTGGAACGAATGATTGAGTGAAATTGATGCACCGAATTATGGGACAAAATTGTATGGCACGGAATGTGACATGTTATAATGATTTGGCCCTATAATCGGGACTCCTATGGCTGTGTGAGATATGAGATGCGGCGTTCCAATTGATTGAGCTTGATTACTGTTTATGTTTATGATATGAACTATGCTAACATGCAGGGAGGATTTGAGGCGATGTGAGTCTATGTGGTTGTGTGGCTGTGTGGTTAGGACGCCCTTAACCGTATTTCGTTTCTAATCGAGGTTTAGGGGATGGACTTGCTGAGACATTGTCTCACCCCATCGTGGGCTCAATTCTTTTCAAGTCTGTAGATGGCGGTCCCGCTAGTGCGTTTTGGGAAGTTGAGGGGGTATACAGAGTAGAGTATTGACGTCCCTGTCCCTGGGAGTCCCTGTCTCCATGAGCTCATAGTGACCACTATCTTGGTCAATGAGGGTCGACCTCAATTGGTACCTCATCGATTTAGGGCGTGGTTTCGCTATGAGATCAATGGGATTAGGGAAGGTCCTCTACATGGTTCCGACATCCCTGTCGTTGCAGTCAACATTGCGGCAAGTGAGGGGGTAGCTAATCCCCTTGATGGTGTCGTGTTAGACCCAGATCCCCCGGAGGTCTCAGAGGTCTCAACTGAGGAGTCTTGTGCCTAGTTAGCTGGGTGACACTTCTTTTTGGAGTATACCTTTGTTTATAGTCTAGTGTTGTACATAACTCAGCTTGTTTATGAAAAGTGTTTTGTAAAAATGGTACCCTACTTTTCTATCCCATATTTGTGTTGTCTAGGGATTTACTATAGGCTTCTGCATGTGAAATAAAATGAAAGGGTTGGCGAGGCGTCTTGGGACGTTGCAATTTAATCGACCATCGAGGGATGTGCACGCACTCGAGGTTTGGGCATGCCATCCTCGCCCGAAGTGGTATTAGAGTTGATCGATAGTTGGAGTGATAAGGTGCGTTAAGTTATTGGATAGCTAGTAGGAAATGCTATTTTCTTATGCTGATGCATGTGATAAATAGCTGTTTGATAGTTTGTTTATGAGATCACTCAGTTTCTAATTATGTATGGAATTGTGAATAGCAACTGTAGAAAGTCTACATAATGAGTGATCAAGAGCAAATGACTCCTAGGAAGAGGACCATTAAACTAGTGACTCGGGGTAAGACGCCGACTAGGGTCGATACTTGAGGTGGTCGTGGTAGAGCACAGGCTTAGGCTAGCATTAATGGAGTCCCTGGCGATCCTAAGATAAATGGGATCGTTTAGGTGCTAAAGACTCTTGGAAATCTGATGGGGCAACAGGCGTAGAATCAAGCTGCCGCCACTACCGTCGCCGCTACAATCGCAGCTATTGCTACCATTGCTGCTGCTATAGCCGCACCTGTCGAAGTTCCACCTAAGAACGTGGTTGTTGAGAGAGAGAGGCCGATGCACAAGCTTGTGGAGTAGTTCTTGAAGCTGAACCCACTAAGGTTCACTAGTGCAGGAGATCCCGAGGCTGCAACTCTTTGGATGCAAGACCTAGAGAAGGCCTTTGCACTGCTGATGTGCAATGAGGAGGAGAAGGATGTCCTAACAGTATATAAATTGCAGGGTAACGCAAGTACTTGGTAGAGGGCCACTAGAGACAAAATAGTTCCTGAAGGTGTAGTCTCGGTGTGGAACGCCTTTCTCGGGGCCTTTAATGGAAATTACTTTTCTAATAGCACCCAAGGGCAGAAGATGGAGGAATTCCAACGCCTTCGTCAATGGATGCTGACAATAGATCAATATGAGGCTAAATTTGTTGAGCTGTCACAGTATGCTCTTAGATTGGTGGAAGGTCCTGAAGACAGAGCTCGGATGTTTAGGAATGGCCTCTGACCAAAGCTAAAGAATCCGCTGGTGCCATTCGACCCGAAGGATTACAACAAGTTATATGGTCGGGCTTAGTTGATAGAGATCAATCTGAACAAACAAGCCGCTGCATCTGGGTCGTGGTTTGGTTTGAATAGGGATGGAAATAGATTTGGGAAGAAACCTATGACAGGAGGAAGGTACCCTGTTCCGTCCAATAGGAAGAGTGGATAGGTAAGTCTACATCGAGTTAGATGGGTGTGTGTCGCTTTTGCAGAAGGTGACACGGATTAGCCCCTTGCCATTCTAGGCTAGGTGCTTGTTATAAGTGTGGCCAACAGGGTTACATAACCAGGAATTGTTCCAAAAGACCGATGGGACCGCAACAGTTGTTGCCGCCGCCACTGATGGGTCAAAATCGAGGGTACGCACCCCCAAATGCACGGCAGGGTGGACCATCAGACTTGCAACGCAAGGAAGAGTGTATGTCGTCACTAGAGGAAAGGTAGAGGACTCGCCTGATGTTATCACAGGCACAGTCTCGTTAAATGACCACGCTGCTTATGCTTTATTTGACCTTAGTGCAACTCATTCATTTATAGCTGAGTAATTTGTTAAGCTGGTAGGATTGAGTCCTGAAATGTTGGAGTCAGTGGTTAGCATATCTACACCATTAAAGGATAAGGTGTTGTCTACGATGGGCTGTTCTAGTTGCAAGTTAGTGATTGGTGAACGAGAAGGGATGATAGATCTAATAGTCCTAGCCATGTATGATTTTGATGTAATAATTGGCATAGACTGGCTCACCAAGCAACGGGCTAAGATGGACTGCTATCATAAAGCGATTCAGTTTAATCCATTAGCGGGTGAAAGTTTTGAGCTTATTGGAAGTCGAGGAGGACCCTCGATTACATTAATCTCGTAGCTTGAGGCAACCCGTTTATTAGACGGGAGTTGTCAAGGTTACTTAGTGACTGTCGTGGATACGACAGTTGAGGAGCTGAAGATTGAAGATATTGCAGTGGTTCAGGAGTTTCCATACGTGTTTCCAAAGGAATCGCCAAGTTTGCCACCAAAGAGAGAGATAGAGTTTGTAATTGAGTTGGCCCCCGAGAGGGAGCCAATCTCTAAAGCTCCTTACCGCATGGCATTGTCTGAGTTGAAAGAACTAAATGTGCAGATGCAAGAATTGTTGGATAAGGGATTCATATGTCCCAGTGTATCACCTTAGGGAGCACCAATTCTGTTTGTAAAGAAGAAAGATGGTTCATTGCGCTTGTGCATTGACTATCGTTAACTCAGTCAGGTGACAATCAAGAACAAGTATCCACTGTTGAGGATTGACGACTTGTTTGATCAATTGCAAGGGAGCGTCGATATTTTCTAAGATCGACTTGAGGACAGGATATCATCAGCTGAGGATTAGAAAAGAGGACATACCAAAGTTAGCGTTTCGTACGCGATACGGCCATTATGAGTTTACTATAATGCCGTTTAGTTTGACAAACGCCCCAATTGCTATCATGGATCTAATGAACCGAGTATTCAAAGAGTATTCGGATCAATTTGTGATCGTGTTCATTGATGACATCCTGGTGTACTCAAGAAGTCCTAAAGAGCATGAAAGGCATTTGAGGATGGTGCTTCAAACACTAAGGAATTATGGGCTGTATGCTAAGTTTAGTAAGTGAGAATTTTAGTTTACTCAAGTTGCTTTCCTAGGTCACGTGATTTCAGACGAAGGAATTTTCGTAGACCCAACCAAAATTGAAGCAGTTATCAATTGGCCAAAGACTGACTACCGTGACAGAGATCATAAGCTTTTTGGGTTTAGCAAGTTACTACAGAAGGTTTGTGGAAGGATTTTCAGCTTTGTGCTTCTTCTTGTTCGAATCAAATAAAGTCGCGAGTGTAGTTTACAAGAACTTAAGTAGAAGCTGACTACCGCACCAGTGCTGACCATACCATCTGATCCTGGAGGATACGAGATCTATAGTGATGCGTCGTTTAGAGGACTGGGTTGCGTGTTAATGCAGCATGGCAGAGTTGTTGCATATGCGTATTGTCAGTTGAGACCTCATGAGCTGAATTACCCGACGCATGACTTGGAATTCGCAGCGATTATTTTCGCTCTGAAGATTTGAAGACATTATTTGTGTGGAGAAAGATTCCAGATCTTTACAGACCATCAAAGTCTCAAGTATTTATTCTCTCAAAAGGAGTTGAATATGAGACAGCATCGCTGGATGAAACTTCTGAAGGACTATAATTGTGATATCTTGTATCACTCTGGAAAGGTGAATAAGGTCACAGACGTGCTGAGTCAGAAATCTTCAGCTGCACAGATGATGGTTAAGGAGTGGATTTTACTTGAGAGAGCTTGAGATTCGGTTTTCAAATTTGAGGTAGGCCACTTTTCAAATCTTATGGCTACCCTCAAAATTGAGCCGGAAGTGCATATTAGAGTTAAGACGCTTCAATTGATAGACTCAGATATTCAGAAGATTCTGCAAGAAAATACCGAAAAGAGAAAGGCTGATTTTCAGATTTCTGAAGACGGAACATTAAGAGCGAGTTTGGTAACGATTCTGTTCATGGGAACAAATTTTGATCAGAATGATTATGTTCTCGGGAACTGATTCTGAGTAACAGAACACGTTTGGTAATTGTATAAAATTTCTAATTTTGGAATAAAATTGCGTTTGGTATTGTGTTCATTGATTCTGTTCCAAATCAATTTATTTTAATTTTTAAATAATTTTGATAATTTTTTTCCTTTTTTTCTTTTCTTTTTTTCTTTTGTTTTCTTTTTTTATTATTTTATTATTTTTTTCTTTTTCCTTTTCTTTTATTATTTTTATTTTTTCTTTTCCTTTTTTTTTTTTTTTTCTTTTCTTTTCTTTCTTTTTCTTTTTTCTCCTATTCTTCTTTATTCTTTTTATTCTTTTTTTCTTCTCCTATTCTTCTCCTTTTTCTCCTTCTTTTTCTTTTTTTCTCCCTTTTTTTTGCGGGCCGGACGAGAGCCTCCGGCAAGCTCGTCGGACTAGTTGTCGCGGCCGACCGACGACGACCGATGGCGGCGGACGGCGACGGGCAGCGGTCACGAGATGGCGGTCGATGAAGAAGAAGAAAAGAGAAGAAGAAGAAAAATTTTGATTCTCAATTTTGTTCCCGGAACAAGAATCAACTTTTTTTTTTTTTATTCTTGATTCTCTTCACAATTTGTTCCCAGGAACAAATTTGGTCTCGGGAATAAAAATTTTACCAAACGCGATTCTTGTCCCAAACTGATTCTGGGAACAAAAAATCAGAATCGGGCACTGTTTGAATGGTTACCAAACATGCCCTAAGGTTCCGAGGACGATTGTGTGTACTTAACGATGTAGAGCTTAATGAGGAGATCTTGTCAGAAGCTCATCGTAACAGTTACATCATTTATCTGAATAGTACAAAGATGTATTAGAATCTACATCAACACTATTGGTGGACCGGTATGAAGGCAGATATCGCCAAGCATGTTGCCAAATATCTGACGTGTCAGCAAGTGAAGGCATAACATTGTAAGCCGGGAGGACTTTTGCAACCTCTCGAAATTCCCGAGTGGAAATGGGAACACATCACAATGGACTTTGTGATGAGCTTACTGAGGAGTCAGAGGGATAATGATTCTATTTGGGTTGTGGTCGACAGGCTGACAAAGTTGGCTCACTTTATTGTCGTACGAAAGGACCTTGCATTGGATAGATATGCAGAACTGTATGTGCGTTAGATTGTTCGTCTGCATGGAGTGCCAGTGACGATTACATCTAATAGAGACCCGAGATTTACAGCTGTCTTTTGGAAATGTTTGCAGATCGCCTTAGGGACGAAGTTGCAATTCAGTACGGCTTACCATCCACAGACAAATGGCCAGTCCGAAAGGACGATTCAAACTCTCGAGCACATGTTGAGAGCATGCGTGCTAGATTTTAAAGGAAGTTGGGAGGAACAGCTTCATCTCGTTAAGTTCGCCTACAACAACAATTACCAGCAGAGTATTCAGATAATGCCTTTTGAAGCATTGTATAGTAGAGCGTGCAGAACACTGATTTGTTGGGATGGGGTAGGAGAACGGAAGATCACAGGCCTAAAGTCAATCCAGCAGTCTGTGGATGCAGTTGCAGTTATTAGAGACAGATTAAAGACCATTCAGAGCCGTCAGATAAGCTACGTAGATAAGCATCAAAGACCAGTGGAATTCCAAGTTGATGAGCACGTCTTTATGTAAGTGTCATTGATGAGGGGTACTTCGCGCTTCGGCAAAAAAGTGAAGCTAAGTCCGAGATACATAGATCCCTTTAAGATTTTGGAAAGAATATGGACTTTAGCGTATCGTCTTACATTACCGCCGAAACTTGCGCAAGTGCATGACGGCTTTCACGTGTTGATGTTGAGGAAGTATGAACCTGACCCGACCCACGTACTGAATTTTGAAGAATTAGACGTGGACGACAGGGTGTCGTACGTGGAGAGACTGGTTCAGATTGTAGATCGGAAGGAGCAGGTTTTGCGTACCAAGACAATCCTATTGGTTAAAGTGGTCTCGCAACACCATAGCACAGAAGGAGCAATCTGGGAAAGTGAATATTCGATAAGACAACAATACCCCCACCTTTTTGTTTAAAGATTTGTAATAGTTTAAATTTCGAGGACAAAATTTTTATAAGAGAGGAAGAGTTGTGACATCTCGAATTTCTGATTTTGTTTTCAATTGAATGAGTTGGGCTTTTCATCGACATGCCTATAGTTCTTTTCTCTGAGCTAATCACTCACGAGATAACTAGTTTATTAGGTGAAGCCATTAAATGATTTTAATACAATAGACTTGAGAATTCGACCATAAATCAACTACTTGACCGTGCTAATCTGCAAGAGTTAATATGGCACTGTCAAAATCGATCAGAGATTGGAGATAGGTCAGTTCGACAAAGGCATGTGATTAATGTGTGGATGATTCCACCTAATTGTAAAATTCTTGTTGAACGGCATTAAACTGATTTTTCTATCATTTCTGTACCTTGTGTCCGTATTTGAAATATCGAGATTTTCATGACAACCGAGAGTTGTCAATAAGTTGAAGATGCACAATGTGGCTCGAAAATAATCGACCACAGGTCAATTGCACTAAAAATTCTTGAAAAATATCTGGTAGGTTAGGTCATGCTAAAATCGCGCCCAATTGAAATTAACTGCGAATTTAAACTCGATTAAGTTCTGTTATGTCATGATTCATTTTAGGAACATTGACTCATTTTCTAAAGATTTTTTTGCAAACCTGAGATTTCGGTGAAAATTCAAAGTAAAGCTATTTTGGACTGGGAAAATTAGAGGGTCATTTTTTGTTGCGTTTTTGGGATTCAAGTTGGTTCAATTGATAAGCAAAAATCAGGAGATGGACGATGGCACCTTGGATAAATTTATGGACACCAAATTGAGCTCAATTGGAGAAGTCTTGAAGGGAAATTGAATCAATTTGGGGGGAAATGGTCCAAAATTCGTAGGCCAAGGGGAGAGCAACATTTTGGGCTGTTATGGAAGCTTCTTGGGGCAAGCCATGGAGAGGAGAATGGCTGAGGATGACAGCCAAGGCTGGTGGGGCACTAAACTCAAGTGTTTAGGATATTTGTGAAGGTTTGTGGCCCCATCCCTTTAGTAGTTGCCTCTTTCTTCTTCCCTTGGTTCCTTTCTCCATTTGTGTGGGTTTTGTGAGCTTAGAGAACCAGAGAAACCAGCCCCTGCCTGTGGACTGCCCCCCTGCCGTTGTCATGAGCCGCCGTTGCCGCCGGAGCCATTCACTTGTGCTCGTGAGCCCAGCTGCTATCCCGTGGTCTCGCACTGTTGTTTGCGTGCCCTGGTCGCCGTCGAGACCTCCATCCAACTGGTCGAAGCATCACCGTCACCGTTCCAGTTGCCATCCGCCTCCGTCGAGCTCGCCAGGAGCTGTTGCAATCGTTGCCGTCCCGCTGTGGCCTAAGGACAAAGGCCAAAGGCCAAGTACGTTATTTTAATTGGAACATTTGAGTGCAAAGTACAATGTCTTGGCCGGGATTGGATGGATGCATGAATGGTTATGAGAACCCATCCCCGAAATGAGTCGGGTGGATGTGCCCCTATATGGGATACCCTTGTCAACAGATGCCGGTTACATTAGAGGCTGGGCCAATGCTCCTTTGTGGAATATCGTCTCGAGGTAGACATTGCCGTACTCAATGGGGTGAGACGATGCCTGGTTATGCTTGAAGATCGCCGAACATCGAGTAGGTCGTGCCCGTTGGGATGTGATAAAATTGGAACGCATGATTGAGTGAAATCGACGCGCTGAATTATGGGACAAAATTGTGTGGCACGGAATGAGACATGTCATAAGAATTTGGCCCTATAATCAGGACCCTTATGGCTGTGTGAGATATGAGATGTGCCGTTCCAATTGATTGAGCTTGATTACTATTTATGTCTGTGATATCAACTATGCTGACATGCAAGGAGGATCTGAGGCGAGGTGAGTTTGTGTGGTTGTGTGGTTAGGACGCCCCTAAGTGTATTTCCTTTTTAATCGGGGTTTAGGGGGTGGACTTGTTGAGACGTTGTTTCACCCCATCGTGAGCTCAATTCTTTTCAAGTCCATAGATGGCAGTCTCGCCGGTGCGTTTTGGGAAGTCGAGGGGGTATACGGAGCAAAGTACTAACATCCCTATCCCCGGAAGTCCCTAGCTCCATGAGCTTATAGTGACCACTATCTCGGTCGATGAGGGCCGACCTTAGTTGGTACCTCAACGATTTAGGGCGTAGTTTCACCATGGGACCAATGGGATCATGGAAGATCCCCTACAGGGTTTTGACATCCCTGCCGTTGCGGTTAACACTGCGGTAGGTGAGGGGGTAGCCGATCCCCCTGATGGTGTCGTGTTAGACCTAGATCCCCCGGAGGTCTCAAAGGTCTCGGCTGAGGAGTCCTGTGCCTAGTTAGTTGGGTGACTCTTCTTTTTGGAGTAGACATTTGTTTATAGTCTAGTGTTGTATATAACTCAGCTTATTTATAAAAAGTGTTTTGTGAAAATGGTACCCTACTTTTCTATCCCATATCTGTGTTATCTGGGGATTTACTATACGCTTCCGCATGTGCAATAAAATGAAAGGGTCGGCGACGCGTCTTGGAACGTCACAATTTAATTGGCCACTGAGGGATGTGTGCGCACTCGAGGTTCGGGGCGTGACAAATTATCCTGCTTCCTTTAAAGGTGATAGTTTCTCCATCGACTTGATTGATGCTTCCAAACTTGGTACTATTTCCAGTCATATGTTATGAGCAGCCATTATCTAGATACCATTTGTTTTTCTTCATGATTAACTGCAATCACAGAAATTCTCATATCTTCTTTAGTACCCAAATAAGCTAGGTCCCTTGCTCTTAGGATTTAAATTAGAGTTGAATCTCTAATGAATCTTTTTGAGCTTCATATGCTCTTTTGGACATTTGTGTTTGAAATGGCCATTCTCATTGGAAATTGAGCAAATGAAGAATTGCATACCAATAGATTTTGTGAAATGCTTTGCATAATGTTTTTTTTTATAAAGATGTATAGGAAGTTTTTGTTTCAATCTTAACTTGACTTTTGGAAAATGATTCTTCTCATCATTATCCTCATGTCCCAAACCAAATTTGTTATAATGAGTGTGCTACATATTTTTTGAATCTAGAGAAAACTTGGTGCTGATTTTGAAATCTCTTCCTTGAGAAAGTTACTTTCTTTATGAGAAAGCTTATGTTCACTTTCGATGGTGAGCAATTTCTTCTGGAGATTTTTAGATTCCTCTTTCTGAGAAATGTTTTGACTTGAGTCTCCTGATCTCTTTTTTCACTTCAGAAATTCTTTTGGAATTCTTACATATCTTTTAGAAAATTCCACATCTCTTTATAAGATAGTTTAGAAGCATTTACCTCATTTTTTTTCTTCGCTTTCATAGTTTGCCATGAGGCAAAGATTTGTTTCTTCATTATTGTTGGATTCACATTCGGTGTCACTCCATGTTTCTTCTTTTCGAACTTGCTTTTCTTTATCTTGACAAGTGGACAATATGGCTTAGGTGTCCCGATTTCCTCCATTCACGACAAACAATATTTTTACCTTTGCTATCCTCCTTTTTTTTTGAATGACTTCTTTTCTTCTAAGAATTTGGGATGTCTTCTTCCTCTGTAGTTCCTCCTTTTCTCATGAAGTTCTTAACTTTCTGGTGAACAGTGTCGTATCCTCATCATCATCTGATGATGATGTTTCTTTATTGCATTGTCATTGTTAGCTTTAAATACTAAAGAGCTGTTGATTTGACCTTCTTGATCATTAAAGCTGCTTTCTACACAATCAGACGGTAGTCTATGAGCAATGCAAGCCATTTCCCAAAGTAGAATTCTCTGCTTTGCCTGACATTCCTCTTTGCCTTCACGAAAATGGTAAATCTATTCTGATGTACTCGAGGTTGCTTTTGACGGATTTCAGGACTTGAAGAGAGCTATGAAACACCAATTTGAATACCAATGAAATTGATATAGTTTATATGTAGACTCGAGAGAGTCTCTAAGTCCTTGGTATCCAATAACAATTTGATGGAAAATTGGCTTTATAAAATTTAAATGAAAAAAAAAATTCTTTTCAACAAATCCTAGTAAAAAATGGAATAGGTGATCCTCTGATTGTTTTGCAGAGATAATCCTTAGACAGTAAGAATTAGATCAAATAGGAATAAAAAGAAGTGATAGATAACAGTCTATCTTCACATTCTATTTTTCATATTTTTATACCTTATCTAAATACAAAGACAAGAAAAGATAGAATAGTTCTTATTATTCCTACATCTCAGGAAGATTCTCCAGGTCTTCCCACAACGATTATAGGGGCTCGTATGTCAACCATTTCCAACGCTTGTAGAATGAGTTACTCCTGCAAAGTGATCCTTCCAGACTTTCTTGAACTTTCACTAAATAGTATGCTCACCTTCCACTATCAAGTTTTTCCAAGCACGTCTCATGTTTTATAAGCTATTCACATTCTATTGGTCAGCCAAACTTTAACGAATCGTCATTTATAGCTTATTTATCTTATCCAAAGGTCCTTCCAGTCTTAGACACATTTGTCGTCTAATGCTTATTCTCATTTTGTAGAACCAAAGTCTTTCTTTTTTGGATGTCATGTTCCAATACCATCTGCATATGGCTTGCGTACATAAAAGAAATTTTACAAATTCAAATGATAACATTAGCAACCTTCAAATATTTTGTTATTTTCAAAACATCATCGGGGAGTTTCTTATAAATAATTTTGTTCCTCAACCGTTAAGTCATTTTCTTGGAGTCTATAGCGAAATTGATTAATCACTAGAAATGGACAATGAGGGAAGATGATGAATTGACAAACTGACATTGAATAGAATTATCCGAAAGAGTCCCCAAGAGTAGGGAATCTCCATAGACCAACGAAGTCATCCTACTTAATAAATTAAAATGATTAAATATTGAGATGAAAATAGAAAATTGTAAAAGAGTACAAATTCCTCGTTTAAATATAAAATCGTGGATCTACCGCTTGATTTGGAAAGGGTGTATTATTCAAATGGCGGGTAAGTATAGCTTGCAGAAGATCCTGAACATCCATGCTTGGTTTCGATTGACATCATCGTAACACAAGATTTCTTTTTTCCATAACTAAAATAGATAATGTGCTAATACCACATATCTTTGTCATATGTTGTTAGATTACAATATTAATTACTCGAGGGACCTTAACCAAAGCTCGAATGTTCTACCATTCAATTAAACAAATATTAAAGTACTGCACCTATTGGTGGGTCCAACATATGGTCGCACCAATTTTTTCTTTCTTCTTCTTTTTTCGTATGTTAAGCTCTCCAAAAGCACCGACACGTGGATGAATTTTGGGTCGCCGATGGTCGCAAGAAATGGATCGGATGGCGATGAATGAAAAGTACATCTCTGTCTCACAAATCTACTATTCTCCCGCTCTTTAATTATATAATACCACACTCACTAGCACCTCGTTCTTTTCTTGAGTCATCCATGACATTAGATAGAAGCTGGGGTTTGTGTGTAAGTTGATGATCGGTCAGTAGAGAGACTCTCACTCATCATAAGCAGAAATTGACATTATTAAATGACCCTTTTTTCTTAATTAAAGCAGCAGAAAAATCTCCAACTTAGAGATCTGCTCACGAATCAGCGTGAACAGATGTTTCAAAATGCCGTGTTCACTACACAATGTGGAATTTTCAATTGGTCGTCACTACATAAGTGAGATATTTTCTGGGAAAGAGCTTTTGATGATTAAATATCCATAAATAGGATGATATTAATCCTCTATGGCTCTTGCAAACTCCATCTAACTTGCCGTGAAGATAATCATGCTTTTGCCTCCTCGTTTGATAAGGACGAAAGCAACAGTGATTTTTTTATTAAAACAAAATTGTGATTGTTTTGTTATGGTAATGAGTTACATCTACGAAAGCGAAGCAAAAAACCGCTTTTTGAGCATCGATATCTAAAGCTTGTGGCATCCAATGGCAATGGGAAACATTGAAGAGACCATGTGATGTAGATCCATCAAGACGCATCGCTTTCGTCCCTCTCCTCTTCTGGTGGCCCTCGACAGCACCGTCTCCACAACTGGGTCGTTCCAGAGGACCGCAACTAGAAGTCTGAAAACTACCACTGCCACAAAGATCCAAGGAAAAACACAGCATCTAAAGTTTAGTCATTAGTTATCTTCTCAAAGATGGCAGAAGGTCGTAAGCCACCATCATCTTTTCAAGAGACGAAATACGCTATACGAGAGAGCAGACGAATTGAACTGTTCACAAATGGGGGACCTCCAACAAGATGCTGTGGCTCTAATTCTGGGCAAAGGGCAAAAAGTGTAATGTTGCTTTCGTAGCTGCTTCCATGGAAAAACTACACGGGTGGGAAATTATATGGATAATCCCAACACGAAATTGCTAGGTTTTATGCTGGTTCCATCAAATGATATTGAGAGCGCATGTTAAATAATTTATAGAAAAGTTGATAACCATCGTGGCCAAATCATTTCAATAGATACGATTTTGCATCTTTCTCTTGGATCATTAAAAGAGTCAAAAGAGTTTTAAATTAACAAATCTTAGGTATGCAGTCAAAGGTCCTCTTGAAATGACATAATGAAATAAAAATCAAGAGCCATTCTATAATAATCTCATTGACTCTGCTGCTTAACTTGTGCTTTTTGAACTTTGACCGCCAGAAGCCACTTTAGCTAGGTATGACCAACAAGTTAGGAAAGTAGGGACCTGTCTATGTTAATCAATAGCCCAACTAATCAAGCTATTAATTGCTACACCGCCGAGTATGTTGGCTTAAATGGAAATGGATGAGCTGCTTTCCACGAGATCATTAGTTCAATTTACTTAATGAATATATCTCCGAATCGCTCTTGATACTTTATCAAGTTACAATATTCCTAATGTAAAACCCCTATAATAATGCCCATAGAAAGTCACTAGCGCTCATCAACCCTTCCAGTTTGTTTTGCCAATGAAAAGGAGCTGTTCAGTGTCACGATAAACCCCATAAACATGTGTGATGAGATAATTAAAACACCCGCCCTCACTTTACCATCGAAATAAAATCGTGGCTTTAAAAAGTAAGGAATAAAATAAGTAAGAATTCACGATGTGAAAAATAAAAAATAAAAGGAGACAACGATTGATTGAAACTTGACTATGATATGACCTTAAAACGATGCAATCCAAAATTTTAATTATCAAGTATATGAAGTAATATCTTATCTCGTAAGTAAGTAATTTGATACAGAAAATTATAACATTGTAAGGTTACGCAAGAAAAGAGGTGAACTTCTTGCCGTCGTTTTGTTATAATTATTATCTGAACTGTGGTTTTACAGTATGGGGACAAGTGATTGAAATGGGGCTAGTTATGTGGACGGCAAACGGGGCCTAATGAAAACGGTGATAGAGAAACAGACCATTTCTGTTGTCCATAGCTGAGGCTGCGTTCGAGGGCGTGTGGGGTCGGTGATGTGACCAAGATTTCGTGGTCGAAACAAAGTAGAAAAAGGCCCCATGTGAGCGTTCAATCGAAGCAAATTTCTTTATAAATAAAAAGAAAAGAAAAAAACAAAGTACCCCAAAAGAGAAATTGAAGAGGGAGGGACGCGGAGTTAGATGTTAAATGGATAAAATATTATACTGATATAAAATCATGCAAATTGAGTCCACCTCAATCATCGATTTCGTAGATCCCACAATCTATAAAATTTTTGTATTTGAAAAGACGGAGAAAAATTATCCGTTAGATTGAATAAATGT
Organism: Eucalyptus brandiana; assembly: GCA_014182725.1. Lineage (NCBI taxonomy): Eukaryota > Viridiplantae > Streptophyta > Magnoliopsida > Myrtales > Myrtaceae > Eucalyptus > Eucalyptus brandiana. Next base: position 6,508,441 of record CM024671.1, read on the forward strand.
GGATTTAAAAATGTGTTTGACTCTAATCCTCATTCTTATTGCTCCTTAATTTTAGGATACCCTCCAATCATAGCTCTCTCTATCCTCTTTTCCCTTTTATGGGTTAATGGTTGTGACTCGTATATTGTAATGCTTCAAACTATATATTACCAAGACAAATTCAAAGTTCTGACCCGCCTCATGTTTGGTATCACTTCATCTTCCACTTTTCCTTTTTCGCTGATGTGTCAATAGCTATTATTTTAATCTAAATAATTTAAGCCCTTTCAATGTCAATCGTCGAGTGCCCTCCCCACAAATCTACCACGTGGTCTCCTCCTAAATGTCTGAGGTGGACCTCCTCACACAATGCCCCCCCCACCTCTCTCTCTCTCTCTCTCTCTCTCTCTCTCTCTCCCCCACCGCCAACTCTATTTATACCCATTTTCCCTCGTTTCTTCTCCCCCAAACCTCTCTCTCTCACTCTCTCTCTAGACTTCATTGTTGCTTCTCTCTTCTTCTTCTTCTTCTTCTTCTTCTTCTTCTTCTTCTTCTTCTTCTCCTGACAAGATTTCTGGACCAACCTCGAAAAAAAGAAGGTGGAGAAGAAACCAAAAAAATCAAGAAGAGAGAAGGCGAGAGAAAAAAAGAAGCCATGGCTCTTCCAACGATATCACCCAACTCTAGTAATTGGGCTAGTTATGAGCACCTCGCATCATCTTCTTCTTCGTCATCTTCTTCGCTAGCGGACTTGGGCTTCTTGCACATGGCCAAGAGCAAGAAGATCAAGCCCACCAACACCAAATACACAATAAATGGTGCTTTGCAATCTCCTTCCATCCTCCACTTCCCAAAGAAATCCCATCAACAGCCCCCACCTGCAATAACTATTATAGAACCCATAAGCACCTCCACCTCCACCACCACCACCACCACCGCCACCACCACCGAGAAAACCCACAACCAGCACCACCTTCCACGGTGGAATTTCCTGCAGAAAGCTGCCGCCACAGCCTTGGACTTCGTCGAGAGCGCACTGATTTCGCGAGAGCTCCATCAGCCGCTCCCCAAGACCGCCGACCCCAACGTACAAATTGGGGGGAACTTCGCCCCTGTTCCCGAGCAGCCCGTCTGCCGCTACCTCCCAGTGGCCGGCAAGATCCCCGATTGCATTAATGGAGTCTATGTACGGAACGGCGCGAACCCGCTGCACGAGCCCATGGCGGGGCACCACTTGTTCGACGGTGACGGCATGGTCCACGCGGTGACGATCGGCGGAGGTTCTGCCAGCTATGCCTGCCGGTTTACCGAGACACAGAGGCTGGTCCAGGAGCGGGAGCTCGGCCGGCCTGTGTTCCCGAAGGCCATAGGCGAGCTTCACGGCCACTCTGGTATCGCCCGCCTCCTCCTCTTCTACGCGAGGGGGGCGTTCGGTCTCCTTGACCACAGCTGTGGGAGCGGCGTCGCCAACGCCGGCCTTGTCTACTTCAACAACCGCCTGCTGGCGATGTCCGAGGATGACCTGCCATACCAGGTGAGGGTCAAGCACTCCGGCGACCTCGAAACTGTGGGCCGGTACGACTTTGACGGCCAGCTCGAGTCCACCATGATCGCCCACCCGAAGGTCGACCCCATCACAAAGGAGCTCTTTGCCCTGAGCTACGACGTCGTCCACAAGCCTTACCTCAAGTACTTCAGGGTCTCGCCGGACGGCGAGAAGTCGCCGGACGTTGAGATCCCCCTGCCGGTCCCGACGATGATGCACGACTTCGCCATCACCGAGAACTTTGTTGTGATCCCCGACCAGCAGGTCGTGTTCAAGCTCCAGGAGATGCTACGCGGTGGCTCGCCGGTGATCTACGATAAGGACAAGACGTCCCGCTTTGGGATCCTGGACAAGAGGGCGAGCGACGGGTCGGGAATCCGGTGGGTTGAGGTCCCGGGAACGTTCTGCTTCCACCTGTGGAATGCGTGGGAGGAGCCGGAGCGGGGCGAGGTGGTGGTGATCGGGTCATGCATGACGCCTGCGGACAAGATCTTCAACGAGTGCGACGAGAGCCTCCAGAGCGTGCTCTCCGAAATTCGCCTAAACCCGACGACCGGAAAGTCCACTCGCCGGCCCATAATTCACCCCTCCGAGCAAGTGAACTTGGAGGCCGGCATGGTGAACAGGAACCTCCTGGGCCGAAAAACCAAATACGCATACCTCGCCATCGCCGAGCCGTGGCCGAAGGTCTCTGGGTTCGCCAAGGTCAACCTCGAGACGGGCGAGGTCAAGAAGTACTTCTACGGCGACAACAGATACGGCGGCGAACCCTTCTTCTCGCCGGCCGGCCAAGACCCTGAGAGCGAAGATCACGGCCACATTCTCGCCTTTGTGCACGACGAGGAGGCGTGGACGTCGGAGCTCCAGATCGTGAACGCTGCGAACCTGGAGCTCGAGGCCTCGGTCAAGCTGCCGTCCAGGGTCCCCTACGGCTTTCATGGGACGTTCATCGAGTCCAAAGACCTAGCGAGCCAAGTATGAGTGACATAAACCTTCTAGTTTTTGTTCTGTTTCTGGGGGGGGCTTTTTCCCCTTTCCGGGTCGGTGTAGTGTACGTGTTGTTATAGAGTGAAGCGGAAGCGGAAGCGGCGGCGGCGGCGGGGGGGGCGGAGGAGGAGGAGGTCTTTGCCGGAGAGACAGGCCGTCCGGTTCCTCGGGGAACACGAAACCTGAAACGCAAGAGAAAACCAGACTTTCTGGTTTCCTTCTTTGTTTTAAGTTTTTTCTTTTTTATTGTTGGGAAAAAGAACAAGTTTGAGCAGAGACCAGCTTGTAGCTTTTGGACAGTGTGCAGGTTTTGAGCTCAGCTGGTTTCTGTTTCTATTCTCTCTTTTTTCGGCTTTTCCTTCTCTCGCCATTATGTAATGTTGTTATTAGTTAATTTTTTTTTTCTGCGTTCTGTAAATATCTCTCTTCCTTCTCCAATTGCAATTCTTTTATCTGTAGAGTAAAAATAAGTTTTCCTCCTTCTTTTACCTGTTTTGGTGGATGGGCAATACAGGAATTCTAGAGTATATATATATTATTATAGAGTTCTACGTATTTGGTTTTCTTTGGAGCTACGTATGCATAACGTAGCCCCAAGACATCACTTACACATTCAGAACGTCATCTTATCTTTATTCACCAAAATCGGATAGCAGGTCATGGCCTTTATTTTGTATAAGTATGCGGTTGAGTTGCTCGGTATTACTATCATCATTGACCGACCTATGGTTAATAATAATAACTAATTTCAAGATTTAACATTTTTGTTGACCATTTAGTCTATGTACTGCTATAACCTTCGAAGATCATCTGTGGCCAGTTCAATTAGGCTCCCAGTACTCTATATTGTATATAGAGAATATTATAGAATTGCAAGACACAATAACTTATTCTACTTTTCTTTTTAATTGGGGCCATAGTGGAATCTATTAAGTTTTCATGTGAATGCAAACCCCATGAAGCCAGCCAGGGATTCCCTAGCCTCCAAAAATTTTGGGAAATTGCCCCACGACCCTAAGATTTGGCTAATTCGGTATGAGTCCCAACACCTAAAGATACAGTTCATATTTTCATAGCAGCCATACCCTATCGTACTAATACTAAATTACTATTCTTCTAGTGTAATTACGCTAAATCATTATCAGAAAAAAGATAAAAGAGGAACACGGTGAAATTTTTTAATTTAACTATACGGGAAGCAATTACGAGAAAAACCACATTGCCAGTGTTTGCGGAGTGTTATGACTTAATTTTATTTGGTGAACAAATTAAATGTGGCAATCTATGTTGGAAACAACCAACTTCACTAATTGGCCACTATCTTCGTTAAAGACCACTAATTCATTGATTATTAATCTTCACGTGCAATCCATTCTAAGTTGGACCCTTTTTTGGGGAATAAGTTAGTAAAAATCTTAAATTATGCCCATTGTGACACATTTACTTTAAACCTTTTTCTGAAACACCAAAAATCCCAAACTTATATCTGCATAATGCCTATTGTCAATGAGTATCGTTAAAAATTTATCAACATTGATGTCGAAAGGCAAACATTGTTGATATGACACAACTTAAATGAAATAAAAATGACGTTTTGGTTGAAAAATCATTTGATAGAGCTTTAATGGAGAGTAAATTTATAATGTAAATACAAGTTTGGGATTGTTTTATGTCATAAGAAAAGGTTTAAAATAAATGTGTCATAATGGACACAATTTGGGATTTTTTTATGTCACAATAAAAAGTTTTAGATAAATGTGTCATAGTAGGCATAATTTAATAATTTTTGGTGCTTTTTTTTTTTTTTATCACAAAGATGGTTCTTTAAGTTTGAAAAGCAACTGACTTCATTAATTGTCAACTATCTTCGTGAAAGAAACTATCTCATTAATTATTGATATATAAATCTAATCTATTCAATTCAAAAAAAAAAAATGGTTGGATCTTTTCACAATAAAGGTAGTCGCCCAATTTGAATCAGGAAATGTCGTTGTTAGCATGATGACTTTGCTTAATAGTAAACATTTATAAGTATAATTTACATTAATTCATCACTTTTTTCTGAATGATACTCAAATTTAAAGAATAGAAAATTCTCGTAAAGTTTTGAAAGATGATATAATAATCAATTGCTCATTAGAGCCAAATTCATACCTTGGGAAGGGATACTCAATCATGCTAAAATATTTTCTAACTCTGAACCATGGCATACAGTGGAGTGGAGTGGAGTGGAGTGTTTAGGGATTTTTCTTACTTACGAAATAGACGTTGCACGCCAAATCCCATCACCTAAGTATAGATCATTGTGAGCCATAATTACTTGCGACAAACTTGGACTGAACTGGTTTGCAAGACTCTTACGGTGTTCAGGGGTTTCCAAATAGTTTAACCTCTATGCTCATGCCCTAAAGTATAAAAGAATTTGAAACTCTGGAGCTCTTGTGAAGTATGGTATCAACTAAGCAATTTACCAAGGAAAGCCCAATCTAAGTTATGTTTAAATTGATTTTTCAATTTTTACTTTTTTGCTTTCTAGTAGTTGAATCTAAATTGATTTACATTTACTTGAAAAAACCTCAAATCAACCGAAACCCATACATATTAATGATAAATTTGATATAGTTTTGTTTTTGGTAGGAAAGTCAATTAAGTAATATTTACTTGAGATGGATCAAAGAAAATGGCCCCTTGATCTTTGACTCAGCCAAATTATGTCCACAAAACGTGTCGTTCGGTCTAATCACGTCGATATGATTTCTGACTAATGAAGATTGATGAACTCACTGCTTTTATTTTTACTTTTTGTAGGCATGTTAGCAAAATTCAAGCACATCAAATCCAAAAACAATTCACTTTCCAATTCCCAAGAATCTAAGTCTCTTTTCTCAATAGGCGCGTACTTTTTGTCCCCTCTCGGTGGCCAGAAAAGCATATGATAGACATGGAATAACGACGAACGTGGAATGGTCCATTGGATTATCGAACAATGACAAGCAAATCCACGTCTTAATTGCTCAAGCATTTTCGAATTTATTTGCTATTTTGCCGCGGATTGAATGCTGTCCATAACTGAAGGGGGAAAAGGAATTTTACGGACACTGACACAGAGGAGAGAGAGAGAGAGAGAGATATTTGGGAAGGGCAAAGAAAGTCCTACTTAAAGTTTTTGTCTTGTAGAGGTTTAAAAAAACTAGTCTTCTCTTTAGAAGAATATAGTTTCTTCATTTTTTTCCTTATATTATAGTAAAATCAAGGAAAGTTTGGCCAACGACTAAAGTTACCCGCGTCTCGCTTCTTCTCTTTTCCCCCTGAATTTTGTGAAATAAATAGTCACAATTAAAAGTTCTAGGGAATTCGCCAAGGTAACCATTGCGATTTGCTTTGATAATAAAATTTATGTACTTATTAAATTTATAGCCTGCACCTTTTAGTTCCGAGATCCTATATTTTACACAATTAAAATTGGAAAAATTAGTGATTTTTATGCCACCTAGTTTTAAGTAGTTTCTTAATTTTTATTAATTTTGTTAAAGCCACCAAGGCATAAAGTATTGATTCTTTTGATATAGGTAAAGGGGAAATATATAAAGAAGATGGTATTTATTTATTAACGTAATTTCAAATAATTTGGAATTTTAAGGTAAGGATTTTTTTTAAAAAGAAAATCTTTCGGTGTATTTTGTTACGTGTGTGTGTGTGTGTGTGTGTGTGTGTGTGTGTGTGTGTAACATGACAAAATAGATACAGATATTTAAAAAGTAGAAAAAAATCAAATTATTTAACCAATAAATGTCTTTTGCATTCAATTAGAGAAATAAATAACATTTTTGCAGATTTTCCGAATGGTTATTTCTAGCAATTTGGTTGGTTTGTGTACTGCACTTCATCGGTTCGACAAGTAGTAAGACAAAATGTATTTGTCCTTTTATGCGATTATTCACTTTTATTGCTTAACTACGAGACGAATATGCGGTGGGAACTCGCCGACTTACCTACTTTCTCTCTCCACATGCGTGCATGCTTGATCAGTTTCCATCCATGGAAAGACGAGCTTGAAAATGCGTCATTGTCACTAGATGAACGGCTGAAAATCATGAATTTATCAAGCGCTAGTTAGGAAAAAAAAAGGTGCTGTTTTATATTGTTAGTCAATGGCAAAATGCATGGAAGTTAAGGCATCAAAGACAATGTAAAGAACGAGTCAAAGATTCTTAATTTGCCAAATCTTGCTAACGTTATGCAAATCCTTACCTACATGTACGGGAAAGGGATTATTATTTACTTTTCTTTGCTTCGATTAGTGTGTAGGCACTAAAATTGGACATGGCTAACGTGATGAACAGATGTACCAAACCTCCTAGATGCCAACCCTATAGCCGGCGAAAGATTGAGGAGTAAAGAAAAACTTTTGTCAAGCGATATGGCACGTGGCAATCACCTATGAGGCGAGCCATAAAAAAATGGTAAAAAATCAAGCTCAGAACATGAGGAAGAACGCATCGAAACTCAACCAAATCGAAAGATTTTACTTATTTCATCTAAGTTTTCATTCCTTTTTTATTTTATTTTGTCAAGCTCTCGCCCTTGTGAGTTTATTTTGAGCTTGCGTTATCAGTCTTTTACTCTGAGTCACTCATAATTCATTTTCCTCTTTGAACCCGTAAGTCATTTGACCAATAATACAAGGATCACGTGTTGCGCATGTTTACCAACTTCGAGTTCGTTCTCCCTTAAGGGTCAGGCATCCATTTGCCGAATTTGGTGAAAACAATTACTCATCTGTTTAGGAAATCTTTCCTCATTATGCACTGTGCAAGAGATTAGGTATATGGGATAAGGTGTGCCATCAGGATTATTCCGGTCTCAATATAATTTGCAACTATATTACTCTCGTTTGATTACAGTGGGGGTACAAAAACTTATTTGGCCCGGAAGAAAGGTCTATTGTATTATCTTTTGACTAACATTTCATGAGAAGATTAATTGGTATATATCTATTTTATTCCTGATGGGTATTCACTAAATAAAGCAGAGACCAAGTGGATGTTGATTTTGAACTTAACAAGCAATAGTTTTTCTTGTTGGAATGGAGCCTACTTCCTCCATCAAGAAATGGACATAATCATAAATTGGTCAAAGATTCGAACTTTGCCGACTCTCAAGAAGATTTTTAAAAGAAAATACAGCTATTTCTATAGGAACACTTTCGTTTGAGGGAAAAAAAAAAAAATATTAGTCCTACTCTTCTAAGTCGAATGATTTCGTTTCCTGAGAAATTGTTAGTTTATTGTCATATAAACTGACTATGCGGTGTATATAGGTACACATACATAGGGAATCCTCAAATATCTTGGAGTGGGACATACATCATGTTTCTCTTTTCTGGATTTTTTAACCTAATAAAGATATCCGACTTTAATTGACTAAATATTCATGGATAAATCAGTTGCTTAAAGCTTCATTTACATGATGACAAACATGGTCACTGAGTTCTACCCTAAATGAGAAACTCAATGAGATTCATAATGCACGGTCATAAAATGATCCATGTCCAATTAAATGAACGGGATAGTGGAAGTTGACATTATTACGAGTCATGTTTTCCTCCTCCTTGGTTTGGAGAGCAAATATCCCTTAACCATGCCTTTTTTTGACGGTTACAAAAATGGGTTACCATTCACTTTGAATGTTAATTAACTTTTCATATGAGTGATATTCATAACTTTTGACCGACCAATCAGAGGCAAGGTAATGGAAAACTTCATCAAAACAAGGATGGAAGAAAATATAACCTCTTATAAAAAATGGGTTGATGTTTCTCGGTTTGGTTGCGATTCTTGGTGGAAATTGAAAAGGTTTTGAAAAGGAATAATAAAGTTTCGAAGGTGGGTGGAAAAGACTAGAAAAGAAGAGGTTGTTGACGTGAAAATGAGCAAGACAAATATTCCTAAGAGCCAAATCCAAGAGACTTACTGACAATAACTTTCTCAAGCATTAGCGACACCGACTGTAGAATGGTCGCGAGGGGGACCACGACTGAGGCAGTCGCTTTTTGGGACGGCAATGACTTAGAGGTGCCCAAGCAAACAGCCAAATATGGGAGACACCCAAGAAGGGGCACAAACACACATGCGATTGCTCCTTGCCATGGTCAAATTGGCCTCTCTCATAAATTGTATGGTCCGTTTTCCTTCTGATTAGTCTCTCGCAGCCTTTGAAACTTTGTGCCCACGCCATTGTATTTTCACGTGATTGTTGTTTATTCCCACGCTGAGATTCCTTGTCAAGGAAAATTTATTTTTGTGGAGTTTAGTTGATTCTTTCTTTTCTTTTGGCTTTTCTAAAGACTTGTTGCTCCCATATAACATAAGTTTGTTAAATGCATGACTTGAATTTAATCAATTTTGTAATTTAAATCTTAACGTTGTTCACTCATATTAAACTGGCCTAACGGCTCACTCTATTCTGTCTATGATGGTTACTTAATTCAATTCGCACTAAAAAGTAGAAACTATTTATGTGTGTCCATTAGGATTGGCCAAGCAAGTTCACTGTCCCGTGTTAAAAAATATACTCATTTTTGGTCCAATTATGAATTAAACGAATCAAACATGGAAAGATATACACAAAGTTTTGGTTTTCTTCTTATTTTAACTGTAAATGGAAAATCGTAGAAGTATACCAAGGACGTCTCTTTCACATGTAAAAGAAAGGGCAAAGGTGATTTTTCGAGCGCTATTTTCCTCGTGAAACCTTTGGAGCAAATTTTTTTGTGGAAACTTGAAACACATTCAATAACTTTTCTGAACAGGTCTGTCCCATGGGACAGAAATCTCCGCCGACCACCAGTTCAACATCCCCACAAAGCCGCTGCCTGTCTCTAAGTGCCTTCACACACACACACACACACACACACTCTCTCTCTCTCTCTCTCTCTCTCTCTCTCTCTGTGTTGGAAAAGTGGTTGCTTATTTAGAGATACAACGTGGGTTTATTAATTAGAGGTATTCAAGAGGCTTTTTGGTTTTTTGTATGAGGAGGTGGGGCATTGGCGGCAAATTAATTGCGCAAAATTAGAGGGGAAATGGTGAGCTGCTGGGCTTCTCATGCAAGTCCTGCATGTGGATCGATAGCAGTCAGGAAAACCCAGTTGAAAAGGCAAAGCACCGAGACCAGTTGAGAGTGATTTGTCATGTTTTGTTTAGCATCTGAAAATATCTCCATCACTAGCTGACAGCCGACCAAACTCCAGATTTGATGCTCTCTCTCTCTCTCTCTCTCTCTCTCTAGCTTTTAGTGTTATCTCAAAGCCTTCCATTGGTTTGTTTCTATTCCCCCCTCTGCCTGCGGTACTTCACAAAATTCGTTTTGCTTTCTCATGAAGTACTTCAACCATCCTTTTATCTAATAACATGTAATTGGCAGACTTTTTTTCTTATTTCACTGAACTATCTATGCAATACGTGGTTCTTAGCCATAGTCATCTAATTAGTCCTTTAATTTAAAGTAGTTTTTATTTTAGATTATGTGAAATCTCGTGTGTCTATTTTTGATATCTTCAATTTCTTTAGGTTCATTTTCTTATAGTCTTATTTGAAATTGTAAACAGAACGCCACGTGAAGATCTACTTTTGTTTAGAATGCACAATGGAAGTTTGATACTCATCTAGAAAAGATCTGCAAGAGGTCACGCAGATTTGAGCTGATTAACTTATGTATTTGGATCCCTCTTAGCTCAAAATTAATTTAAAGCATTGCATTAGTGTCCAGTAATATTTATTAAATATTCAACCCCACATCAATTAATGGAAAAATCACCAAAAAAAGTTCTAATCCTATTGCACATGTACCGGTTCAATCCTAAACCTTTTAATTTGACCAATTGAATCCTAAATTTTTTCATAATTTGTCAATTTTGTCCTAAATCTTTCAATCGTGTCAATTTAGTCCAAAATCCTTTGACGATTTGCTAGTTTAATCCTAAACCTTTCAACATTTTGCTAATTTAGTTATTTCGACCAAATTTGGTTGGAAATCGTTGATATGAGAGTCTAGTTAGTGCTGTCATCCTATATGGCATGATTGGTGTTGATGTAGATACTTTCGTAATTTTTGTAATTTTGTTTTTTTTTGAATTATTATTATTATTTTTCTTTTTTTCTCTTATTTCCTATTTCCTTTTCTTTTTTTTTTGCCCCAACCCTGGGCTGATGAGGTTGTCGGCTGACCTTCACTTGGTTTGGGCGAGGGCGTTGTGAAGAATAAACTTATATTGTTATAACTCTTGTACGCTTACTTCTCTTGGATTGAATATATAGCCATTTGACCTTAGATGACTATTTCAAACTCAAATTCCTCAAGTAGCCATTGGTTCTACTATTTCCAATAGCATAACATTTCTCTTTCGCTCATAATCATCAAAACTTCTCTCCAACAATGGTAGTCTGCTCTTGTCAAAGTCTGCCTCCTGCTCATAATTTGCAATACTACTATGATTCAACTGTAGTGCTTCGGATACAAATTCCAAGCCTTCTCGATGGCTATTTATATTGTGATAAATGTTCCAAGTAGATGTGTAAGAGACTACCACCTTCCAAGACTTGATATCATCATGATCCATTACCTATAATTAGGATGTGCTCATTATCATCAATCTATTGGTGTTGTCCATGGTCAAACCATACAGAATGACTTCAATCAATCATTTAATGATCTTTCTGAACATGTTAGCTTCTAAAGACTTCAAGTTATGAAAGATTGACTATAGCACCTCCAAGTATGCATGAAATCCTCATCATGTTAAACTTTTTCTCTAATTCATCAGTCTTCATTGAACTCCCACAAATGATTGATATCATCATAGTCTTCCATCTCATTTGATAGAGAGAGCTACTCCTGCTAATAATTTGTTGCTCCTGATAATGATTCTTTTTTTTTTTTTTTTAGAACAATAATATTTTCTACCTTTTGGCCCTTCTAAACTTATTGGTGATTGTGACTCTACCAAATTGTTCACCTTCCATGATCCTCCTAAATTTTACCATATATCCTCATTTAAGGCTTCTTCACTATCACTAGGTCTATCCAATTGTTCACCAGATATTGGTAGCTCCAAGTTATCCTACCCCATTATTCTTGACTTGTTCATCCTTGATCAAGGTCCTTCGGTTGTTTATTCTATCTCAATATCCTTCTAGCTTGTAGAGACATTGGCTCCCAATACTTATTCACTCTCAATGTGGTAACAATCCCTTGACATCAGTAGAGCGCTCTTGATAGTAGCAGATCACTCCTCATATCAGTTCACCTAGTTAGGACACCATATGCATATTGACTTGTGTATACATCACTTGGTACTACTCAACCAAAACACACAAAGTAACCTTTGATTTTTTATTTTTTTTTATGTTGGCTTCAACAGAACATAGGGGATTGTCCCAACAATCTCCCCCCTAACAATGATAAAATAATGTCCGAATATATAAATGTGTTTCACATAATAAAGGATGGTAAATTTTGTGTGCGTCAAAAGTAAAACAAATTTGCATATCTTGCCAAAAATATGAATTATTTCTATATATCAAGATATTCAATGATATAATTAGGAGATATCAAGTAGAAACATTTTGAGCAAATAATAAGAATTAACATTAGCTCTTGTTTCTACACAAATTTATCATATGAACTAAGTTCAAAGCATATTTTACTCTTCCAAACACATGCAATTTTCATCTAACTTGTTTCTCTTTTTGTCATAATAAAAAAGGAGATAATAACATATATGCAATTTATCTCATCTTCAAAAAAACTTCACCGCAAAATTAGGCATAAAAGATGCTAAATAAATCTTGTATTCAGTAGATTAGACACCATATGTGTGACACCTCAAAACCATAAAAAAATGAGGGATGACACGACCGTCCTTCTACTCGAATGATGCAACCTCAAACCACAAAATCCAACTCCCAAAAGTCCCATTGATATCGCTCTTGCTTTATTGACCACTAATCGAGAACCTAAAAAGATTTGGAAAGAGGGGTGAGCAACTATAAGCTCAGAGAGGAGCACATATCTTTCCTAAGTAGATTGAATAACCACTATTCACACACACATAGCAATACCAAAAATTCATAATCTAACTCATTAATATACATATCAAATCATATACGAGTTGTTTCATTTCGATAAGTTTTATACAATTCAAAAAATACTCATTTAAACCATCTTCACAATTCAAGCATTAATGGTCAAGTCCATTGATTAATCTCTATAAAAAAAAAAAAAAAAAAAACCACGTCAATGGTCCATCCATTGATCCATGCATATCAAAGCACACATTGACAGTTCATCCATCGACCAGTCTTTTGCTCAATATCAAACCATGTCACGATATAATGCTTGGTGACAAGTGACTAAGATTTGCCACCACCTACAAAACTAGTGGCTCTTCTAAACCCAATATGCATACCCATAAGCCCCTTAATGGGCTCACATCAATATCAAGCACCAAACCCAGATCATCCAATAAGAACAATCAAATCCACAATCAATATCGGTAGCAAAAGTACGCTTCATATGCCAAAAGTTGGCACAAAGGGACACTTAAGTGTCAAAAGTTGGCACAAAGGGACACTTAAGTGCCAAAATCGAAGAGAAATGAATCACTTAAGTGCCGATCCAGCCAAAATCCGGCCAAAATGCTAACGTGCGTAATTTCCAGCGAAGTAAGTGCAAAACGGCATCGTTTTGCACGCCGATGTGGCCAAACAATGCAAAAACGACGTCATTTTGGTGCTGACGTGGTAAAAAATTAATATAAAATTAATAAATTAAATTTAAAACTAAATTTATTTAAAACATTTAAAAATACAAACACAACTATTAAAAAAATTTTAAAATTTTAAAAATTTACGACAAAATGGGCTCGGAAAATTTCCCGACCTATCTAGATTAATAATATAACCTATCTAGTTGCTAATTAAGCTGATCTAACTGCCTAACATGCATAAACGAGTAATTAAATCACTAATCCGTTCTAACTAACAACATAAACCATACTTAGTCTAAACTAATCAACCATTAAGCATAATTAATTCCATAAGCAGAGTTTAGTGAGTAAACTCACCAATTTTGAAATCCGATGAGTTCATGACGACGGTAAGGCGGAGACGGGCGACAAACTCCAAAGCGAGGCCGAACCATGTTGCCTTCCACTAAAGCGACTTATGCCATTCTGATTTGGCACTGACTTGCTAATCCCACACTTCTTGTTGGACGGAACATGGAACCTTCCTCCGGTCATGGGCTTCTTCCCATACCGGCCCCCTTCTCGATGTGAGCTGAACCTCGACCCAAATGAAGCAGCTTACTCACTCATACTTCTCTCTATCAGCTTGGTCGACTATATACTTCATTATAGTCCTTCAAATCAAGTGGCACCAATGGGTTCTTTAACTCTAGTTGAAGGCCATCTTGAACCTCCGAGCTTTATCTTCAGGATCCTCAATCAGTCTTGGAGCATATTGTGATAGCTCCGCGAACTTCGCTTCGTATTGATCCATGGTCATCATACCTTGGCGGAGGTGCTGAAATTCCTCCATCTTTGGTTCTTGGGCGTTACTCGAAAAGTACTTGCTGTTGAAAGTTTTGAGGAAAGCGTTCCACACTGGGACCACGCCTTCTGGAAATACTGTGCCTCTAGTGGCCCTCTACCAGGTATTCGCGTTATCCTATAGTTGGTATACTGCTGTCGCAACCAATTTTTCAGGTGTACCACCTAAAATTTGGCTAATGGATTGTTAAGCCTAAACTTAACTTGGGCTCTCCCAAGCCCATACTAATTTGCGACTTAGGTTCAAGTTATTAGCATGCAATTGATTTTTTAATCAAGAGTCGCCACTAATCTATTTTTTGGTGGGTCGATTAGAAACGCAAGTAAAGTAACAGGAGTTTCACTTTACTCCTACGAACCAGAAACTATGGGTACGGGGACTTGGTTATACTAGATTTCTCTAATGCCCTTTTGGTATCATTTCTTTTTAATTTTCAAAAATATTTTTGCAGGCAGTTCGGATTGATTTTAAATCTATTTCCTAGCATGTGAGGTGATCATGTGGGTGCACAAACCACCAATTTAACATCCAAGAAACCAATGAAATAATAAAAAAAATGCAGGGACTTACCTTGTATCAACGAAAGCATCTGCATGGTTAGATTAAAAATTCACATCATCAACCCTAGATATGATTTCTAATTAACACGCAATTTCTTTTATTTTTTTCACTTAATTAATGAAAATCATGCAATGCATTCTACTAATGAAATGATATGACATAGTAATATGACCTAAACTATATGACACAAGTATGCAATCTAAATTAATCAAATGACCTAACTCTAATGACAAGGAAGTTCTAATTAAATGAATCTAGTAATCACTAAATAACGTGCATTTTATGAACCTAATTCTATAGGACGTGCACATGATATTTTTTGTGTTATTTTATTTATAAAATTCGAAATTAAAATCGACAAATAATTAAACATGCAATTCAATTTAAAAAAAAAAAAAAAACTAACATCCTACTCGAATGCATTTTTTTGGATATTTATTTTTATTATTTTTATTTTTTTAAAGTTCGAAATAAGTAAATTTTCTATCCTAGATATGCAATTTAATTCAAAGATATCATCTAAACATGCATTTAAGAAAAATGATTAACTAATCTATCATGCAACCAATCCTAATCTACATGGGATGCAAATGCAATTTTTTTGTATTTTCGGGATAAATAGAATAATTAAAAAAAATAAACACCAAATCATCCATGGTCATCAAAAATGTTATCCACCATTCGAATTGAAATTCAAACTTGATTATCTTGCTAATAAAATCGATAAATTGATCTTAAGTCTTAAAGATCAAGATATCAATTTTACTCCCACGTGAATAATTATTCCATCTAAAGCCTTATAGATAGAATAAAAATCCGTGCGGTTGCAAATTGGTTGCTACATCAGGGAATTTCAATCATGCATTGGAAAATATTTCAAACAAAGAGATAAAACATCAAAAATTAAAATAAGATTAAACAAATCTACCTAATAAAATAAATCTACCTAAAATTAAAATAAATCTCTACCTAAATTGAATTTTTTTCCAAAAATTCGAACGGTGAGGTGGACCAACGATGGAGGCTTAGCACGACACGGCTCAAAGGTAGCAGCTGTGGTGGTAAGTCACCCAAGGGCTCCGATGGGGGCGATGGGCACGGTCGTCGAAGCTCTGGTGAGGGGCTCGAGTGGCAGCTGGTAGAATGGTGACGAATAGGGGAGCCGCTCGGATCAGGAAGCGCGACTCATCGCAAGAGTAGCAGTGGCGCTCAGGTGTTTGCGGGTTAGTCGGAGCGGCGGCGGAGTTGCGAACGTTGCCGGTGCAGGCGCGGGTGAGGCGGTGGGAGCAGCGATGGTAGTGAATAGTGGCATTGCGGGCTGCTGTAGGGGCGCGGAGGTGCGGCGATCAACTTGGGCTGCTGGCGGAAGGAGGCGTGGCAGTAGTGGCGGTGCTCAAGCGAGCTGTTGGTGGTCGCTTAGGCGAGGGGCACCGAGCAGCGGTGACTGGTAGCAACGACAGAGGGCGTTCGGGTCGAGCAGAGAGTGGGCTCCGGTTGAAGGATTGCTGAAGAAGAAGACCCCTCCTTTTTTTCCTTTATTTTTTTACTTTCTCTCTCGGTACTGACTTTTTTCCTTTTGCTGCAGTCTTCTTTCTTTTCCTTCTGCAGATTGTCAAAAGGGAAGAAAGATTGCTTCTTGATGTCTCTTTTTTTTTTCACTCTTTCTCATGCTTTTTCTTTCTGCACTTTTTTTCTTGCATGAATTTTTCTCTCAATTCTCGCCCCCTTTTGTCATGAAAAATGAGCCTCTCTTTTATAGTGATTCGAAACGCTCTCTTTACATGGCATTTCCCGAGTTACCATTTCTTGTCACATTAAATCAAATCCGTATGATTTGGCAATCAGCTCAATTCTTGCCAATTTTTCACTTGATTTCAAAATTGTTGTTGCATTTACCAAAATCCAGACATCCATCAAAATTCGATATTTCCTTGCATAATTCAATCAAATCAATTTCCCCCATTTTCATTTTTTTTCTTTTTATTTGTTCAAAATGCAAATTTATTTTTCCAAAATTAGGTGTCAACAACTACTAGGACAACTTTCTCTGGCTCGGTGCACATCAACAGTGCAAAAGCCTTCTCCAAATCTTGAATCCAAAGCGATGCAGTCTCTAGATCTCCAATACCGGTGAACCATGGTGGGTTCAGCTTCAAGAACTATTCTACCAACTTATGAATCAGTCTCTCTCTCTCTACGATAATGTTCCTAGGTGGAACTTTGGCAGGTGTGGCAATGGCAACACCCTGATCCTCCGAGCGCGTGCCTATCCCTCGGTGGTCGATTAAATTGCGACATTCCAAGACGCGTCGCCGACCCATTCATTTTAATGCGCATGCGGAAGCAAATAAATAAATCCCTAGACAATAGAAAGATGGGATAGAAAAGTGTTGCGACCAAAATTTTGGGTGCACCACCTAAAATTAGGCTAATGGACTACTAAGTCTAACTTAGCTCGGACTTTCCCAAACCCATACCAATTCGTGACTTAGGTTCAAATATTTAGCATGCAAAAGGGAGTTGCCACTAATCAGTTTATGGTAGGTCGATTAGACACCTAAGTAAAATAACGGGTGGATTATTTTACTTCCATGAACTAGAGACTTTGGATACGGGGACTTGGTTACATTAGACTTTTTTAATGCCCTTTCGGTACCTTTCTCTTTTTATTTTGAAAAAATGTTTTGCAGGCAACTTGAATTAATTTTAATTCACTTTCCTAACATGTGAGGTGATCATGCGAGTGCGCAAACCACAAATTTAACATCTAGATAAAACAATGAATAAATTGCACAACTTACCTCAT
Source organism: Eucalyptus brandiana (assembly GCA_014182725.1). NCBI lineage: Eukaryota > Viridiplantae > Streptophyta > Magnoliopsida > Myrtales > Myrtaceae > Eucalyptus > Eucalyptus brandiana. The sequence continues at coordinate 6,525,932 of CM024671.1, forward strand.
AGCAACGAAAGAATCTATAATATTATATTAGAATTCGCATCAACGGTCCTAGATATGATTTGTAATTACCAAGCAATCACTCAATTTTTGTTTTCACTTATTTAATGAGAATATAATCCATATGCAATGCAATGCTTCTAATCTAACATGAAATGATATGACATGGCAATATGACCTAACTATATGACATAAATAAAATGCGGTCTATACTAAAGCATGAAATGGATTTATTCTAAAAAAATTTGTATTTTCCATGAAATTCGAAATTAAAGAAATGCAACAATTAATTATGCAATCTAAAAAAATCAAATGACCTAATTCTAATGATGAGCAATTTCTAACTAAATGAACCTAGCAACAATCACTAGATAATGAGCGTTTCATGAACCTAACCCTACATGACATGAGCATGATTTTTTTATTTTATTTTATGAAAATTCGTAATGAAAATCACTAAAAATAAAAATCTAACTAAAGTGAAAACTAAAGTGTAATGTTATCTATTCTAAATACCTTCTAAACATGCATTTAAAAAAAAAAGAAACTATCATGTAATCAATTCTAATATACATAGAATGCAAATGCAATTTTTTTTTTGTATTTTCTGGATAAACAACAATTAAAAGATAAACACTAAATCATCCATGGCCATCATCCATCATTCGAATTGAAATCCAAACTCGACTATTTCGCTAATAAAATCGATAAATTGATCTTAAGTCTTAAAGATCAATTTATCAATTTTACTCCCGCGTGAATAATTATTCCATCTAAAGTCTTATAGATAGAATAAAAATTCGTGTAAGGTTGTAAATTAGGTGGTACATCGGGAATTTCAACCATGCATCGAGAAATATTTCAAACAAAGAGAAAAAAATATCAAAACTAAAATAAGATAAAATAAATCTACTAAATAAACCTACCTAATAAAATAAATCAACCTAGTAAAATAAACCTACCTAATAAAATAAAATAAATCTCTACCTAAATTTGAATTTTTTTCAAATACCTAGTAGATTGGACCATGAAGGAGGCTCGGCACGGCTAAGGACGGTGCAAGGGCAGCGGCTATGGTGTCGTTGGTCACCGCCGGTTGGAGGTCCCAGTGGTCGAAGCTTCGGCAAGGTCCGGTGAAGGCAGGCTTGGGTAGCAGCGAGGCACGGTAGCGAAACAGGGAAGGCAGCAGGTGGCTTCGCTCAGGCTTGGGCAGAGGGAAAACCTAGCAGTAGGGAGGCTCGGCGAAGGTGCGGTGCTGGGTCAGGCTCACCGGAGGAAGGAGATGGATCTCGTCGGATCATCGTTGAGCAGCATGTCAAGAGTGAGATGACGACGAGTTCGGATTCAGTGGTGTGGTTGAATTGAGCGACTTGGGTCATCGTAGGTCAGAGCGGCTCGGGCAGCAGCGTGTCGGTGTTGGGGACAGGCAGAGAAGGGCGTTGTTAGGTGCTGGCTTGAGCAGAGGTGGTGGGCGACGGCGACACGGCAGGTAGCGTCGGGCACCAAGTCGAGCAGAGGCCGAAGGCAAAGGCATCACTACTGCTCAGAGACCGACAACGCAGCTTGGAGAAGATCTGCTAGTGGAGTGGCGATGAATCAGCGGGGGGCGACAGAGCTGGGCTACGGATCGCGAGTCATCGGGTGGGGCAACAACGGCAGCGAAAGTGAGCGGAGCGGTGCCGGCACTGCGGACGGTGTGTGCACGGCTGGCGCGGTTGGGGAAACCCTTCAGAGAAGACGGCACTTCCGTACGCTCTCTACCCCCCTTTTCCTTCGACCGAGGCTGAGCGAATTGACCTTTTCTCTCCAAAAGGAATTTTTTCTTTTCGAATTTCCACTCACCAAACCCCAAAAACTTCTTACGTATTTGCTCTCAAATTTTTCGAATTCCTCCCCCTTGTCCATACGCGCACAACACCTTTTATAAGGGAAAACTTTAGATCTTTGTGGCATATTTTGTTTCCAATTTCGCTTGTGTATAATCCCCTGAATATATTGTTTGAAATATAAGCACCCCACGGAATATTCTTTTTTTGTATTTTTTCAAATATTCCACCCGAAAATTTCTTTTTTGCCCAAAAATATTTCCTCCGATGTATATTACCTGAATATGTGAAAAATTTCAGTGGAATATGTGAAAAATCTCGCACTCACCGTCAATCCAATAAAATAAAATAAAATAAAATAAAACAAAATAAGATAAATGTTTCTAAACTATATGTTGGGCAATTTTTATTATTTTTTTATTATTAACCCATTTTTTACGCAAAAATTTAGGTGTCAACAAAAAACAATGCCAAATTTTTGAAAACCGTAACATACTTTATATACACATCAGACTAAGTCATATACAATACTAGTCTATATTCACAGGTCTACCAAAACAAAAGAGCTACTAATCCTCTAAGCGTTTGAATCCTCAACCGAAGGCTCCAGAGTCTCTGGCTCTGGGGAACTTGGGTCTACCACTGAACCACCAGGAGGGTCAATCGTACCCTTGCCAAAAGCGATCTCCAGCATCGACATAGGAATCTCAGATTATGGTAGGAGACCTTCTCTAGGTCCATCTCGCCCGTAATGATACCACGATATGAATTGATTGGGTACCCTCCAGGGTAGACTCGCATTAACCTAGATAATGGATCTCACGAGCTCGTAGACCCAATCTCCTTAGCTCCCAGGGAGGGGAATCTAAGAGATCTATTCGGTGACCTTCTTTGGCTGGCTGAAACGCTCAGGAGGAACAGCCATCTAAGGACCTGGAAATGTTAATTCATGATGGGGTGAGATAATGTCTCAGCAAGTCCATCCCCTAAACTCTGACTAGGAAGGAAATAGGCCTAAAGGCCATCTTGCCACACATAAGATAAATGATTTACTTTTGCCTCAGTTCCTTTCTGCAAGTCCATATGATTCATATACTCAATCAGTCACTTAAATTCAAATCAAATCATCAATCCACTCGATTCCATACCATCAATACCATCTATAAAATTCGATCGATTCAAGCATTGCTTACCCTAAGCTAAAAATAGATGGTATAGCTCACTAAAGCTGATAGATACATAAAGATGCTCACCAAAGTTGCTATATATCTATATTGCTCACCGAAGCTGTGCGATACTTATAATGCTCACCAAAGCTGTGCGATACTAATAATGCTCACCAAAGCTGTGCGATACTTATAATGCTCACCAAAGCTGTGTGATACTTATAATGTTCACTAAAGTCGTGCGGTACTTATAATGCTCACCAAAACTGATAGAGTATATTACTCATCAAAGCCGATACATCAAAGCCCACAGGTTGATATAGTATATTGTTCTCATCCACTGAAAATTTATCGTTTTTATGGTACCCGATAAAAATAATCGTATGTGGGTACACGGTCAGCTTTAGCTACGATACAATATCTTTCTTTTAGAAAATCCCACTAATTATAATAGTCTATAAACACATTTTTGGCGTTGTAAACCAACGCCCGGTATTTTCTAATTAAACAGCGAAAATACTCAATTTTGGGATAAATACCAAAAATTACAATCACCACTCAATTTGCACAAAATAGCATTCAATTAAATAAACCAAGTACACTATTGTAATCAACACAAAATTCTGGTCACCGGCTATCCCGGTATAATTTTCGAAAAATAATAATTAATTAAATAAATACCACAAATAATTAAATAAATACATTTAAATACCATAAATGCAAACTTAGGCTGGAAAAGTCTAATTAAATACCAAAATGGGCCCAAAAAATTTCTGAACCTATCTAGATAAATAAGACAACCTATCTAGTTGCTAATTAAGCCGATCTAACCGCCTAACATGCATAAACAAGTAATTAAATCACTAATCCGTTCCAACTAACCACCTAAACCATACTTAGTTTAAACTAATGAACCCTTAAGCATAATTAACTCCATAAGCAGAGTTTATTGAGTAAACTCACCGATTTTGAAATCCGATGAGTTCACGACGACGGCAAGGCGGGACAGGTGACAAACTCCGAAGCGGCGGCACCAAGCGAGGCCGGGAAAGGCTTGGAAACAAGCCTCGAAGCCCACGGTGGCTTGCTGGCTTCGGCTTCTAGTCTTAGGCTGAAAGAGGTGGCATGGGGCTGGAAACAATGAGGCCGGGAGACCGGTGGCCAGGCGGGCAAGCAAGTGGGCAGGCAGTGGCAATGAATAGCCGAACGGCGACACACAATGACTGGACGAGCTCGAGACGGCGAGCTGGAGGCAGATGGAGCTAGTTCGACTCGCGGGACGGGCGGAATGGATGCGGGACGCACGGGGCTTGAGTGGGGGTGCGACGCGATGCGGCGGGACTCCGGTGGCTCGGCGATGGCTTGCGATGGATGGGGGGGGCAAGTTTGCTGGCTTCTCTATAATATTGGGAGCTCAAGAGGCCTACAATGGAGAAAGCAACTCTGCTAAAGAAGAAAGGGGACAACCAAGGCTTGGAGGGTCCCTCAAGCCTCTCTTCTATCCCTTTGTCCCCTTTGAGGAGGTCCCACTAACATGGGCTGGCTTCCTCAACCATTTGCAGACCATTAGCTTCCTTAGGAAGTCATTGAAGTGGTCCAAAAGGTTGAGGACCACAGGGCTACGAATTTTGAAGCATTTTCCCACAAATCCACTTCAATTTCTTCTTGAATTAAGATGCCCACACTTCAATTCACATTTTCCCTCGCCAATAGAACCAACTTGCATCAAAATGCGATAAAAAAAACAATCCCCTGAATTTTTCGGTTGAAAAGAACCCTGAATTGAATTTCTGCCAAAAATCTCAGTTTGCAGAAAAATCTTCAAAGGATTAATTGACGGTCCTAAAATAAATCGTGACACGACAGAACTTTCAAGTTCTGAAATCGGGTTCAAATTTGCGGTTAATTTCAATCTGGCGTGATTTTAGTGTGACCTAGCCTACCGAGTAACTTTCCGAAATTTTTAGTGCAATTGACCCATGGTTGATTATTTTCGAGTCACATTGTACATTTTCGACACATTGGCAACTCTCGATTGTCGTGAAAATCTTAAGGTTTCAAATGCGAACACAGGATACCAAAACGACATAAAAATTAGTCTAGTGCCAGTCGACGAGAATTTTACAATCTGGTGGAATCATCCACACTTTGATCACATATCTCAGTTGAATCGACCTATCTCTGATTTTTGATCGATTTTTAACTGTGCCGTGATGATCTCTACAGATGAGCACAGTCAAGTAGTCGATTCTTAATCGAATTCTCAACTCTATTGCATTAAAATCCCTTAATAGCTTTCCCAGATGAATTAGTTATCTCATGAGTGATCAGCTCAGAGAATAGAACTATAGGTGCATCGATGAAAGGCCCGATTCATTTAATTGAAAAAAGAATTGAAAATTTCAGGATTTCACATATTTAGCTATAATAACCAAACAAATTCAATTAAATTCAAAGATAGACAATGCATAATATAATAAATGTTTAGCTTGGGCATTTAGTGCAAGTCTTCTCTAAATCTCGTCCTATGTAGAAGTAGGTGGAGCTGGTGGTTGTTCGTTTCCGGTTGGTGGAAGATTGGTCCATTCTCGATCACATTCCACATTGTAAATCGATTGCTTAGATATAAGCTCTCATTATCTAGTTCTAGTATCCATAGAAGGTATAGTTGAAGTTAGTTGGCTTGCTTGGAGCTCCTCAAAAGCACCAAAACCAATAGTGTTAGCCGTAGATAAGGATCTTTACGCTAAAAAATAAAACACTTTAAATAATAGGTAACAAAGCTCTTACACCAACTGTTGGAAAAAAAAAAAACAATAGTAGAAAATGAATATAGATATCAGGTGTGCATGCTATTAATTAACAAATAATGATGATAATGAATAGCTAATGCCAATAGTAAAGAGGTAGAATATTGCAAGCAAATATATATAGTGGTTCGACTTTATTTCCTAGCTTACATCTACTCCCAACACTAGCATCCATAACAAGGCTAGAATCCCTTAGTAATATTCAAAACAAGTTACAGTTAGCACATATTGCTCCTACTAAATGATAGACTACTCTTACCATGATTACAAAGCAGCAAGAACATTGCATAAAAAATAATCAGCAATACACGATAACTACCAACAATAAAGGATCAAAGTAGGAACACTCAAAAGCACTTGACTAATTTTGTTTGTTTTCACCTAACCCCCCTCTTTCTTTTGGATTGAATGTACAATCATCGAACCTTAGATGATTGTTTCCAACTCATATCCCTCAAGTAGACATTGGTTCTATCATTGCCAGCAACCACTTATAATTGTCAAATTGGTTCTACCATTGCCAACGGTCACTCGTAATCATCAGAACGTCTCTTTAGTAGTGGCATGTCCCAAAATAATCAGTCTTCTCTTATCAAAGTCTACCTCCTGCTCATAATTAGTAATGTTAACACTTAAATTTTGACAACCTATTATGAAGCCTCCCTTGAACAATGAAGGTCCCTTGCTCCACCATGACAAGCCCAATCACGAGCTACTATTGCTTCTCTACTTCCTACAACTTGCTTGCTATCCCATGACCAAGGCTGCTGCTTCATAGTTAAGCCTCACCCATGACAAGCATCAGTTGCTACACCAGCACCAATCGCGAACCCCGAGCCATATGACGGCTAGCCAACTTCCTAACCCTTTGCCAGCCTTGCCGTCAATAACCAAGTCGAGTCATCACAAGCTCCCTCCTTTGCTATGACAACCACCATTGGCCCACCCTTGTTGAGCATCACCTTTCGTTGCCATTTGACGCTCTCTAGCCACTAGTCATGGCCACGAGATTTGATGGTCCTCGATTTGGAAACAAAATCCTCTATTTAGGTAATTATCTAAACCAAATTTGAATTCAATATTTCCTTGCCTATTTTGATGCTATTATTGTCTAACATGATTATTTTGAGATTTTAGGCATTTCCAAATTAGGAAAATTTCATAATCCATAACGTGAGAATAATCGATAAATCAATCTCTAGGCATGATGCAATGCCAGATTTCCTTAGATGTATCATAAGAAGAAATTCTATTAAACTGAGATGGTGATAAAGCACAATACATGAGATGTTTGGCTTTAGTATTAAGAGCAGCTCTTTTTTGAGCTTCTTCCATGTTGTTAACAACAATGGCTTCTTGATCGTCTTGGCGAGTAGGAGCTTGTGCAGGAGCTGGTAGTTCTACACCATTTACAACTCCATTCCACGTATTGAAATCTGCGGTTTCGCTGTATGATTTCATTCTTTGCTTCTAGTAACTATAGTTGCTTTCACTAAAGTAAGGCGGCTTGTTAGGAGCTTAAACATCATTAGTAAGGAAGCTGCCAAAATTAGCCACAAATGAGGATCTTTATACTTAAAAGAAATATACTTTAAATAACAAGCAACAGGGCTCTAATACCAATTGTTGGTGGCTAACAATACAACCTAGAGGAGGGGTGAATAGTTGTTTTATAATATTTAACGATCTTTCACGAGAATCAACTAATCGCTAAGTAAAGATCAAGTCAACATGATGTTTAGAAAAGCTATGAAGTAACTGTGTGCAAATAAGGGTAAATGGATGAAAACAGCGGCACATAGAGAATTATAGTAGTTTGGCTTTATTCACAAGTCTATGTCCACTCCTCAGACTAATAGCCACAAGATGAGTTGAATTTCACAAATATTTGCTTGGAAAGTTACAAATGGCTAGCACTTATCCTTTACAAGATAGATATCACTATCATGACTCAACTGTAACTCTTAGTCTTGTATACTTATTCCTTAGCACAATTACTAAATAGCATGAATACTGAAACAGTATGATAGAAAGCATATAGCTAAGAAAAATAACAGGAAGTAAGCTTCTTGATCTTTTTAAGTTGTGCACTCTAACATATGGCTTCTAAGGTCTTCTGTTTTATAGCCATCTTCAATCTATCCATTGAGGGTGGATTGAAGAAGCAGATAGCCGTTGGAGTTACTGTTGAGCTACTATTCGTGGATCGAACTGCCCATATAGCTCTTTTCCTCGAACCTTTGCAGGTAGCAACTGCTATTGTCTTCTCGTTGCAATCTCTAACAATCATGTTAGAAGACCTAGCTACCTGGCTACATGTTTCATTAGGATTCTCCTGCTTTGCAAATTCAAGGCTACAACGACTAGTTTGCTGACCCAATATACATCATCAAATGTATGTGGTTGTCATAACACCATTACCCCAATCTTTACAACTTTGAACAAACATCATCAACTGCTAATCTTTTAGGTCTACTGGTATTGTTTACGAAAAATCCTTATCAAGAAATTTTCACGAACTTCTTTCCAATGGATCAATACCATGGATATTGTGCAGTCCTTTGGTCCAAGAATCTACATACATCATAGTAAATATTATACTAAGGATAGTTTGGACATCATCAAAATCATTTGGAGATATTTCTCCAAAACATATATCACCTCATACTACTCAATGAATACACATATTGATAGCTTTTGATTATTTTGTTGTATTCAAATTAACATAGAACTTTTCCCAACAGATCCTTGATAACAAAGTGAAAGGGACGAAATCCAATCAATACGTTATTGAATTTACAATCTTTCGAAATAGAGAAGGAAATTTGGTGATAATAGGTGCATAAAGAACATTTAATAGTGTAAAGGAAGATGAAAGGGCTTGGAGGTGTGTGGATCCCACAAATGTGACTTGTAAACCTTTACCAACACCAATAGCAACTTTGGCCAAACCAAAGGACTTAGAATGCAACAAGAGGTTGCCTAGGGCTGGGGTGACATAATGAGAGACCCAAATCTTGTTGAAGGGACTAATGGAGGCTATATAATGGACTCGGAATCTCTACCTTGTTGGTTACAAAGTTGACATATAGGGTAAGTGCACGAATAGCAATTGTAAGTGGGTCTTTGATTTTAGACACTACCATGATGAAGGTTGATTAATTCAAGTGAGGAATTTGCCATTTTGGCCATTGGTTGGAGGTGGCTATTGACACTTAAATTTTGATGACCCACTTAGGCATTCGTTGCATTGGGAAAATTTAAAGATCATTTGTGACCCCCAAACAAAATAATTAGTTAAATTGCATATAGATATTATTAGCATTTTAATTATACCCATATAATTGCATCGGGTTGGAGTTAAAAGACTTAAAGCAAGGGAAGTTATGTGCTTAACCGAATTAATTGAACTGAGCTCATAAGGTAGAAAATCAAATTGAGCCCATTAAATCTTCATTAAGTGGCCGCAAATTTGTGGATAGGGGATGCCAAGTTGGGATTGATTTATCAAAAATAAATTTGTGGAGTAATTAAGCTTTATGTCATTAAAATTTAAATCCATTTAAATAAAGGAGGGGTTTTCTATTCTTGAATATGTCATATATCCTTTGAGTTCAAGATAGTAATGGGATATCTTTGAAGAAGCTCTTATTTAAACTTATATAAAGACTTGTTCTCTTCATAATTAGGGGGTTAGACACATCTAAAGACACAATACATGAGAGAAAGTGCACAAGAAAAACGAGGTCTTCTCCCATGACTTTTGCTCATTTACCATTGTGTCCTGCCAGTCTCAGCCGCGTGCCTCCACTTGGGCTGGCGCATTCTAGCTCTGGTATGTGTTTGCCTATAATTCTTGACAACCTACACAGAAGCCTAGTGACCTCAATAGTTCTCGACGGCCCTTTACATGAGCTCGATGAGGTCAATGGCTTCCTGACGCCTGCAACTGCATGTCCAACGTCTTCCAGCACAATAAAGCTATTAACGAACCATAGTCACGTCTGTTGTAATCCCCCGTTGCTCCAGATCCCTCTGTTGAGCCTTGCTCTCGTCCATACTTGATGCCACAACTATTGACTTGCAACGTCTCCAATGTCCAATTTTTTTCGAAGTTACTTGCAGGAGGCAATCCCAGTCATACCTTGGTTCTTGGCTCAGACTTGCGCCATATCATTGAGTTCCCTCGATGCTAGATTAGCCTCGCTGTTTTGGCGAGCCCTCCATCGCACCTCGATCGAGCCCGTCCAACACCACTAGCAAGCTCCTCCTATATGGACAAGCCCACGCAATTGCCCCGCCATGAATTTCTCCTTGGCAAGTCTTCATCGTCGTAATTTCCTTCGCCACTTGTCCAATGGAAGCAATTGTCAACTTAGGTAAGTCCTTATACAAAACTCAATTTGAATATTTGGTTACTTAAATTGGAATTGTTACGGTTCTGACGGGATTTGTGTTAAGAATCTAGGCGTATCCCGACTAGGAAATTTTCTTATTAAATCGTGCATATAATCAAGAATTCGGCCTTTATGACTTATCAGATTTCTAGTTACCTTTGTTTCCTATTTTGGGTTAAGGTGAATATGTGTATTATATGGGCTTGTTATATTGCATGTTGCTAATTTATTAAATTTTCTAATTTTGAAAAATATGAAAAAATTGCATTGCATGTTAGGCTTGTCGGGGCTAACAATACAAACCTAGAGGAGTGAATTGGTTGTTTTGAAAATTTTTGACAATCTTTTGCGAAAATGAGTAGAAACTAGGTAAGATCAGGTCAAGTTGATGTTCTAGATGTCATGAGCAAATTTGTGTGTTTGTGCAAGTAAAGAAGAGGGAAACAACAACACATAGTTGTTCAATTTTATTTACAAGTTTACGTCCACTTTTACTAGTAATAGCCATGAGTCTGGTTGGATTATATTAGTAATGTGTTGAATAGATTACACTCAACACACACCAATCCTTTGAGATGGAATCATATTATCAGGAATTAGGTGTCGCTATCAATTGGTGCATTTGATATTTCGATTCAAGAGAAGATAACTGATGAAAAGAGCTTTTTGCTTAGAACACAACTTCTTGTAGATTTCAAAGTGTTTGTATTGCACTGTGTAATGTTTTGGCTTTAAGGGTCTTCTCTTATGTAGCCATTTTCAACCTTTTCGTTGGAGATGTCTTGGAGAAGCAGAGAGCCGTTAGACATCCACTGATGTTGCTGTATAAGGATAGAACTGCCCACATAGTTCGTTTCTAGAACATTTGTAGGCTACCCTAAAATAGCTTATGCTATTGTTCCATTCCTGCGGCTCTAACAAGTCTGTCGGACAGTTTGATCTCTAATTCTCTATTTGATTCCCGATTCTTTTGCTGTGCACATCCACAAAAAAACGGCTATATTTGTGAGCCAATGAATATTATCAAATGTTTGTTATTATAACATAAAATGTTCTTAGCATTGGCATAAACATTGTCTTCAACTGATCTTAAGACGCGCTGGTGCTGTTTATAGACAAAACAAATTTGTGATTCTTTTTCCTTTATGGATATCATTTCTGTGTTTTACACATTGTCATGGGCATCTACAAATACCATTGTTAATATTATATTAAGGATAGTTTTGGGATCTTCAAAATTTCTTTGAGATGTTTCTCCAATAAGGATAAATTGTATTCTTATTAGCATCCTAGTTTGGAATTGTATATTTATGAATCATCTACTTATTTAGGAAATTATCTATCTAAAATATGATCTGATATAAATTATTTCCTAGTTTAAATTAGGTAATCACACACTTTAAGTAATTTCTTATTTTATCTTTAGTAGAAAGGTCACCAAAAAAAAAAAAATAGAACACGCATATTCAATATAGAATTAGTTTTATAAATTCTATGTCATCTTTCCACATCATATTTCCATGTCATCATAACATTCCATGCCATAATTTCCATGTAATAATATCCACGTCACTTAATTCATGTCATTTAGTGATTATGTGCCTAGGTTCATAAATTGCATGTCATGGTAGTGTAGTCCATATTTGTCTTGCTTAGCATTAGAATTAGGTCACATAGATTTTCATTAAAATAATTTCATGTCACATGTCATTTTTTCAAACTAGAATTCACGTAGAAATAATTTAGAATTGATTTACATGTCATGCATTGCACATAGTTTAATCTTTTATTAAACAAGAAAAAACCCAAAAAAATAAAATAAATAGTCGTCATTACATTTAGACATACTACTTAGGGCATGCATTTTTGGATTAACATTTTGGAGATAATGGGAATTCAATCATAGTGAAGTTAAGCTTTGCTTAATGCATTAGAGTTTCCCTATTTCTAACAATTTATTTATTACTTTTGTTTATTAAATGTTACATGAATTAATTGTACACCCAAATCCTTCCATATCAGTAGAGTACTCCTCATTGTGGAAGAGTACTTCTCATTTTAGAATTACCTAATAGGACCCCATCTGCATAGTGACTTGTGTATATATCACTTAGTACTACTTAACCATCAACACATTAATAACCTTGAATTACTTTGTCATCTTCAAAACAATATAAGGGATTTTCCCAAAAATAGGAATTCATTTTTAGGCATATTAAGCGGCTTTGGACTAAAACTTTGCATGCATGAAAAGTAAAATATATTTGCTTTTCTTGCCAAAAATAGGAATTCATTTTTAGGCATAATGAGCAGCTTTGGTCTAAAACTTTACAAGACTACCTACAAAAACTTTCCTTTTTTGGAATAAGAGAAAATATACCGAAATGACATTAGATTTATCTAGCATAACCTCTATATTCATAATATCTCTAATTCATAGAAGTAAGATATTCTCCCACATCTTACTTAGATTGTTAATCAACTCACAATAGATCAGTGGTAACTCTTTAACAAACTGGAATTGCATGTCTAAATTAATTAAATCACTAATACACTAGTTTTGATTGGTATGGGCTTGGAGAGTCTACACTAAGTCTTTGACTTAATAATTTTTTAGCTTTCTTTTTGGTGGTTCATCTCTTAGAAGGTTGTTGTTGGAGAAAACTTCCTTGCGTGTTTTGAAGCTGACAAAACGTTTCGATCAGTCTAGTCTGAAGACTTGCAGACTCTTTAGTCTAAGTCTGAAGACTGCCGAACCGCCAGATTCAAGATTCAAAGTCTATCTTCATTGACAGTTTCTAGACCATCGAAGAAAACTTATCCAGAACTGAGTATTTCGTTAAGGATTTGATTCTATCGATTGAAGAAGATCTCTCGGCTGGATATAACATCTTGGAATCTATTATTCGTTTTAATTCGGGTAATTTAGATCCGTTGATTGGCAAAACATACTTGGAAGGTTTTACTTATGAAAACCTAGATCCTGATTGTATGGGCGAGCATGATTGGTGGGCTATTGTCATATTCCTTAAATAATTCGAAATCTCCCTAATTGATTTTGTCCAACGGGTAGATTGGAAGAACTCCTTTGGTAAATGCCAACGGGTATGAAGGCATGGATGAGTATATAAGGAAGATGTTCCAGTTATTCGAGTGTGTGTGCGATAGAAAAATTTCAAAGTCTGAAGCTCCTTGTTCTTTGTCAATTCAATTGTTGTGCGAAAACTTGTACTCAAAAGAGAGTTTATACTTCTGTGAGACCTTGAGGAAGTGTAGTAGAGTCTCTACATTGTAGAATCAAGGAAGAGATATACTGTAACAACTCTTTTGATTCTTAGTGAAATCCAACCGGTGGGCTGTCAGTGTGGAAGAGTGGACGTAGGCTTGGATTAAGCTAAACCACTATAAACCTTGTGTTCTTATTCTCTTCCCTAAGCTCTCTTACTTTGATCGTAACTCTATTTGATTATTAGAGTTTAATTTCCTTTTCATAATCTATTGCTAAACAAAGTTGGTTTAAAAGCAAAATTATATACTTTACTCTGCAAAATTTGTTTTTGCACTTATTCACCCCCTCTAAGTGCTCGTATTAGCTTTCACAATTGGTATCAGAGCATGTGTACTCATTTAAGTTAAAGTGTTTTTTTACTTCAGAGTTAACGATCCATGACTAGTATGTTGGCTCCAGGTCTGGTTGAAGAGCAAAGCAACACCAGACTGCCTTATTTTGATGGAAAGGAATACAACATATGGAAAAATAAGATGAAGGCATTCCTAAGATCGAAGAATCCTTTGGAATGGGACGTGGTAGACAAAGGAATCATTCCTAAAGCTGCAATAGTCTCAGAAAAAGGAAAAGAAACTGTTGAGTTTAGTAAAATGACTCAAGAAGAGATAACCAAGAGACAAACTCTTGATGCAAAAGCAATTTATTCCTTATATTATGCATTATCTCCTAATGAATATAATAGAATATTTCTTGTGAAACAGCTAAAGAAGTCTGGGATAGATTGCACATCACCTATGAAAGAACCGATCGAGTGAAAGAAACCAAAATCAATATTCTGCTCGATCATTATGAAGCATTGAAGATGAAACCAGGAGAATCTATCACTGACATGTTTAGTCGTTTTACAGAAATTGTGAATGATCTTGAATATCAAGGTCAATCAATCTCTGAACCTATGAAAGTTAAAAAGTTACTGTGTGGTCTTTCCAAGAATTAGAATCACGTAAAGACTTCAATAAATGAGACACAAAGGATCATGCCACTATCTATTGACGAATTGGTTGGTACTCTTCAGTCTATGAAGTGGAGCAAATCAATAAAAATAAAGATCTCAAAAGTAAGGAATCCATTGCATTGAAATCTAATGATGATTCTGATGTTGCAGATTCCAAAGACGATATGGATGATGAAGAGCTTGCTCTCATGATAAGAAGGTTCAGAAAGCTGAATAGAAAATGAAGAAGATTCAATTCGAAGAAACAAAGCTCTCAAAAGCTATAAAATAATCAGATGAGGATGATGAATCCAACAAGGATGTAATTTGCTTTGAATGCAAGAAAAATGGACACATCAGACCCAACTGTCCCCTGTTGAAGATAAAGAAAGAAAAATCTGAGAAATATCGAAAAACACTTAAAGCATAAACTTGGAGTGATACCGAGTGTGAAGAAAGTGATGATGATTATGCCAATATTTGTCTCATGGCACATTCAGAATCAGATTTAGACTCTAAGACAAACTCAGACTCAAACAGTGAAATCGAGGTAAGTAATTTAAAAATTCCTACTAAAGTCTCCAAATATATTGATGAATTGTGTCTTAGTCTCAAAACCTCTCTCAAGAGGATTTCCGAACTTAAAAGGGAAAATTCTGCACTAAAGCAATAAGAGATTGTTTGGAAAGAAAATGTCGAAAGTTTAGATAAAAATGTTATTACTTTGAAAGAAAATGCAGACAATCTTTCAAAAGAAAATGTATTTTTGAAAAATGATATCTCAAGTATTTCTAAAAGATTTTCTATAGGATATGAGAAATTAGAAAAGATTCTTTCAGTGCAAAGACCCTACTTCAACAAAT
Source organism: Eucalyptus brandiana (assembly GCA_014182725.1). Classification (NCBI taxonomy): domain Eukaryota; kingdom Viridiplantae; phylum Streptophyta; class Magnoliopsida; order Myrtales; family Myrtaceae; genus Eucalyptus; species Eucalyptus brandiana. The sequence goes on from CM024671.1 coordinate 6,541,214, forward strand.
CAGGTTTGGGAATGACTGCCGAAACCATTCCTCTAATTGATTTTCCTAAGGTAAAGAAAATAATTAAACAAAGACCTACAAAAGATTCTTACAAAAATCATTTCTAAAAGGTTTTTGTAAAACCTGTAGGCCGCAGTGCTCTTAAATGTTCTGAGTGTAATAGCTCAGAACATTTTAAGAAAGAATGTCCTATGGTTTGGAAACCTATGAGGAAGGTTGGGTGAAGACTGTATATCACACTAACTCCATTGGACCCAAGAAAATATGGGTACCAAAGATAGCTTGAGTTTCTTTTTTAAATGCAGGTCACTATCAAGAAAATGGTTAAATGATACTTTGATAGTAGATGCTTAAGACATATGACAAGAGACTCAAATTGCTTCATAAAGCTTGTGTAAGTTAATGGTGGAAAAGTTTCTTTTGGAGGAAATAGCAAAGGCAGAATTGTGGGATTCGGAACTGTAAATATTGGAAATCTCACGATCAGTAACATTTCCTTAGTAGAAAGACTCAACTACAACTTGTTGAGTATTAGCCAGCTATGCGACACCGGTTTCAAAATCAACTTTCAAGAATGAATATGTTCAGGAACCAGTAAAGACTCCTCTCAGACTTTCACAGGGCGAATACATGAGAATATCTATCTCTTGGATATCAAACCAAAAAAATCTCAATGTTTAATCTCAATTCAAGAGGAAGCAAATCTATGGCACAGAAAATTTGGGCACATCAACATGAAGCAAATAGCCAAAATCTCAGCAAAGAAACTTGTTCGTGGACTACCCAATCTGACATACCAAAAGTTTGACCTATGTACACCATGCGTATTGGGAAAACATGTAAGAAATTCATTCAAACCAATAAATCAAGTGTCCACTAATCGTGTACTGCAGCTCTTGCATATGGATCTCTTTGGACCGACCGAAACTCAGAGCATTGGAGGTAAGAAATATTGCCTAGTAATTGTGGATGATTCTTCACAATTTAATTGAGTATATTTCCTGGCAAGTAAGTCTGAAACATTTTCTTATTTTATAAAATTTGTTAAGAAAGTTCAAAATGAGAAATGGTATGTTATTTCAAGTATACGGACATACCATGGAGGTGAATTTGAAAATCAAGACTTTGCTAAATTCTGTGATGAATCTGGTTTTCAGCATGTATTCTCCTCACCTTATACTCTAGAGCGGAATGGAGTTGTGAAAAGGAATAATAGATTGCTGCAGGAAATGGCTAAAACCCTTTTAATTGAAACTAACATTTCTTCTCGATTTTGGAGAAAACTCTTTTATTAATAGAATCTTTTTAAGGCCTATTCTGGAGAAAACTCCCTATGAGTTGTTCAAAGAAAAGAAGCCAATTTTTTCCTATTTTCATATGTTTGGATGCAAATGTTTTATATTGAAAAATACAAATGATCGAATTGGTAAGTTTGAAGAAAAATCAGACGAATGCATCTTCCTTAGATATTCAACCACAAGCAAAGCCTACAGAGTATACAATAAAAAGACTCAATTTGTGGAGGAATAGATGAATGTCAAACTTCAAGACTTTATGCAAAATCAATCGATTCAGACTCAACCTGAAGAATCTGAACCTGCTCCAGACTCTATAAAGTCTAAATCTCCATAAACAGCTCAGACTTCCAAAGACCGACAACAAATGATCGTTAAAGAATCAAATGAAGAAAATGATCAATAGTCTGACAAATCAACCAGCAACTAGAAGCACAAGTCTAGTTATCCTAAAGAACTTATTATTGGTGACATTAATGAGGGAATTCGTACAAGATCCAAAAGGTGTGAAGAGTCTAGTGCTGTGGCTCTTATTTTTGAAATAAAACCCAAGAGCATAGAAGAAACTTTAACTGATGAAAGCTGGATTGAAGTTATGCAAGAAGAACTCAGGCAATTCAGTATCAATGATGTTTGGGAATTAACTCATAAAATAAAAGGTAAATCTATCATTAGAGCTAAATGGGTTTTCAGGAACAAGATGAACGAGAAATGAAAAGTCATAAGGAATAAAGTAAGAGTCGTGGCAAAAGGATATATGCAACAAGAAGGGATAGACTATGATGAGACTTACACACTAGTAGCAAGGTTAAAAGCAATTATATTATTACTTGTTTTTGCTTGTTATGAGAATTTCAGGTTATTCCAAATGGACGTCAAAAGCACTTTCCTAAATGGATTTATCCAAGAGGAAGTCTATGTGGAACAACCTCCCGGTTTTTAAGACTCAAGGAAACCAGACTCTATATTCAGACAAAAAAAGGCGCTATATGGTTTAAAGCAAGCACTTCAAGCTTGGTACGATAGACTAAGTAAGTTTTTAATCCAAAATGGCTTTATTAAAGGTAAAGTAGATACTACACTGTTTATCAAAAGAGAAAGCAAAAATTTCTTACTTGTTTAAATTTATGTTGATGATATTATTTTTAGATCTTCTAATGAAAATCTGTGCAAGAAATTCTCTAAGACTATGCATGATGAGTTTGAAATAAGCATGATGGGTGAACTATCATTCTTTCTCCGACTTCAAGTAAAACAATTGAAGAAAAGAATTTTTATTCACGAAGAAAAATATGCTAAAGATCTTATTAAAAAGTTTGGCTTGGACAATTGCAAAAAGATAGAGATACCAATGTTAAGTTCCTTGAAGCTGGACAAAGATGAAGGAGGAAAGAAAGTTGACCAGAAGTTATACGAGAGTATCATTGGTTCTCTTCTTTATCTTACTGCTTCTAGACCTAACATTTTGTTTAGTGTTTGTATATGTGCCAGATTTCAATCATATCACAAAGAATCTCATTTAAGTACTGCAAAACGCATTATCAAATATGTTGCATCTACTTTGAATTTAGGTCTCTGGTATCCTAAAGAATGAGACTTTATTCTTCTTGGATATTCAGACGCAGACCTAGCAGGATGCAGAGTTGATAGGAAGAGCACCTCGGGCACTTATCAATTACTTGGGAATAGAACAGTATCTTGGTTTTCGAGGAAGTAAAGTACCGTAGCTCTTTTTACAGCAGAAGCAGATTATGTGGCTCTTGGAAGTTGTTGTTCACAAATTTTATGGACAAAGCAACAGCTAAAAGACTTTGGAATTGAAAATTCGTGTACTGAGATCAAATGTGACAACACCAACGCAATTAATCTCACAAAGAATCCAATTCTTCATTCAAGAGCAAAGCATATAGAGATTCGACATCATTTCATTAGAGATCATGTTCAAAATGGAGAAGTCTCGATTCAATTCATTGACTCAAAGAATCAACTAGCGGACATCTTCACAAAGCCTTTGGAGAAAAGTCAATTTGAGCTTATTCGTTCCAAACTCAATATCTTAAAATCTGAAGAAGTTCAGACTCAGGGATAAAAGTCTAATGATATTTAGACTCAGAAGTTCAAGATTTACGACTGTAAGTTTTTAGAAATTTATCTCACGGATAAAATCTCGAAAAAGTACAATTATCTATTAATCCGTAATTGATTGATGTTATTAATCTCGAAAAGGTACGATTATCTTCCCCAGTTTTCGCAATTATTGTAATCATTCTTTTTCGAAAAATGAGTTATTTTTTAAAAGACGGTTATCCATTCTTTCAAAAAGGCAGTTATTTTTGAAAATGCATTTTCTATTTCTTCCTTTTACATTGTTCCGTATGCCTCTTTTCGACTGCTTTATAAACTGATTGTCTTCCTCAAAAACCCTAAAAAGCATAGATCTTCGCTTTCTTACTTTTACTCTCTAGTTTAATCTTCAAAGTTCTACCTTTTTTCACGAATCGAGTTTGGAATCTCTCAAAGACTGTGAGAATGGCGTCCCAAAGAAAGTCTTCAAGGATCACGAACAGGGGACCAAACATATGCGTGAGGGTCCTACACATTTTGACCTCACCGAGGAAGAAGAACCTCTGAGACAGGAGCAGAGCCCACAACATTCTCAACCGCGTCAATCTCCTCAAGCTAGACCTCAAGGTAGTGATTGTAAAGCAGAGGAAGAAATCATTGAAGGCGTAGAACCCGTAAGATCTCAAAAGCCCGCTTTTATCTTTAAGCTTTACTCTGCCTTGAAGAGGGGAGGCACTCCCTTGAAATATATTGATGAATTTTTGAAAGATAAACGGTATCGAAATGAAACCCACTTTTTGCGAACAATGGAACGATTGGAGATTGCTCCTGCGGGGTCGGCAGATCGAGCATTTACGAATATTCCTAGTGATCTACGTGTTGGAGGTTCTTAGTCAGCTTGATGGGAATGATGATGACAAAATGTACACTCATTTCAAGCCTAGAATAGGTGTTGGGGCGACTATTCGAAGCAAAATGACAGATTTGTTTCGCTCGGAGGAACACAAGTGACTTTACTCCAAGTTGCTAAAAAGAGGGGTGATCAATTTGATAAGTGTAGACTTTGATTTTCTTGATTCTTTGAATGTGAAACCGCGAGAGAAATTCACTCAACTTCAGCTTGAGCGATTTTGTTCTGAGACGATAGAGGCATATCCAAAACTTACTGCTTACTTCTATTCTAATCTAAGTTTCTTGGATGCGAATAGATTTTCGTTTAGTGTTTGAATCAGGACTATATCGTTGACATGGACATATTGGCGGATGTGATTGGAGTAGAGCAAGGGGCATTCCAATCGATTAATGTGTCTGTTGGTCATGCGACGATGAAGCTTGTTCGGGATGAAATGGCTAAAGTAAGAATTTCATACTTAAGGATGAATGCCTCTAATATTTTGCTTCACAAGATCGTGATCAATTGCCTCAGACCCAAGTCAACCTCGAAGACTGATGTCTTTAACTCAAAAGCAAAGCTGATGTATGCCATCAACGCTGGCAAAAAGTTCTCTCTGCCAAACATAATCATGTTTCACATGTACAGAACGATGGTGAAAGACAGAGGGCAACTTCCATACTCAGCGCTTGTTTCAAAGCTTTTTAGACGTTTCGATATTCAGCCTCCCAGGATTTTATGTGTTCGATCATGTGATCAAATGATGGTGGGACTGAAAATGGTTTCCAAAATGCGTTTGAAAGAGCTAGACAAGGCTCTGGAGTGATTGAAAGAGAAAACCCCTGTCAAGTCTCACCAAGGTTCTTCAGTTGCAAAATAGAAAAGGAATGAGCCTATGACAGCTCCATCCAAGAAAAGAAGAGCACTCGTTCTGGAGGATGAAGAGGATGAGGACGATACTACCATTTTTGCTTTTGCACTGAGAAATCTACAGAGTGCTGTTCCAAAGACAGAGGAGAGAGAGGATCAAAACAAAGACGAAGAAGAGGAAAGGAGTGGAGAGAGAGAAACAATGCGAAAAGAAATAGAGGAAGAAAGGATTGCAGAAGAAGAAGAAGGGAGAGGTGAATAGGAAGAAAAAGAGCATGAAGCGTACTTCTCACCTCCTAAGGGCATTGAAGTAGGGGAAGTTGCTGAGAAAAGATGTACATCTTCAATTGCTGTTACTAGTGAAGGTGTTAGTCGTTCACCTACAAATCCAGAAGACATCTATGCATCTCAATTCTCAGAGGAAGGTCATGTGGTTTCATCGTCAAATCTGAGTGATCATGCTGGCTTACCATCATCTGCAAATACTCCTACTGATCATGCAAAGGCCAGTACCCAGACTAATAATTCAGGAGACCTTCGCAGAGTGTTTGATGTTCTTATGGAGATGCGAGGCTAGATTTATGCCATGGGATGTGAAGTTCAGAACTTGCAGAATGTATGTCAAGCCTCTTCAGTTTCCTTGCATGATCAAGTTCATGCCCTTGCTCTTCAAGTTCAAGCAAATGCCAAGGGTGAAGATGTGGCTCAACTGAAGGAGGATTTGAAAAAGCTAGAAGGGATTGTCTAGTCAATGGGAGATTTCCAGCTTGTTCGCGTTCCTAGGCAATCATAATTCCATTATCTTTTTATCTCTACCTTTTTAATACTGACAAAAAGGGGGAGAGATGGTGCAAATTTGAGACTTGACTCTTGTTTGACCTTACTTTTTGAATGACTTTTACTTTTGTTTGGTTGTTTGGTTGTGACTGGATTTGGATTGTTTGATCGTTTGTTTATTTTAAGCACTATTGATATTTCATGGCAAAGATAGTTATTTATTTACAGGACTAATTTATTTTCTGTGGATGCAGATTTAATGCTGTCTTTACTAAGTTAATTATCTTTGTGAGATATCCATGTTTGCTTGAGTACTGTTTTGCAGGTCAAAAATATCCAAATCTATAGGAAAGTTTTGTCATCATAAAAAAGGGGGAGATTGTTGGAGAAAACTTCATTGCGTGTTTTGAAGTTGACAAAACATTTTCATTAGTCTAGTCTGAAGATTTGTAGACTCTTTAGTCTAAGTCTGAGATCGTCAAACCGCTAGACTCAAGATTTAAAGTCTATCCTTATTGACAATTTCTAGACCGTCGAAGAAGACTTATCCAGAACTGAATATTTAGTTAAGGATTTGATTCTATCGATTGAAGAAGATCTCTCGGCTGGATATAGCATTTTAGAATCTATTATTTGTTTTAATTCGAGTAATTTAGATTCGTTGATTGGCAAAGCATACTTGGAAGGTTTTACTTATGGAAACCTAGATCCTGATTGTATGGGCGAGCATGATTGATGGGCTATCGTCATATTCCTTAAATAACCCGAAATCTTCATAATTGATTCTGTCCAACAGGTAGATTGGAAGAACTCATTTGGTAAGTGCCAACAGGTATGAAGTCATGGAGGAGTATATAAGGAAGATGTTCTAGTTATTCGAGTGTGTGTGCGATAGAAGAATTCCAAAGTCTGAAACTCTTTGTTCTTTGTCAATTCAATTGTTGAGCGAAAACTTGTACTCAAAAGAGAGTTTATACTTCTTTGAGACCTTGAAGAAGTGTAGCAGAGTCTCTACATTGTGGAATCAATAAAGAGCTATACTGTAACAACTCTTTTGATTCTTAGTGAAATCCAGCCGGTGGGCTGTCAGTGCGGAAGAGTGAACGTAGGCTTGGATTAAGCCAAACCACTATAAACCTTGTGTTCTTATTCTCTTCCCTAAGCTCTTTTACTTTGATCGTAACTCTATTTGATTATTAGAGTCTAATTTCCTTTTCTTAATCTATTACTAAATAGAGTTGGTTTAAAGCAAAATTATATACTTTGCAAAATTTGTTTTTGCACCTATTCACCCCCTCTAGGTGCTTGTACTAACTTTCACAGTTGTGACAGTGGCTGATTGGTGGAATTTGGCCACTAATTAAAAGGGTGTCATGGGTGAAGTTGGAGCTGATATCTAGCGAAACTTAGATACCATTGAGGACATGCAAGGCAGGATCCTCAATGGACGCTAGGTTTTGATAAGGCTTACCGGCAATCAATTCATAAACAGTTTTTGAGCCGTGAGTGGATAGTTGCAATCGTTCCTTGAGAGTCATCATCCAAGCACGGGAACGATTGGCATACATATTCCTGAGGATACGTGAGGCTTCCTATGAGGTTTTAACAGTGGAGGCAAGTGCGATTGTAGTTTTCGAGACTGATGTGAGAATATCGTGGCAGAGAAGCTAGTTCTGGCAATTCCAAAGAACATATGCTAGGTTGGGGTCAACAACTTTCTCGTTAGTATCGACACCGATTTTGGTTGGTTGTGGGAGGGAATTGTCTATGCAGCCTAAGAGATCAAAATCCCACAAGCAAGGCAAGAATTGGGGTACACCATGAAGGAGAAAAGTACCCAAACAAAATCATAAAGTTATTGCATTGGTATCAATTCAATCATAAACTTATCAATTAAACCAATTTAGTCATAAATCTTTTCACATTAGTATTAATTCGGTCCATCTGACAAATTTAAGTTGAAAATTGTTAACATGAATGCTAGTGGTCCTATGTGGTACAACTAGTGCTAACATAGATATATATATATATATATATATATATATATATATATATATATATATATATATATATATATATATATATTATTGGCCAACGAGGTCACCGGCCAATTGTCACTGGGCATAGATGAGCATTGGTGACCCTCACTTGTTGGTTGGTGAGGGCCTCTTTGCCTTTGTTGACCACAGGCGAGGGTGCAAAGGCCCTCACCCAAATCCAAGCAAGGGCATTATGCCCTTGTTGACCAATAGGCGAGGTTTTCTAGATCTAGGCGGGGGCCTGAAGCTCTCACTAGTGGCCGGTGAAGGCACTACGGCCCTTGCCTAGACTAGCCTATGGCTGGAGACATCACTGGCCAAAGGGTGAAGAAAAAGAAAGAAAAAAAAGAAAAGAACAGGGAAAAAAAAAAAGAAGAAAAATTAAAAATTCTAGAAAAATATTAAAAATTATTAAAAAAAAAAAACTTCTCATTAGTGCCAGTTATGCTACATAGGACCATCGAAGTCAATGTCAATAATATCTAGCCTAAATTGGCCAAATGGACTAAATTTGTACTAATACAAAAAATATTAAAATTAAATTAGTTCATTTGAAAAGTTTGTTACTGAATTAATATCAATAAATTGACTTTATGACTTTTTTGGTACTTTTCCCTGCCACAAAGTGTAGTTGGATGGTGAAAGCTTGACAGGGAATTAGTTGGCTGCATTGAGGGCTATTAGGGTTGGGCTTTTAGCATAAGTGGAGGGAGAAGATGAAACACTTACCTGAGCGGCTTTTTCCGGCCATGATGGGATCGTTACTCGCTTGGATATTTTGGAACTCCGATACTATGCAATGAAGAGGAATTTCAAACTCGAAAAGATGAGTTTCATAGAGTTGTTGGACATTATTTACAAGTTTGTTTATATCAAAAACAAAATAAAAGGTAATAGAAAGCAAACAACCTATATATATGTAGTTGAGTTTAATGGAGTGATAGCTTAATCATAGGGAACACAATTTGAGTTTTGAATTGGTAATCTCATCTCTGTATCAAATTGAATATTGTGGGGATGTATAATCTCCCGAGGCATGGTCTCGGCAGGTTATTTTACTTTCTTTGTCACGTAGAGTCCTCTAACAGGTTACTTAAAAAGCTCCTTTATCATTTGCCCCCTACTCTGAAGTCCGTCGAGAATTCTCGAGGGCTTGAGAGTAGGTTAACGTTGGTGCCCCACTCGTGTTTTAGTCTTTAATTTGACGAGTGACGGGCTACGGATCTAAATGAGTGTCTTGGACAAATGAAAAATTCGTTTCCCGATGACTATTGATTATAATTATGCAAAAATTACCTTTTAAACGTTAATTTTCCACTAAAATATCCCATTAGTATTGGCTTCATCCATATTAGATGATATTGATATATGACTGAAGTAATTTATCTAAACAAGATAGATTGCCACTTGTAAATGAAAAAAAATTCAATTTCTTACACAAAGATTATTAAGAAGAAAATAAATTATTATGGAATTGTTATTGAAAATGATATGAGAGGATATGACGTCCACTGATAATTTTACTTAGACATGACGGATGCAATTTCAGTTCCTCATTTGACGCAATTCTTTCAACTAAAATAAAATTTTGCCGTTACTCGTTAATCAATTACACATAGGTTTGATATTAAAAAAACATATTGTTCTAGCTATTATTACTTTAATCTCTTCAGAACAACAAAAAGAGCATAAAAGTGCAAGGAAATGAATAAACAAAACCTTTGCATATATTTAGGTTAGAAAGTCCAAAGACTTCAATTATTTAATTTATGGATGAGAGCATCTTTCATTAGATTCGAGAGATTTTCTTCTGATTTTATTAATTTACCTCTTTACTCAATCAATACAACATATAACTACAACTTATCTTAAGCAAATCGACATTAATTTTCATGGAATTTTACAAAATTTCAAACTTAGAAACAAAAGATGAGATTACATGTACATAATACAAATTACTACAATGGGGGAGGGGCATGATTTGCTTACGATTTATTCTTTTCCTATATGTCTGCACATTATATAAACATTATTTCCAGGGCCAATGGCCCTTGCTCGCTCCCTGCCTCGCCGTCACTGGAAAAAGAATGAAACGACTTGAGATGTTGTATTTAAAATTGTCACTTTGCTTATGTTACCATCATCTTCTATTTGATGAATTCTACTTCACAAATTGCATAAATTTCGAGGTTGAAATTTGTTAACACAAAACCTTACTTTTAATTCATCATTGCATCATTTCCCGAACGAATGCTTTTAATACGTTATCAAAGTCAAGATCCATTTTCTCGATTACCCATATAATATTAGATTTCGCATTAGATTTTGCAAATAATATTCCTCAGTTTTCTCCACCACGTGGCTTTCTCAGAGAGAGACCGCGGGGCGGGGGGCGTGGATAAGGATGGTTTAAACGTCATCTCCACATCGCGTCATGGCTAAGTTGACGCACGTACGAAGCATCATCAATAGCACTGGAAGGGGAATAGGATTCCTAGTCCCAAGGATTGGTGACTTTCTTTCAATCCCAACGAAGAGAGATTAAAAAAAAAATAAAAAACGAAGAGAGATTCTGACTCCCTCATATGGGGAAAATTGTCCTTGGCACTTCTGTTTTGTACTACAGCGCGCTCATTATTGAACCGACGTTGTAGAATCCTCCCACCGAGGAGACTGCATCGAGACATGCATTCCATCTCCAGTTCGTCCTAAGTTTCATGAGAAGCAATGCTGAGCTAATGTTTATGTCATGACACCGTATCGAAGAAATAAATTAAGAATCCATTTATTTTATAAAAAAAATCAAAATTTGAAAAATATTTTTAGAAAATTAGTGTACGAAAAATATTTTCATTATTGGAAATAATTTATACCTAACTATATTTTTGAGTGATAAAAATATTTTACATTCATTTATTTTTGTAAATGACACGAGACAATTATTTTTCAGAAAATGTTTTTCAAATCTTGTATTTTTCGTTAAAAAAAAAACACCATTGGAAACTAAGGGTGCGTTTGGTAACGTTTCGTTTAAAAATTGTTTTAAGGGAAAAAAAAAAAAAAAAGTGTTTCGTTCTAGGGAACAATTTTTGAACAAAAAACGCGTTTGGTAAAACTGCCGAAATATAAAAAGAATAGAAACACGTTTAGTAAGTTTGTATAATTTTTTTTATTTCTTTTAATTTTTTAATATTTTTATTTTTATTTTCTATTTTCTTTCTTATTTTTCTTATTTATTTTTCCTTTTTTTTTTTTTTTTTTCTTTTTCTTTTTCTTTTGGCCGGTCGCCGGCTCGGCCATGGCCGGCGACCACCAACGAAGGCCGGCGGGCTCGCCCAAACCACGGCGAGGCTCGCCGGCCCCCAGCAAGGCTCGGCATTGCCGGCCGTTGGGCAAGCTCGGCCTCGCCGGCCGCTGGGCGAGCTCGGCCTCGCCGGCCGCCGGGCGAGCTCGGCCTCGCCGAATCCGGGTGAGATCGAGCTCGCCCAGCCAGGCGCGAGGTCGGCCTCGCCGCGCCGGGCCGACGGTGACCTAGAGCCACATCGTCGTCTCCCTCCACCACATCGGCGACCGCCCCTTCGCCTCATGCCCGATCGACGCATCTGCAGGTCTCGAGCCTTAGTTCGCCACCGCCGCATCAGATCTCACCGCTCCATGACCCACGACTTCGAGATCCGCTCGATCGTCAACCCCGCGCCGGCCCACGACTCGACCGGCCGTCCTTGCTGCTCCGCTCCTAGACGTCCGCCACTCGAGACCCCACGGCTGAGCCCCGCACCGCAGCCGCCGCCGCCGCCCAGCAACCCGCGACCCAGCTCCATCACCCGCTCGCAGGTGGAGACGCCGCGCGGCGTCGCCGCCACGCCGGAGAGGACGACGGTGGAGAAGCCGGATGGTCTCGAGACAGAGGCGGCTATCGACGCCGGAGAGTGGGAGGCGTCGGAGAAGACGACGGTGGAGATGCTTGCAGGAGGAGAGGCTCGCAGAGGAGAACACAATTTTGTTTCTTTTTTGTTCCTCAAATATGTTTCAGAAATAAGAAACAAGAATTTCTTGTTTCTTATTTCTGTTCCCTTTTTGTTTCTGGGAACAAAAAAACAAAAAAGGAACAGAAACGCACCCAAAAGCGTTTCTGTTCCTTTTTTGTTCCCAAGAACAAAAAAACAGAAATTTTTGTTCCTGGGAACAGAAACACGGTGCAAACAAACGTGCCCTAAATGGCTGTATTAAAAGATTTTATGTTATTACCTATGAAAAGCCACACAAGTGATTTTTTTAACTATACCACCAAAACCTAACATATCATTCGATTTCTTAAAAAATCTTAAGAAAATTATACATGAATCTATACATCAACAATTATATTCCATGATATTTATGGGTTCTTTATATGAAAAGAAGGTCAAAGTGGGTGTGCCCACAGATTTAAAAAAGTTATAAGCTAAAAGAAAAAATCACTCAAAATAAAGTCTACACTATATTTGTTGTCCAAATGAGACCTATGTTTAAAAGATCGGAATTTTGTAGTGAAGTGTACAAGCTATATGTATTTATTACAAAATGTCGTATTGCGCAACAAGGCTCGATATCCTTCACTTGAGAAAGATACCAAAAAATGGCTTAAGTCCAAGTCCATTAATATTTTTAATTAAACATTCCTTCATCCAAAACTTAAATCAAGGAGTTTTGTGTCAACTAAGATGTTTTGACTGGACAGTAGCACATCAAATCTTCAACGTGGGACTTCTCTACTACAACTCACATGTGTATTGTAATTAAATACAAGCTAATAATTGGAGACATGGAATTAACTACAACTTAAATTTGTATATCTATCATTATCTTTTCTTGGTGATTCTTTCACTCGGTTGACATTGTCTTCTAAATCTGGCAAATGAACTTTGAAAATACAAAACAAAACATGGTCTTTTGCCTAATTTATCCCTAGACAATATCACAAGGAAAGACGCATTAGATGAATTTTAGCGGCACCCTTCGTAAAACTATCAAGGGAATTGTTCCTTTTTTTTTAAATCTATTTTTCCACCCGTTCAGTTGATTTCCCTGCCACAGGGGCACATGAATTTCACGTGGAACCAACGTTAGATGTTGACCAACTGCGGAGAAACCGAGAGACCTCGCATGCGAACACCGAGGAAAAGCGAAAGCACGAGAGAATCCCATGAGTCCACGTGTGCAAGTCGGTCAAAAGATGTAGGATCGGTCGTGTCTGACTCCGACAGTGGCCGTCATTGGTTAGCAGGTGTTGCTTCCTCCTGACAAAGGGCCGAAATCACAGGGAAGAGAGAGAGAGAGAGAGAGAGAGAGAGAGAGAGAGAGAGAGCAAAGGCAATTAATTTTGTGTGCGTGGGTACGTGTAATCCGTGTGTTTGGTGTATGACATCGCCGCATGCGTTGCCGCCTCTCGTATTGGATTGGAGCTCAAGTTGTTTTTTTTTTTTTTTTTTTGGGGGGGGTTTGTTTGTGGTTGGAAGAGAGAGAGAGAGCGAAACGTCATCTTCTGGTAACTGAAATCGTGGAGGATGACGAACCAACTGAAGCAGGCTGCAGCAAGAGAACAATATCCTATGATGCTCTGACCCAGTTTGTTTATATTTCTTCTTCACCGAGAACAAGCAGGGAAAAAGCGGTTCCCATCGACCATTTTCTTATTGGGAAAGGTGGGTGTCAGTTGAAAGGTTGAAATAATGACTGCCATTGATTTGTTAAGTTGATATGAGAGGGTTTACTAAACGAAACACTGCCATATCGATTAGTTAGCTAATAACTCGATAACTTTACGTTTTCAAGTAAATTGAAATCATGTCAAACTATAGACGTATTGGTGGGCTCGTGAACTTGTATTTCTTTTCAAACATCTTCCCATGTTCTTTTTTGGGTCTGGAACATCTTCCCGTGTTGAGATGGTGGATTTTTGCATCTCGACATGATTTGCATAAGCCTTTGTATAATGTGATTATTTTTATAGTCCTTGTATTCTATTATCATTCTACACTAATGGGTGATAGCATACGTCTCTTTCGCAAATTGAACCATGATGAGCATCTTTCCTGGTAATATTCCCAATTGCTTTAGTCTTTCCTTAAGTTATTTATGTGATGCACGTCAGCGAGCATATTCAATCAACTATCGATTTACTAAATTAATTTGAAGGGACGAATAAGAAAAGGCTTATACCTACCATTGGGATAATTATTCACAAAATTGAAGTTGAAGTTAATGGCAGGATGCCTATAGGCAGTTAATGCAAAAGGATACCTGAATTATCGGAGAGTAGACCTAACATTGGGCGAATATACATGTGAATGAGTTATGTTAGAGAAATCTCACATCGGAAAATTTGTGTGGTGTAGAGTAAGTAATAAATTCCAGTTGACTCGTACTCTTTGACCTAAGTTTTTGAGTGAAAGTGGGTTTAACTAGATATGTTGACGGGCTCGAATTTAGGCTTTCTCTTGGCTACATCCCTAAAACGAAAGGTATTGGCCTCTACTATACCCTTAAAAAAAATGGTATCAGAGCCCATTCTTGTAGTTTCTAGATAGGTGGGTATTGTGATGTAGCAACGCATGCCTTTAGGAAGTGATGCAAAATGATGCCTGAATTAAAGTAGATCGGACCTAACACTAAGCGGATGCATGTGAAAGTGGATTATGTTAGAGATATCTCACATCAAAAAATTGGTATGGTATAAAATAGTTATTATCCTAGTTGACTCATAACTCATTGGCTTAAGTTTTTGAGTAAATGTGGGTCCAACTAGAAATGTTTATAGGCTTCAACTTAAGCTCCCTCTTGGTGATATCTCTGTAAAGAAGGTATCAGAATTTTGTTGTGCACTCCCAACAATTAACTTATCTATTTACAAAAACCTATACTCAAAAGCTTACACCAATTTAATAAATTTTCCACCCATCATCAATTAGCTCTTTGGAGATTCCAATTTATCAATGTCTTCACACATGCATTTCGACAGTTAAGGATAATTTATAGAGAGGAAGATTCGAATAATTGTAAACCTCTCAAAATGGTCTTTTAGGAAGTGATAAAGTCCCCCAAAAGACATGATAATCTAACTTTTAATAAGTGATTGGTCATTAGATCTAATAGAATTATTTTGTAGTATCGAGAGTACACGGGAGCTCCTCCAAGTGTTCCCGTCGGCGGATAAACCAGGTTGAGATATTTAAGGACTACTCATATGCACTTTTTGATATTGTTTAATTGGCGCCGTCCTATGAGATAGACATGTTGCTCTTTTCTGTGTCATGATCACACTCACACAATGCTCTCCTTAGGTATGACTGGTGTCGGCAATGATACATCAAGGCCTGTTAAGTAATGCGCATTTAGTCACTTTTCTTCTTAATTAGGCAATAAAATTTCGTTAACTTAAGGAGATAGATGCGGAGTGGCCACACTAAATTTTCCCACTTCCACTGGATAGATAGATAACAAAACTACCTCTCTAATGCTGTATAGGATAACTTAAAACAAATAAACCTGGAAGAGAACATCCTTTAGTGCTAAATTTGTGTATCGTGGGGCTTCTAAAGAAAGGGCGAGCACTTGAATAACCGAAAGAAATGCTCGAGTGTGCTTCCCTTTTGGTCGGTCAAACACTAGTATATTTGCCTCATCGGCCGCCTCTTGTTTGTGGAGCAACCTTTGGGATCCTTATTAAATGAAAAAAGAAGTGACCATTGACCCTTTTGATCCGTGGGATGTATAAACAATATATCTATATATTAATTGTGAGGACGCGCTGGCACCTGAAGGGATCGGAAAGAGAAAGGCTAAGTCAAATTCCACTTATGTATTCAGCATGATTCATTTTCATTCAAAATAGTTAAACCAATGACGCATAGCCAATTAAAATATATTTATTGGCCTACATACGATGTGGGACTTCTTAACATTCTCAAAAGTGCACCATAACAAACATTTTCTTACGAAGCATACTTCATCTGGATTTTGTAGTTTAATAGTGGAGGTGATAAATTACATGGTATTTTGGTTTCAAGACGGGAACTAGAACCTACCATATAGATCTCGATTCTGAAAATTTGGAACTGAGAATAGAACCTATTATACATGGAACTAAACTGGAATTGAATAGCTGGATGGTTCTTGGCCGTTTCGTAGTTCCACCCGAAAATCAGGTTTGTTTCGTAAAAATCATATAGTTGATATTATATATTATTATGCTTAGCCGAAAGCTAGTAAAGTTTCGTAAGTTGAGTGGTCATATGTGCCTACTTCTTGTTGGAGGTCATGAGTTCCATTCTCAATACTCATTTTGTTCCTTGGTCGACCGATTCCGGTGTCCGCTCAACGGTTCTGACATAAGAATCAAGAAGCAGATCAGTTTTTCTTGCAACCGGCTTGGAATCAGTTAGGTAAGTCAGTTCAATCCAGTTCTCAAGTTGAACCGGCCATGCTGGCCCCTACTTCATGGCATTTTCATGCCTACAACACTCTTCTTCTTTCGTTTTTTCAAATTACTTAGTAGAACTCTTATCCATCGGTCAACGAAGTCGACTCTTGAATTTTGAGTCCTTTAAAACTCCCAGTTTATTCCTTTTTTCGCGTTGAAACATTAGTAATTCTGTATATCAAGTCGCACGGATTCCGATACAACATGGAATTTAACAGCAAAGAATGAACTTGGTCCCAGGCATTGGTCAGATGTGCTCTCTTTCATCTAACACGACACCCTATGACATAAAACAAAAAAGTTAATTGCAGACTGCCATGCAAGCTTGTGCTACATTTACCTATAGCAATGAAGTCCGGATACTCCCAAAAATGAAGTTAACATAGCACGCGGAAATTGCAATCCGGTGGCGCCGAAATCACAGCTCAAATCGTTCTCAAAATTGGAACAACTTACAACTTAGGTGTGCTGACCAACACCCGACAAACTTACTGCTAAATTGCTTATGTGACATATCTAGTAAACTGCTATCTTACAGGACAAACAATTCGTTTCTCTTTAACCCTCTTGTTATTTATTTCGGGAATAAGCTAAAATTCAAGACTTAATTTGTGATGCATGAAAATTTTATGGGAAAACATCCCTCTAAAATTTTGATGATTCTAAAACTATAATTAATGCTAATATCTAATATGATAAGTGCATATGTCATTATCAAGATGAATTGTGATTATATTGCTGATTTCTACAATACCAGTGAAGACTAAGACAAATGTCTAGACAATAGGAGAACAAGTTCCAGCATGCTCATGAAAACTTGGAGATACCAAGGTTGGTCTTTTGTCTATGTGATGTCTTTGGATGCCGATATACACAGAGGATCATTGGATACAATTGCAGGTCAATTTCTTTGGATTAACATTGGACAACCTCAAAAGACTGGCGATACCGAGCACATGCTGAAAATGAGTGATGGATAGGGCAAATGATAAGTCTCTAGCGATGCTAACGACGTGTTTTTCTGAAGATGACCGTTTAATAAAGATATAGCAGTTACAAGCTGAGAATTCATAGTAGCAGAATCGGGAAAAGATCAGAGCAACAACTGAGAGCTTTTTGATGAAATAGTTAGAGAATCAGCAAAGTCATAGCTGCAACAGACTCCACTTTGGGAAACTTGCTAATGTAGGAAGAAATGATTTTTTTGGGCAATTTTGATTTCGGCAAAAGCTTTCAGTGACTCTCAAATGGCTCCTCCTACCTAATCAAAGTCTCTGACACATAAATTTTGGGCAATTTAAAATGTCTATGTAAATGATAAATGTTGACACATAAATTTTGGTGACTCATTTAGTCATTTATTGCATAAAAAAATTAGGGATTGACCTTAATCCTTAAAACAAGAATATCATTAGCATAGTTCATATTCACATTTTATTTAAGTTATGCATCACATGCAAGTCACATGGTCTTAACATGATGTTATCACGGACGATCATGCAGTGCAATCAAGAGCTATGACTGACCATATCCATAAGAGGAGTTTAAACTCCACACTCAACTTCTTGTCGACGAGGTTTGATCTCCGGTGGCTACTCAATTCAACGGTTATGCATTCAATTCCATTCATATTCACCTTTAAATTGTTTCAAATCCATGTTTTATCTAAAAAAGGGAGGGTGGTCATTTGAAGGATATTTTTTCCTATCCGCACCTTATAAAACGAGATTTAATCACTTTAATTCGCAGAAGAAGTAAAAACCAAAACCGATCAAGCTTTGAAGTGGTTCTTATATCCAATCAAACTCTTATTGGATAACCCTTGATCATAACTCAAACTCGACCTAATGGAAGTTATAAATAACCTCTCTTGGCTAAGAGCAAGAAAGAGGAGGGACGTTTAAATTTTTTTTTGAGATAACAACGAAGCTCTCTTCCTTGGCATCAGAAAAATTCTAACATGCAATTTTGCGAATCGACGATTGCAAATTTGTTAACTATTTGATCGTGCTCAAAATTTGTGGGGAGTATATTAAGACCTTGTTATTAAGTTTTTGCAATGGGATTGGTAAGCAACTGGATGTATGTCTTTGATATAGAAAATAAAATTGGTAGGACTATTGGATCAAGACAAGAGAGCTCAATGGACGGTGCAGTGCAAGTTACAACTAGCAAGTCTTGCTCTTTTCCAGTCTATAAATCACACTACCAGGACACAAGACTGGTATTACATTTATACACTTGACTATTTGCAATTACAATGTAAAGTAAAACCTTTACACAAAGATATCAAATGAAGAGCAATGACGATTTCTTAAGTAGAGTGCAACTATAGTATTTTTAGTATTTTTCTCATCCCTCCTCTTTTAGGCTTTGCGGATCTCTTTGTTATGAAGTCTTTCAATCCACCAGTTGGAGATCTGAGGGAGATCAAACTAGCCATTGAGAGTAGGGGTGATTCTTTGCCAGAATCGAAAATGCCCAAACAATCGTTTCCTCTAACATTGGCAGGTTTCCTAAAATAAAGTCTGCTACAGCTGTCATCTCACTGATATATAAATTTGATTATTGTTTTTTCCAAATTCTTTCTCAATTTTTTTTGCTATGGAATCTAGTATTGTAACGACTCATTTTCTATACCATCAACAGTCATATTTAGATGAATACCTCACCATCAGTGCTAGCATCTTGTCATCAGCATGATTTGAAACTCATCATCAACATGTGCAATTTGTTAGCGAGTCGGTTGACAATTTTCAGTGACGATATTGATAAATGTAACGCGATAGTAGGACCAATGATCCTTTCAACTTTATTAGTACCCAAAGACCTTCAAAAACACTAGCTTGACTTTGGTACTTCAAGTCACCATGAACTATTATTTATGTTGGCACTTGTTCTCCTGATTATCATGATCTAATTTCTCATCTTTGTTGATTATCAAGGAATCATTATTCTCTGCAAGACTATCACACCAATTGCACTTATCATATATGATATTAGTGCCGAAGAAGAGTTCCATAGGGAAGTTTTCCCAACGTTGATATCAAAATTTGGAGACTTCATCAAACTGCTCTTGAGCAATTTATTAAAAATATTTGAACTTATTGAACAGATTTTTTGCATTTACTTGCAACCTCAATTTCAAATTATCTAAATATCTAACATTTGCGCTATAGTTTTGTTATTATGAAAAATGGAGAGATTGTTTGAAAAGCTACTTTATGGTGTTTTGATAATTCCAAAAATATCCTTGTTTTTAATTTTGCTTGATAATGCAAATATTCTTCATGATGACGTGACGATAATCTCAAAAAGACTCCTGATAGTACTAGTGATCTCCTTAGCTACAGTGAAAAGACGTTTACAAAGATGAAGACCTTGTCAAGAGGAGAAAAGCCTGATCAAACGAAGTGTTTATAAAAACTTGGAGGTACCTCATTCATGCGAACATCTAGGTAAAGTCTTATTATGCTAATAAGAGAGACTAGTGGACAAAAGATTGCATGTCATTTCACAAGAAATACCATGGATGGCACCAACAAGCTACTGATAAAGGCATATGCTATCATCAAGTGAAAAGAAGCAACATATCATGCTTCTATCTAATCCAGGAAGGTGATGATCATTCATCTCAAGATGACCATTAAATGGGAAAAAAAAAAAAAATAGCCATTAACAAGGCTTGGAGTCCGCGGCAAAAGGATTGTATGGATGGCCTGGACATTGATGATTGCTTCTGTCAGCTCTCAGGAGCTCTTAACTCTTTAGAAGGATCTCCAACGAGTAGCTGGAACGGGTTGGATGGAAGATTGAGAAAGCCTACTCTGTCATTATCAGCTTCTTTTTGTCTCGAGCAAATCATGCTATTGTCTGTTTGATATTCTCTCTATTGTAGAATTCTTATTGCTTTGTAATATGTGAGAAGAGAAGTGTACAAGTGTAATAACGTTACTTTAACTTCTGATAGGGTGATCTATCGTGTGACAGAAGCAATACTTGCTAGATTGTAAAATCTCTTGAAATTACTAGTGCATTCCAATTGGTATGAGGTTGGTAGTTGTGGAGAGCAAACGAAGGCTTGTTTATAATTGAACCATTATATATTTGTGTGCTATCTTCTATCTGCTCATATTATATGTATATGTTTGGTGAAAGCACTTTGTCAATATGTTTTTGCAGCTTCTAGAGAACCAAAAGCTAAATTCGAGAAAATTGTCCAAAAATCCTAAGCCTATTATATGGAGGCTAATTCAGTCCTAAACCTTTCAATTATGCCAATTTAGTCGCAAACATTTTGACAACATGCTAATTTAGTCATAAACCTTTTAATTGTGCCAATTTAGTTTTAAACCTTTTGATAATTTGCCAATTTAGTCCCAAACCTTTCACAACTTGCGAACGTTGTCTTCTGAGCAAATACTAAATAATTGGTTGATAACTAAATTGACAAATCTTCAAAAAGTTTGGAATTAAATTCGTAGATCGTTAAATGGTTTGAGACTAAATTAGCAAATCGTTAATAAGTTTATGACTAAATTGACTTTTGTACAATAGGTTTAAGACTTTTTAAATAATTACCTCACTAAATTTCACTTTTGGAGAACAAATAGGTACTACAAGTAAAAAAAAAAAAAAATCCACTTTTAGCAACTATTTTGGTCGCTAGAGGAGGATCTGTGGTATTTTGTTTGCCAAAAAGGACCAAGAGAAACTTCCTGGATCTCTTTGGCTACCAAATATTTTGGTCACTAAAGACAGCCTCCAAAGACCAAATTCAAAATTTGGTCCAATTTCTTGCCACCGGCTTTTGTGTGGCAAGACCTTTTCACCACCAAATTTTTTTGCCACGATAGAGTGGTTTATTTATTGTTGCGGAACAACACCAAAAGATGCATTGATCGAATCACAAGTAGTAAATGATGAAAGCAAAATCGAAATCACATAAGATGCAAGATATGCATGGAAACCCAAAACGGAAAAAATCACAGGGAGAAAGGGGTTTCACCATCTTCAACAACATGTATGAGAGTACAATCCAAAAGCTCAAAAAACCACTTTGTGAGCCACAAGATCAAAAGATCCACCAAGAAGGTGGAAAAATGAAAGAAGAGAAATAATATGGAAGCTAGGGTTTTTAAATGTGTTTTAAATACATCATTTTATAGCCTCCCTTTGAAAAATCTTTAAAAAAAATGTGCATAATCCGAAATACCATTATCACTAATTTGAAAGTCAAAACTCAACAAATCTCTACATTGACTTCAAATCTCCAAAAGAACGTTATGCCAAACGCCACAAGACCTCTCTCATTCACCACTAAAAGTGAGCACATAAGGCCATTCCTAAAATGGCAAAATTGATTACTGGTCATCTAGGCTGTAGTATTGAGGGAGGGGGAAAAGACGGATATTTGCCATAGGTAACTATATCAATTAGAGGCTATTACGACCAGTCCATGATTGGTTGGCTGAAGTTCTACATCGAATCCCAATGGATGGAACGTTTGAACAAAGCCGTCCTAATGCACATCCCTAAGCTTATGTAAGTGTATTCGATGTAGGAAACAAGGGACGAAACACCACAAATTTCGCTTAGGCAACTCAAATGGTGGAAATACCAATCTTGGTCAAAGGAACTAGTTTGGTCAACATATCTATTGAATTATCTATTGTAGATATTTTCTTCATCAATTGCACCCTTATCGACCTCATCAAGCCCATAGTGATATCAGATGTTGATATGTATTGTCCTTTCGTGATGCATTGAGTTCTTGGTTAACTATGTTGTACTTTGGTTATCACAAAAGATAATGGAGGCTCCCTCTCGCTTCACCCCAAGTTCTATAACCAAACACGCTTTCTTTTGCCACTTCCATCACTGCCATGTACTTTGCTACAGTGGTAGACAAAGTAGCCATGTCCTCCAAAATTACTCTCTAACTAACCGCAGAACCACCAAGCATAAAACCATAACTCGTCGAAGATCTTCTTTTCTCGAGATCAACTGCATAGTCAAGATCAACAAAGCCAACAATTGAATGTTTGACATCACACAACCTTTGTCAAAGACTAAAAATCCACATCAAGGTATCCTGGATGTATTGAAGAATCCATTTTATAGCTTGCCAATAAGCTTTATCCGGATGTGCCATATACCTGCTCATAACACTAACGGCCTGTGAAATATTAGTTTAGCATTTTTCATGCCAAAGTGCTCAATCACTTTTTCAATAAACTTGTTTGTCTCTAGGAATCTCCATACCTATAATTTTCCTGATAGCTTTAAGATCCTTCATCTTAAATTCCTTGCTAAGTTGCCTTTTCAACCACTATATATGTCACGTCCCAAACCTCGAGTGCGTGCCCATCCCTCGGTGGTAGATAAAATTGCGACATCCCAGGACGCGTCGCCGATCCATTCATTTTAATGCACATGCGGAAGTGAAACGATACCCTTGATAACAACCAACACGGGATAGAAAAGTAGGAAACATATTCACAACCAAAACACTTTTATAAATACCTCAGTTTATATGCAATAGAAGACTAAAGTCAAGAGTCAACAAAAGACCGGTCCTCAAACAAAGCCGTCTTCTGACGAACTAGTTGGACCCATTCGCTGATCATTTGGTCTCCACAGGTTCCGAGGGCATCGGGTCCTCCATAGCACCATCAAGAGGGTCAGTTGCACTCTCACCTAGAGTGGCATCAACCACCACAATGGGAATTTCAAAACCCTTGGAGGGGACCCACACGGAATCCATTGAAACCATAGCGAAACCACGCTCTGAACTGATGAGGTACCCTCTAAGGTAGGTCCTCATCGACTGAGATGATGCTCACCATGAGTTCATAGACCCATTGCCCACTGCGGCATGGCAATCAAAACTCCACTTGGTAACCCTTATCGGCCGACCAAAACGTTCCAAAGGAACTGCCATTTAAGGACCTAAAAAGGTTGAGCCCACGACAGGGTGAGACGATGTCTCAGCAAGTTTACCCTCTAAACCTCGACTATGAAGGAAATGCACCTAGAAGCAGCTATATACACAAGTTAGAAGACTTACCTTGCCTCAGTTCCCTCCTACACGTCGTATAGTTCATAATCTCAACCAATCAAATTAGTCCAATCAATTCAATACCATCGATACCATTTATCAAACAATACGATCTATCAATCAATCACATCTATCAATTCATCGATATGATCACTGCTCTCACAAGCTGAAATAGATGGTTATAGCTCTCACAAGCTGATATATATTATAGCTCACCTAAGCTGATATAGTATACTGCTCTCACAAGCTGATATATCAATGCTCACATAGGTTGATATAATATACTGCTCTCACAAGTTGACATACAATGATGCTCGCACAAGCTGACGATTCAATAATGCTCACACAAGCTGATACACGATAAATCAATCTCGGCCAAGGACCTTGTGCTTTGCACACCAATTCCTCGATTAAAATAATGAACTCGACATAATATCATCGTGTTAAAAATACCCGATAAAAATAATTGTGTGTGGATATACGGTTGGTCTGAGCCAAAATATTACATCTTTTCTTTAAAAAATCCCACTATTTAATATCGTGTCTAAAAACATTTTTGGTGTTAAAAACTAACGCCTCGGTATTTTCTAATTAAATACCGAAATTACACAATTTTGGAATAAATACCCAAAATTACAATCACCACTCAATTTACATAAAATAGCATTCAATTGCATAAACTAAACATACAATTGCAATCAACATGAAATTCCAGTCATCGATTATCTCGGTATAATTTCCGGAAAATAATAAATAATTAAATAAATACAATTAATTACCAAAAATGCAAACTTAGGCTGGAAATGCTTAATTAATCATCCAAACGGGTTAGGAAAATTTCCGAACCTATCTAGATAAATAGTACAACTTATCTAGTCTCTAATCTATCCATTCTAACCACCTAACATGCACAAACGAATAATTAAATCGCTAATCCATTCTAACTAACCACATAAACCATACTTAGCCTAAACTAATCACCTCTTAAATGTCATTAACTCCATAAGCAGAGTTTAGCAAGTAAATTTACCGGTTTAGCAATCCGGTGAGTCCACGGTGATGGTGATGCGGAGACGGGCAACAAACCTCCTAGCGGTGACACCAAACAAAGCTCGGAAGAGGCCTAAAATGGGCCTTGAAGTCCACAAACCCTTGCTGGCTTCGATTCTGGTGGCTAGGCCGAGAGAGCTGGCGCAGGCTTGGCTTGGGCTAGAACGAGTAAGGTGGCAGATGGGCAGTTGTAGCGGGCAACAACGGGCGATGGTGGCTGTTGGAAGGCGACGGTGGAGTTCCGGCTGAGCTCGTACGGTGACCAAGGGCTCGAGGGGATGGTGAGGAGGCTTGGTGCAAGCGGATGGGTGTGAGGACAGCTAAGCGGCGTGCGCAGGCTCGCGGGGGGCGCGACGACGGCGAAGGGGGCTCGGGTGGTCGTCGACGGACAGGATGCTGCTACTCGGTCACTCTCTGGTTCTCTCAAGCTTTCTAAGGCTCCAACAATAGATAAAGTGGGCCTTGAGAGGAAGAAGAAGCTGCTGAAGACAGAGGAGGGTCCCCTTTAGCCTAAAAGTCTTCTATTCTATCCCCTTGGTCCCTTGGCAAGGTCCTACCAGCCATGCCTGTCATCCCTGGCCCTTTGGCAGCCCTCAAACTTCCCTGCAAGCCAACCAAGTGGTCCAAATGTTCCCTCCCCCATGGCCTACGAATTTTGGAACATTTTTCCCCCAAATTGATGTCCATAAAATCAACCAAGGTGCCATCATCCCACTTAACATTTTCCCTTGCCAATTTTTCCAACTCGAATCCCAAAAACGCAACTAAAAGCGGTCCTTGGATTTTTCCGGTCCAAAATACCCTTACTTTGAAAATTTGTCGAAAAATCTTTGGAGGATGATTTGACGATCCTAAAATGACTCTTGACATGACAGAACTTTCAATTTCTGAAATCAGGTTCAAATTCGTGGTTAATTTCAATCCGGCGTGATTTTAGTGTGACCTAGCCTATCAGATAGCTTTTAGGAATTTTTAGTGCAATTGACCTGTGGTTGATTATTTTCGAGCCACATTGTACATCTTCTGTATATTGGTGACTCTTGGTTGTCGTGAAAATCTCGAGATTTCAAATACGGACATAAGGTATCAAAATGACAGCAAAATCGGCCTAGTGCCAATCAACGAGAATTTTGCAATTAGGTGGAATCACCCACACTTAATCACATAGCTCAGTCGAGTTGACCTATCTCCGATCTCTAATTGATTTTTAACTGTATCATAATGACCCTTGCAGACTAGCATGATAGAGTAGTCAATTTCTGGTCAAATTCTCAAATCTATTACGTTAAAATCCCTTAATGACTTCACCAGATAGACTAGTTATCTCGTGAGTGATCAGCTCAGAAAATAGAACTATAGGCGCATTGATGAAAAGCCCGATTCATTCAATTGAAAATAGAACTGGAAATTCAGGATTTCACAATATATCTAACATAATGTTCACTATAATAAACACATCATCTACATATAACAAAAATAAATAAATAAATAAAATCATGCAATTTCTTATAGTACACACAACTTTCATGCGCACTTCGTGAGTGGTCATGACTCAATATAAAGCTATCAAATCTCTCATACTATCATGGAGATTGCTTGAGACCATACAAAGAACGTTTCAATTTGCACATGTGATCTTCTCTACCCTTAATAATGAATCCTTTAGGTTAAGACATATAAATTGTCTCATCAAGCTCACAATGTAAAAAAGTGGTATTGACATCAAGTTGCTTAAGTTCTAGATCATAAAGAGCTACTAACGTGAGCAACACACAAATGGAGCTACATTTCAAAATTAGAGAGAACACTTTATTGAAGTTGATCCTCTTCTTCTAATTAAAACCATTCACTATTAAATGTGCTTCAACGTATGGAATTCCCTCCTTTCTTTTGAAGAACCACTTGCATCCAATAGCTCTTTAATGCTCGAGCAATTTCACAAGATCATAAGTTTGGTTCTTATAAAGGGACTCGATCCTTTCATTCATCGCAACAAGTCACTTCTCAGATTTAGAGCAAATGATAACTTCACGAAATGTAGAAGGTTCCAATACCAAGCTTTTCAGTAATTGTAAGAGCATATGCTTCCAAATTAGTGAAACCATAACTTTAGGAATGCTTAATTTGTTGTCTAGCCCTCCTTGTAGCCAAATTCTAAGGTTCCTCAATTTTTTCTATATCGTTTTTGATGAAATCTAAGTCTTGTTATTCATTGTCACTTTCTAGGTGAGTAGAAATATCTTCAAATGTTCTCCGTGGATGCTCTACATAAAGCTCCACCTCTTTTCCAACATTCTCCTCTTGAACACCTCTAGACTCAATAACAACCTTTTTTCTATTCAAGCATGGAATTTTCATCAAAAGTAACATCCCTACTAATTATAAACTTTGATGACTGAGGGTAGAACACCAACGATGATGTGGACATCGAGTCATATCGAGGAGGAGGTGCTAGGGACCCATTGTCTATTCCTACCTGGTTCGATTACTCGAGCGCGGGCCAAACAATTCAAGCAAGCTGTTGGCGTCATGGTTCGTGATCTTTGGCGTGAAGATGACCTTGGATCAAATCTTGAAGAATCTTGGAAATCTTGGTGCAATTTAATTATCTTGTCACCAAATAATTGACCAAGTCAATTTATATATATATATATATATATATATTCTTGTTTAAGAATATTCTAAAATAGGAATATTTTAGAATATATCGCATTAGATTTTTAGGGTTGGTTTTTAGGGTTTGTGTGGCAGCCTATATAAAGGATTTGCCAAATTTCTTTGAGGACGGAGATATTTATTTTTGGAGGAAAAGAATTGAGAGGTTCTCTTTTTCTTGTTCTTTTGAGGACTTGACCTAATCAAGATTCTCTTCGACTTATCGAGCGAGATAGCGAATTCTTTCGCTCGTGGCGTCTATAACGTTGGTTGGTTGACACGTGTTCGTCAACAGGTCACGTTCATACCGAGGTTGCCAATCACGGGTTTGATTGGAGGTCGAGGTTTGCAATTCGCACCATCGGGCCTTTGTAGAACGATCCTTCCGCAACGATTCACATCAGTTTGGTATCAGAGCCAGATTCTACAAGGTCTATTTATCTTTAATTTTCTGTTGATATTCAGCAATTTGAGATTTATTGAGTTAGGGTTTCGGTTCTAGTTAATTTAGGGATCCGATTGCTTTTGTGCTTCCATATGTAGTTATTTGCTGTTAGTTTTAAATTTTCTTTTCTAGCATCTTAAATTGTATCTGAGTTCGTCAAAAAAAGAAAAAAAATAAATATCTCCGTCCTCAAAGAAATTTGGCAAATCCTTTATATAGGCTGCCACACAAACCCTAAAAACCAACCCTAAAAATCTAATGCGATATATTCTAAAATATTCCTATTTTAGAATATTCTTAAACAAGAAATATATATATATATATATATATATATATATATATATATATATATAAATTGACTTGGTCAATTATTTGGTGACAAGATAATTAAATTGCACCAAGATTTCCAAGATTCTTCAAGATTTGATCCAAGGTCATCTTCACGCCAAAGATCACGAACCATGACGCCAACAGCTTGCTTGAATTGTTTGGCCCGCGCTCGAGTAATCGAACCAGTAGGAATAGACAATGGGTCCCTAGCACCTCCTCCTCGATATGACTCGATGTCCACATCATGTAAGCAATCGAAGTCTACAACTAAACCGCATGGCTTGTATACACCATTACCTATTCCAACGCATCCTTGGATTGATATTTCTATGGATTTTGTGTTAGGATTGCCTAGGTCTAAGTATGGTAGAGATTCTATTTATGTGGTTGTTGATCGGTTTTCAAAGATGGCTCATTTTATACCTTGTCATAAAACTGATGATGCATCCCATATTGCTAATTTGTTCTTTAAGGAGGTTGTACGTTTGCATGGCATGCCTAGATCGATTGTTTCAGATCGAGATTCTAAATTTCTTAGCTACTTTTGGAAAACATTGTGGAAAAAACTAGGAACACGGTTGTTATTTTCTACTACTTGTCATCCACAAACCGATGGTCAAACCGAGGTAGTTAATAGAACTTTAGGGACATTGTTGCGTGCTATTATTAAAAAGAACATAAAATCTTGGGAAGATTGTCTGCCACATGTTGAATTTGCATATAATAGGAGCATGCATTCTGCTACTAAATTTACACCATTTGAGGTTGTCTATGGTTTTAATCCATTAACTCCGTTAGATTTAACCCCTTTACCTGTTGATAAGCGTGTGGATTTAGATGGAGCAAAGAAAGCTGAATTTGTCAAGTCGTTGCATGAGAAGACGCGCACAAATATTGAGCGCAAGATCGAGCAATATGTAAGGCAAGCTAACAAAGGGCGCAAGGAAGTGGTGTTTGAACCTGGCGATTGGGTTTGGGTTCATATGCGCAAAGAGAGATTTCTGAGCAGCGACATTCTAAGTTATTACCGCGAGGGGATGGACCATTCATGGTTTTGGAAAGAGTTAACAATAATGCTTACAAGCTTGATCTTCCAGGTAAGTATGACGTTAGTGCCACATTTAATGTTTCGACTTGACTCTTTTTGATGCTAGTGATGATTTGAGGACAAATCCTTTGCACGGGGGAGGGAATGATGTGGACATCGAGTCATATCGAGGAGGAGGTGCTAGGGACCCATTGTCTATTCCCTACTGGTTCGATTACTCGAGCGCGGGCCAAACAATTCAAGCAAAATTTGTTGGCGTCATGGTTCGTGATCTTTGGCGTGAAGATGACCTTGGATCAAATCTTGAAGAATCTTGGAAATCTTGGTGCAATTTAATTATCTTGTCACCAAATAATTGACCAAGTCAATTTATATATATATATATATATTCTTGTTTAAGAATATTCTAAAATAGGAATATTTTAGAATATATCGCATTAGATTTTTAGGGTTGGTTTTTAGGGTTTGTGTGGCAGCCTATATAAAGGATTTGCCAAATTTCTTTGAGGACGGAAGATATTTATTTTTGGAGGAAAAGAATTGAGAGGTTCTCTTTTTACTGTTCTTTTGAGGACTTGACCTAATCAAGATTCTCTTCGACTTATCGAGCGAGATAGCGAATTCTTTCGCTCGTGGCGTCTATAACGTTGGTTGGTTGACACGTGTTCGTCAACAGGTCACGTTCATACCGAGGTTGCCAATCACAGGTTTGATTGGAGGTCGAGGTTTGCAATTCGCACCATCTGGGCCTTTGTAGAACGATCCTTCCGCAACGATTCACATCAAACGATAACACATCAAAAGTAATATTTTTCTATTCAACCTATATCATTTAACTTTGTTTGCATAACCAATGAAAACACATTTATTGGCCCTAGGTTCAAGCTTACCTTCTTTTACATGATAATAAACACGACATCAATACTTTTAAAACAAAAATAATCAGAAGATTTACCTAACTATACCTTTTTTGGAGTCTTATATTCAATTGCAATTGAAGGAGAATGATTTACCACATAACAACCCGAGTTCACGGCTTCAGTTTAGAATTCTTTCCTAAGTCTGGCATTAGAGAGAATACACCTAGTTCTCCCTAAAAGTGTATGATTCATGCATTCTGCTAGCCCATTCTATTGAGGTGGGTGCTTGACTATTCGATGTTGAATAATCCCTTAATCTTCATAGTACTTATTTAAATCACCTTAACAATACTAAAGACTATTGTCCATTTTGAGATGCTTTTTCCTCTTCCTAGTTTGATTTTCTATCAACATATTCTACTTCTTGAATGCATAAAAAATGTCACTCTTACGCTTTAAGAAAGAGACCTTGACTTTCCTAGAAAAATCATCAATAAATTTTAGAAGGTAAACTATCACCCTTAGATGTAACCTATGCCAATCCCCACGAGTCAAAGTGAATATAGTCAACTGTGCTCTTCATCGAGTGCACCCTCATACTAAGACCAAGTCTGCGTTGCATCCTGAAAACACAAGGTTCGCAAAAGTCAAGTGAGACCATATGATTTCACAAAGTAAATCATGTTTACTCAAGATAGCCATTTCTCTTTTGCTCGTGCGGTCCAACCACATATGCCACAACCTTGATTTTTCAGAATTTAAAGAGGATGATTATTTAAAGCATCCACAATAGTATTTCCCTGAAGAACGTAACGGTTGTTCTTCTTGTTACCTTTGATCACAATAAAGGAGCCTTTTGAAATTTTCAAAACTCCACCTCAACATGTTTATATGTGTCCAATGAAATCTAAACTGTTCACCGAAATAAGGCTTTTTCATGTTCAAATTTGGGATGTGCCTAACATTTGTCAAAGTTCTTACTACTTTATCATAACATTTGATCCGCACCATATCTATACCCACAATCCCGCACTACATTATTGCTCATCAAAATTAAACCACTACTAACTTTTTTGTAAGTATGGACCCGATCTCTATGTGGGCACGTGGTATGGATACGCTAAATCCATCCATCATTGACACAACAATCTGAAGACAAAACATTAAGAACATTGTCTGCAATAACTGTCTCATTATTGTTCATCAGACTAGCCAAATTAGAATTCTCCATTGATTTCTTCCCCTTAGTTTTGAGCACTAGATACTCATTTTTGTAGTGTCTCAATTTGTGATAATAATAATAGTCTACCTTACTCTTATCTTGACTTAACTAGACTTCGAACACCCTTTATTATTATTGTGTCTATCATGATAATTTAGCCTTTCCTTGACAACTAAGCCATTAGCTTTATCCCTACTACTGCTTGGATTCAACTTTGTACGCATCTCTGCGAAATTCAATGAGGCCTTCACATCCTCAAGAGTTATGAATTCCCTTCCATACAACATAAAATTCACAAAATTCTCATACAAGCTCGGCAATGAGCATAACACAATTAGAGCTTGATCTTCATCATCTAACTTCAAATCTAGATTTTTCATATATGTTGCAATCATGTTAAATTGATTTAGATGTTCTTAAATAGGAGTACCTTCTTGCATTTTAAGCATGTAAAGACGTTGTTTTAAGATAATGTTGTCGTAAAAGATTTCTTCATGTAGAGGCTCTCAAGCTTATCCATAGTCTCAAAGTTGTTTCTTCATTGGTGACTTTGCGAAGCACCTTATTGGACAACAACAATTGGATGGTGCTATGTGCCCTCTCTTCCATCTCCTTAATCTCAACCATAATTATGTCGTCGGCGTACTTTCCGTCCCAGGCTTTAAGTAAACCTTCTCGATGGAATAATGCCTCCATCTTGATCCTCCATAGCCCAAAATTGTTTTGGCCATCAAAAGGTGCCACTTTGAATTTGATAGATGCCATCTTGAACAAAAAAAATCAAAATCACATGAGATGAAAGAAAACACGTGGAAACCTAAAATGGGAAAAATCAGGAGGAGAGAGAAGGGTTTCACTATCTTCAACAATGAGTATGGGAGAACAATCCAAAAGCTCAAAAAACCACTTCGTGAGCCACAAGATCTAAAAATCCAACAAGAAGATAGAAAAAACAAAATAAGAGAAATAATATAGAGGCTAGGGTTTTTAGATGTGTTGTTGAGCACATCCTTTTATAATCTCCCATCAAAAAACCCAAAAACAAATGTGAATGGTCCAAAATACCCTTACCACTAATTTGAAAGTCAAAACTCAACATTTATAATATTATTTACATCACTTACTAAGCCTTTGTAAATCTAAGTTACTAAATAATTTCGCAATATTGACTCTTATATGAGTTAGTTAGCAATGCTTTTTTTTTTTAATTATCATTTTTTTTATATATTTGACAAAAAAATTTCTTATTATTTACCAACATTTATGTTACTTTCTTACAATACCTTATATTCACCCATTATTACATGAAATTATTACCCTTTGTCAATCTAAAAAAACTAATTGTTGGTAACTAAGTTAAATGAGAATTGGTAACCAAAAATTTATTGATGACTTAGTTGGAGAAAAATTGATAATCACTTAAATTAAAGTTAGAAATTTCATATGAGAGTTATAATATTTCAATCGTAGTTGAGAAAGTTAAATAACATTTTGTGAAAGATAAGAAAAGTTGGTAATCAGAGAATTTAAGGCGTTGTTAAGCAATACAAATTAAAGTTTATAAAAGATAAGAAAAGTTGGCTAATTAAAAGAAACAACATAGCTAGTAAATAATTCAAATGAGAGTTGGTAACTGAATACTATGTGGTTTTAATTAGATAAAAATTGGTCAATCACACTAATTTGGCTAGATTGATAACACCAGGTAAATCAATAGAAAAGTTAGTAAGTAAAGAATAAGTAAATGATGATAAGTAACTCAAATGAGGGTATGTACTTTAGTCCAACATAAATTGGTGATTCTTATCATTTTAAGTTGGTAATTTCATATAAGGGTCAGGAAATTCAAAACTTTGATAAGTATGCACAACAAGTTCATCTGAGAATTCAAAATGGACACCATTAAAATTTAAAACTTTTACAAAATGGCTATCAGGAAACAATCCACTCACATTTAAGAATGAAATGGAGCAAACTCAACCCTCAACACGTCGAAATAACTCGACAAGCATTGTTGTGAATTTTTAACTGCGGTCAGACTTCCGTAGTAGAGTAGAAAAAAAAAAGTGCAATCTATAATTGATAAGTTATAACATGTCCGACCAGTTACTCATTCTTTTTTTTCTTTTTTTTGTGTTGGTGAAAACAATAAAATATTCGTTATATCAGCAAAACCGGTGTCATTGAGTAGACAGCTATTCAGTTTGGAAGTCACCGGAGCACCTGGGCAAACCAGCTGGCAGTTGTCCGTTGTGGTCAATCCATTTATTTATCATGTATTTGTCCGGAAATCTCTCCCACACGGAGGGAAAATCCATGTACGGGCAATGTGACATCCCAATTTTTCTCAAGTTTATTTTCAGTCAATTGAGTCGGGCAATTCATCTGTGCATATAGTTCGTCTCTCAGAGTTGGCCACTCACGAGGGAACTAGTCTATTGAGTGAGGTGATTAAGGAATTTTGTCGCGTCAGACTTGGGGACTGATCACCCTCGGGTTGGATGCAAGAAAATTTCCCTAAAAGCCACTCGGTGGACCGGGCGCGCTAAAATTGCACCAGTGAAATTAACCGTGAAATTGAAATTGAATTTTGAAATTTGAAAATCAAAGGGGTGTTGCAAATCTTATTAGGAACATCGGATTATTTCATGGATTTTGATTTGGACTCAATTAAAAGAGAATTGATAGAGATTGAAGTAATTAAGTGTACAAGAGCTTGGACCCCGGCGGAAAATGAATTGAACCTATTGAAAGATGTTGTGAGGATTTGAAATTAGTGGAGAATGACATCAGTGGGTGATGTCATTGGTGGAGGCCAAATTTAATGAGAGCTTGACAAGTGTCACAAGCTAATTGGCTCACCTAAAGTGGAGATGTCACTTCCCTCTCTTGTCTCCATCATCTTCAAGCTTGGGAGGAGAGAGATTGAGGGGGAGAAACCGAGGGAAGAAGAACCAGCGGAAGGCAGCCGAGCTTCGTCCGTCCATCGCGCGCTCGATCGTCGCCGTTCGTCGCTCGCCGCCGGAGTCCGCCGTCGCCGCTCGCCGTCCCGTGCGCCGAGCCGCCTTGCCTCCGTCTCCGCCACGAGTTCCGCGCCGTCGTCTCTCCAACCAGCCGCTGTTCGTCGTTGCCGAAGTCCCCATCGTCCCCGTCCGTCACCGTGAGCCGCCGCCCCGAGACCTAGTCGCCACCGCCGAGCTTCCTCCGCCGCCGCCCCGAGACCTAGTCGCCACCGCCGAGCTTCGTCCGTCCCGTCGCCATTCCGCCATCCCCTCAAGCTCGGTTAGTGCTGGAAAGAAAAACCAGCAAGATCTAAGATCTTCCGGGCTCATTTTGGTCTCCTTTTAATGCTTATTTGGTCTCGATCCGTGTAGGTTTGTCGTTGGCGTCGTCGTGCTCTTCGCCGGAGACCCATCGGAAAGCGATTCCGGTGAGTTTACCTCACTAATCCGCGATTAGCGAGTTAATGACACCTTAAGTATGTTTAGCTTAAGTTGATTGGGATTAGGTGGCTAGATTGATTTAATTAATCATGGATTATATTAAGGTGATTAATTAAGGTTAAGTGTGTTTAGTTTAATGGTTAAGTATGTTTATTTTAAAATAAACCTTGATGTGACTTAAAGGAGTTTATTTATGATTTAAATAAATGCTTCGAAATTGTTGGATTATTTAATAATATATCTTATTCCGAAATTCATTAAAATATTATTAAAAAAAAAAAAAACTCGAAAATTTTATTTTGACCCTAGTTGCTCAGAATTTTGTGCCGATCGCTGCTGTGCTTGTAGAATTTGAAATTGATGATTGGTTGTGGCGAATTGAGTGTGATTGCGAATTATGAGGATTCTTTAGAAAAACCCTAAGTGTGGGAATTGATAGGAGATTGGCCGTGATTGACCACCTATTAGAGGTCGTGCCTGATGAGGCTGTGAAATTACCACCTATTGAGGTCGTGCCTGATGAGGCCGTGAAATTACCACCTATTGAGGTCGTGCCTGATGAGGCCGTGAAATTACCACCTATTAGAGGTCGTGCCTAATGAGGCCGCGAATTACCACCTGATTTCAGGTCGTGCCGAGTAGGGCCGTGATTGCCACTGGTTATTGAATCTTCCTATAGGGTCGTGATTGTGAGCAATGATTGAATTGCTAGAATGACATGTAATCGGCCAAGTCGATTGATCGCTGAGACGATCCAAGTGGTTGAATTGTTCTGATGATGTGATTGTGCCACGGTTGTTTGGTTATCATAATTGTACGTGGTTGAATTATATAAATTGTGCTAACTGCGAGATGAGGGCTCAGACGAGGTAAGTCTTCTTGATGTTGTGGCTAAGATACATTGGGGCGTATTTACTTTCTAATAGGGGTTTAGGAGGAGTGAACTTGCTGAGACAAAGTCTCATCCCAGTTTGGGGAAATTATTACAGGACCCTAGATGGCGGGACCCCCTGAGAAGAATGGCATCCCGGTTCAGATTATCGAGCAGGTGCGCAGCGCCCCTGACCCCGGGAGTCATTGGGTCTATGAGCTGATTAGGTCTACCGTGTGGATCCAGGAGACTGAAGACGTTAGGGTGCCCCATAGGTATAGGGCTTGGTTCCGTTTTGGGGCCAATGGCTTTAGGATTGGTCCACTTAACAGTTTTGACATTCCCCTGGCCGTGATGGATGCTCTCCTGGGAGAGGGGGTAGCCGACCTTCCCGATGGCGGGGTGGATAACCCACCATCTCCGGGCCCGGCGCGTCGGCGGTGGAGGATGTGGGATCGTCGAACGAGTCCAATTAGTAGCTATAGGACCGTTCTTCTTTTTTGTTGTGGGTGATCCATGTTGTGTAGGCTAACCCCTTTTTGATGCACATAAACTCGACCCATTTTTGGTGCATAGTCTCTCGGATCCCGTTGATGTACCTAAACCTTGTAATGATGTTGATAATGATGATGATGATGTATGAAAGTATGTTGTTTGATTTTGAAATTGATGTTCCCTATTTGTCCTATCCCGTATGCCTTTTGTAAGGGGTGTCTTAGTACGTTCCGCTTGTGCATTAAAAAGAAACTTTGGGGTCGGCGACACTACCTGGGAATGTCGCATTTACATGACCATGGTGGGTTGTAGTACGTGTCTCGGGGTTCGGGGCGTGACAACCCCGTTTAAGTGGTATCAGAGCGTGGTTGTGTATGGAGTGATAAGGACGATGAGTCATGGGATAGTTAGTAGGAAGAACTTTTCATATTCTAATGCCTGTGATTGTTAGTTGTTTGTTAGCTTGATTGAAAGGTTACTCAAATTCTAATATAGTATTGGAATTCGCCAATAGGCATCTATATTAAGCCTGTAGCATGAGTGACCGAGTGCCAAGAGCTGCTAGGAAGAGAGCAGTAGGCCCCGTGTTTCGGGGTGGGCCATCGATGAGAGTCGGTGCCCGAGGTGCCTTGGGGAGAGCGCGGGGGCGAGGCCGGTGCGAGTGGTGCGGTGTCACCTCCGGAGGATGCGGTAGCCCCCGAGGATCCGAGGTTTCTTTGGGATCATGCGGATGCTTGAGATGATGGGTGACAGACTAGACCAAAGAGCCGCCGCCGCGCCCGCCGCTATCGCCGCTGCCACTAATGCTGCTAATGCCGCCAATGCTGCTACTGCCGCTAATGCCGCCGCTGCTACCGCCGCCACACCGGTTGCCGAGCCAGAAGAGGAACTCGAGGAAATTCCCCTCGAGGATGTGGCCGCTGGGAGGCCTAGACGAGAAGTTGGTGCAACACTTTCGAGATTGAATCCACCAACGTTCACGGGAGCGGGAGATCCCGAAGCCGGCAGACGTGGGTTCGGGAACTAGAGAATGCCTTTGAGCCGTTGTTGTGCACCGAAGAAGAGAAGGTCGTCTTTGGCGGCCTATCGGTTGAGGGGAACCGCGCGGCCACATGGTGGAAAACTAATAAAGGGATAGTGTTCCCTGATGGAGTAGATCGAGAGTGGAATGCGTTCCTAGAGGCCTTCAATGAGAAGTACTTTTCTGATTGTGCTAAAGAGTTGAAGATGGCGGAGTTCCAATGCCTTCGTCAAGGTACAATGACAAAGTTGATCAGTATGAGGCAAAGTTTACTGAACTGTCACAGTATGCCCCTGAATTAGTTCAGAAACCGATAAACCGAATTCGAAGGTTTAGAGATGGGCTTAGACCGGAGGTGAGGAGCTTTTTGGTGCCGTTAGACCTGAAGGAATACAAAGATCTTTACAAGCGGGCCCGGTGATTGAGAAAGACCGAGAATGAGAAAGCCGCCGCTTTCGGGTCGCGGTTTAATTCAAACAGAGGTGATAATCGGTTTGGAAAGAGGCCGATGCACGGGGAAGGTACCATGTTCCACCCAATAGGAAGGGTGGAGTGGGGAAGTCGTCATCGAATTTCAATGGAGCATGTCATTTGTGTGGAAGGCGACATGGCTCGGCCCGTGCCCTCTTAGGACGGGTGCCTCGCTTCGAGTGTGGCCAGCGGGGTCACCGTGTTGGAATGTCCCGGGAGACTTGCGAGGCGGCCTCGGTTGCCACCACCGCCACCGCCGGGCGGAACGAGAGGATTCGCACCGCGAGATCATGCCGCCGGGTGGATTGAACCGACCTCCGGCTCGGGGAAGGACTTATGCGGCGGCCGGAGGACGGGCGGAGGATGCGCCTAACGTGGTCACAGGTATGGTCTCGCCGAACGACCAACCCGCTTATGCTTTATTTGATCCCGGAGCTTCGCATTCATTTATATTTGAAAGATTTGTTAAATTGATAGAATTAATTCTGAATTGTTGGAGTCTGTGGTTAGTATATCTACTCCGTTGAAAGACAAAGTGTTAGCTACAGTAGGTTGTCTCGATTGCAAGTTAGTGATTGGTGAGCGAGAGGGAAGAATAGACTTGATAGTCCTAGCCATGTATGATTTTGATGTGATAATTGGCATGGACTGGCTCACCAAGCAACGAGCCAAAATGGACTGTTATCGCAAGGCGATTCAGTTTAACCCATTAGGGGGTGAGAGCTTCGAATTTATTGGGAGTCGAGGAGGACCCTCGATTTCCTTAATTTCATCGCTCGAAGCAACTCACTTGCTAGGCAAGGGTTGCCAAGGTTACTTAGCGACTGTCGTAGACACGACAAGTAGAGGAGTTAAAGATTGAAGATATCGCAGTGGTACGAGAGTTCCCGGACGTGTTTCCGAAAGAATTACCGGGTTTACCGCGAGAGAGAGAGATAGAGTTTGTGATTGAATTAGCCCCGGGACGGAGCCGATCTCTAAAGCTCCTTACCGAATGGCCTTGTCAGAGCTTAAGGAACTAAAGGTGCAAATGCAAGAGTTATTGGATAAAGGATTTATTCGTCCAAGCGCATCACCTTGGGGAGCACCGGTATTGTTTGTGAAGAAGAAAGATGGTTCATTACGCTTGTGCATCGATTACCGACAGCTCAACCAGGTGACAATTAAGAACAAGTATCCGTTGCCAAGGATTGATGATTTGTTTGATCAGCTTCAAGGAGCGTCGATATTTTCTAAGATCGACTTGAGGACGGGGTATCATCAGCTAAGAATCAAGAAGGAAGATATTCCGAAGTCGGCGTTTCGCACTCGATACGGCCACTATGAGTTTCTTTGTGATGCCATTTGGGTTGACAAATGCCCCGGCGCTTTCATGGACCCGATGAATCGGGTGTTCAAAGAGTACTTAGATCGGTTTGTAATTGTTTTCATCGACGACATCTGGTGTATTCAAGGAGTGCGAGGACCATGAAAAGCACTTAAGGATAGTGCTTCAGACTTTAAGAGATCACGAGCTATACGCCAAGTTTAGTAAGTGCGAGTTTTGGCGACTCGTGTGGCTTTCCTAGGTCATGTCATCTCTCGGAGAAGGAATCTCGGTGGACCCCGCAAAGATTGAGGCGGTGATCAAGCGGCCGAGACCGACGACAAGTGACGGAAATCGAAGCTTTCTAGGTTTAGCGCAGGTATTACGACGGTTTGTAGAAGGGTTTTCAAGGTTAGCATCACCAATGACGAGACTTCGAAGAAGGAAGAGAAGTTTGTGTGGACGGATAAGTGCGAGAGTAGTTTCCAAGAGCTTAAGCATAAGCTAACTACCGCTTTGTGCTTACTATCCCATCCGGTCCAGGAGGGTTTGAGATCTATAGTGATGCGTCATTTAAGGGATTAGGTTGTGTGTTGATGCAGCATGGTAGAGTTATTGCATATGCGTCCCGTCAGTTGAGACCTCACGAGTTGAATTACCCGACGCATGACTTGGAGCTTGCAGCAATCATCTTTGCCCTGAAGATTTGGAGGCACTATTTGTGCGGAGAAAGATTCGATCTTCTTCACCGACCATCGAGTCTCAAGTACCTATTCTCTCAGAAGGAGTTGAATATGAGACAGCGTCGATGGATGGAGCTCTTAAAGGACTATGACTGCGAGATTTTGTATCACCCGGGAAAGGCGAATAAGGTCGCCGATGCACTAAGTAGGAAGTCTTCAGTTGCTCAGATGGTACTCAAGGAATGGGGCCTAATTGAGAGAGCAAGAGATTCAGATTTTAAGTTTGAGGTGGGCCACCTTTCGAATCTCGTGGCCACCCTTAGAATTGAACCGGAAGTGCGGGTCGGGAATCGAACGCTTCGGCGAGACGGATTCGAGATGTTCGAAAATCCTACAAGAGGATGCGGAGAAAAGGAGGGCGACTTTCGATTTTCGAAGATGGAACATTGAGGTTCCAAGGACGATTGGTTGTACCTAACGATGTGGAGCTTAGAGAAGAAATTCTTTCGAAGCGCATCGTAGCGATTCTGCATTCATCCTGATAGTACCAAAATGTATCAGAATCTGCGTCAACACTATTGGTGGTGTGGCATGAAGGCGGACATCGCCAAGCATGTCGCCAAGTGTTTGACGTGTCAACAGGTGAAAGCTCAGCATTGCAAGCGGGGAGGACTTTTGCGACCCCTTGAGATCCCAGAGTGGAAATGGGAGCATATCACAATGGACTTCGTGACGGGGCTACCGAGGAGCCAAAGAGGGAACGATTCGATTTGGGTAGTGGTCGACGAGATCGACAAAGTCGGCTCACTTCATTGCGGTTCGAAGAGACTTGAGTTTGGATAGGCGGCGGATCTATATGTACGTCAAGTGGTTCGTATACATGGAGTGCCGATTACAATTACTTCGGATAGGGACCCAAGGTTCACCGCCGCTTTTTGGAAGAGCTTGCAATCCGCTTTAGGAACGAAGCTGCAAAGTATAGTACGGCCTATCACCCGCAGATGATGGCCGCCCGAGAGGACAATTCGAGACTCTTGAGGACATGCTTTGCGAGCTTGTGTTTTGGACTTCAAAGGAAGTTGGGAGGAACAGCTTCATCTGGTTGAATTCGCCTATAACAACAGTTATCAGCAGAGTATTCAAATGGCTCCTTTTGAAGCATTGTATGGCAGAGCATGCAGAACGTCAGTGTGCTGGGATGAGGTCGGAGAAAGAAAGATCACCGGTCCAGAGTTGGTTCAGCAGTCAATAGAGGCAGTTGCAGTTATCAGAAACAGATTAAAGACCGCTCAGAGCCGCCAGAAAAGTTATGCCGATAAGCGTCGAAGGCCATTGGAGTTCCAAGTTGGTGAGCACGTCTTTCTGAAGGTGTCACCGATGAGAGGTACTTCCCGTTTTGGCAAAAAGGGAAAAAGCGAGTCCGAGGTACGTAGGTCCCTTTGAGATTTTGGAAAGAATAGGGACTCGGCGTATCGTCTTGCACTGCCGCCAAAGTTGTCACAGGTGCACGACGTCTTTCACGTGTCGATGTTGAGGAAGTATGAACCTGACTCGACTCACGTTCTAAATTTCGAGGAATTAGATGTGGATGACAAAGTGTCATACGTTGAAAGCCCGGTTCAAATTGTAGATCGCAAAGAACAAGTTCTGCGCACCAGGACCATCCCGATGGTCAAAGTGGTATGGCAGCACCATGGCACTGAATGAGCAACTTGGGAGACTGAAGAGTCGATGAGAGAATTGTACCCCCACCTATTTGAGCAAAGTATGTAATGGTTTAAATTTCGAGGACGAAATTCTTATAAGAGGGGAAGAGTTGTGACATCCCAATTTTTCTCAAGTTTATTTTCAGTCAATTGAGTCGGGCAATTCATCGTGCATATAGTTCGTCTCTCGAGTTGGCCACTCACGAGGGAACTAGTCTATTGAGTGAGGTGATTAAGGAATTTTGTCGCGTCGACTTGGGGACCGATCACCCTCGGGTTGGATGCAAGAAAATTTCCCTAAAAGCCACTCGGTGGACCGGGCGCGCTAAAATTGCACCGGAGTGAAATTAACCGTGAAATTGAAATTGAATTTTGAAATTTGAAAATCAAAGGGGTGTTGCAAATCTTATTAGGAACATCGGATTATTTCATGGATTTTGATTTGGACTCAATTAAAAGAGAATTGATAGAGATTGAAGTAATTAAGTGTACAAGAGCTTGGACCCCGGCGGAAAATGAATTGAACCTATTGAAAGATGTTGTGAGGATTTGAAATTAGTGGAGAATGACATCGGTGGGTGATGTCATTGGTGGGAGGCCAAATTTAATGAGAGCTTGACAAGTGTCACAAGCTAATTGGCTCACCTAAAGTGGAGATGTCACTTCCCTCTCTTGTCTCCATCATCTTCAAGCTTGGGATGAGAGAGATTGAGGGGGAGAAACCGAGGGAAGAAGAACTAGCGGAAGGCAGCCGAGCTTCGTCCGTCCATCGCGCGCTCGATCGTCGCCGTTCGTCACTCGCCGCCGGAGTCCGCCGTCGCCGCTCGCCGTCCCGTGCACCGAGCCGCCTTGCCTCCGTCTCCGCCACGAGTTCCGCGCCGTCATCTCTCCAACCAGCCGCTGTTCGTCATTGCCGAAGTCCCCGTCGTCACCGTCCGTCACCGTGAGCCGCCGCCCCGAGACCTAGTCGCCACCGCCGAGCTTCCTCCGCCGCTTCTCCGCCGTCCCGTCGCCATTCCGCCATCCCCTCAAGCTCAGTTAGTGCTGGAAAGAAAAACCAGCAAGATCTAAGATCTTCCGGGCTCATTTTGGTCTCCTTTTAATGCTTATTTGGTCTCGGTCCGTGTAGGTTTGTCGTCGGCGTCGTCGTGCTCTTCGCCGGAGACCCATCGGAAAGCGATTCCGGTGAGTTTACCTCACTAATCCGCGATTAGCGAGTTAATGACACCTTAAGTATGTTTAGCTTAAGTTGATTGGGATTAGGTGGCTAGATTGATTTAATTAATCATTGATTATATTAAGGTGATTAATTAAGGTTAAGTGTGTTTAGTTTAATGGTTAAGTATGTTTATTTTAAAATAAACCTTGATGTGACTTAAAGGAGTTTATTTATGATTTAAATAAATGCTTCGAAATTGTTGGATTATTTAATAATATATCTTATTCCGAAATTCATTAAAATATTATTTAAAAAAAAAAACTCGAAAATTTTATTTTGACCCTAGTTGCTCAGAATTTCGTGCCGATCGCTGCTGTGCTTGTAGAATTTGAAATTGATGATTGGTTGTGGCGAATTGAGTGTGATTGCGAATTATGAGGATTCTTTAGAAAAACCCTAAGTGTGGGAATTGATAGGAGATTGGCCGTGATTGACCACTTATTAGAGGTCGTGCGATGAGGCCGTGAAATTACCACCTATTGAGGTCGTGCACGATGAGGCCGTGAAATTACCACCTATTGAGGTCGTGCTCGATGAGGCCGTGAAATTACCACCTATTGAGGTCGTGCTCGATGAGGCCGTGAAATTACCACCTATTAGAGGTCGTGCCTAATGAGGCCGCGAATTACCACCTGATTTCAGGTCGTGCCGAGTAGGGCCGTGATTGTCACTGGTTATTGAATCTTCCTATAGGGTCGTGATTGTGAGCAATGATTGAATTGCTAGAATGACATGTAATCGGCCAAGTCGATTGATCGCTGAGACGATCCAAGTGGTTGAATTGTTCTGATGATGTGATTGTGCCACGGTTGTTTGGTTATCATAATTGTACGTGGTTGAATTATATAAATTGTGCTAACCTACAGATGAGGGCTCAGACGAGGTAAGTCTTCTTGATGTTGTGGCTAAGATACATTGGGGCGTATTTACTTTCTAATAGGGGTTTAGGAGGGGTGAACTTGCTGAGACAAAGTCTCATCCCAGTTTGGGGAAATTATTACAGGACCCTAGATGGCGGGACCCCCCGAGAAGAATGGC
The DNA here is from genome assembly GCA_014182725.1 of Eucalyptus brandiana. Taxonomy (NCBI): domain Eukaryota; kingdom Viridiplantae; phylum Streptophyta; class Magnoliopsida; order Myrtales; family Myrtaceae; genus Eucalyptus; species Eucalyptus brandiana. The sequence continues at coordinate 6,584,532 of CM024671.1, forward strand.
ATCCCGGTTCAAATTATCGAGCAGGTGCGCAGCGCCCCTGACCCCGGGAGTCATTGGGTCTATGAGCTGATTAGGTCTACCGTGTGGATCCAGAGAGGCGAAGACGTTAGGGTGCCCCATAGGTATAGGGCTTGGTTCCGTTTTGGGGCCAATGGCTTTAGGATTGGTCCACTTGACGGTTTTGACATTCCCCCGGCCGTGATGGATGCTCTCCTGGGAGAGGGGGTAGCTGACCTTCCTGATGGCAGGGTGGATAACCCACCATCTCCAGGCCCAGCGCAGTCAGCAGTGGAGGATGTGGGATCGTCGAACGAGTCCAATTAGTAGCTATAGGACCGTTCTTCTTTTTTTTGTTGTGGGCTGATCCATGTTGTGTAGGCTAACCCCTTTTTGATGCACATAAACTCGACCCATTTTTGGTGCATAGTCTCTGGATCCTGTTGATGTACCTAAACCTTGTAATGATGTTGATAATGATGATGATGATGTATGAAAGTATGTTGTTTGATTTTGAAATTGATGTTCCTGCTGTCCTATCCCGTATGCCTTTTGTAAGGGGTGTCTTAGTACGTTCCGCTTGTGCATTAAAAAGAAACTTTGGGGTCGGCGACACTACCTGGGAATGTCGCATTTACATGACCATGGTGGGTTGTAGTACGTGTCTCGGGGTTCGGGGCGTGACAGGCAAGTTGTGGCTATACGATATTAAGTGAAGCAAACATGTCGAAAAGTCCGGATGCCACGTGCCCTTCATTTGCAAATTGAACGCCGAGGATTTTCTCGAATCCCGTTGGTATGTGACGGACTCTCCCGTACACAGGTTCGAAAAAGGGAATGGATTATGGTCATTTGAATTAAATGTGGCTAGATATAGTACAAAAAGTTATGCATATACAAAAATTTAAGTAATTTAAAATATATACGATGAAACCCTAACAAGCATTGCGAGTACTCTGTAAAATTCATTATATGTTTAATTCATTGACCCTTGAAGCTCTGTCGAGTCTAGATATGCCCCAGTCATGGAAGCCACAAGCATGCCTTGTAAAGGGTTTTGTTTTTGTTTTTTCTTTTTCTTTTTAATAGTAAGTTTTCTAAAGTTTCGATGCTTTCCACGTTGTGCATGCATGCAGATGCCAAGTCGCAGTCTCGTGGAGAAGGGCTAGAAAACTTTATCTCCTCTTTCGGAGACAACAGGAATGCAGAAGATAATTTTTGTTTCTCTGGAAACTGTTCAACGCAAAATCAAATCTTATTTCTTTTCTATGAAAAAGAACTCCTGTAGAAGCCAATTGATTTATTTTCTAAATCAATTGAGAACCTAAACCTCTTTTAGTGTTTCTGTTGTAAAGAACAAGAGATCAAATAATAAAATAAACAGAATAAGGAGATCTATTGGATATTACATTTATGTGGTTCGGTTGATGTGATCTATGTCCATGAAAAGAGCAGTGACAGAATCCTACTATGGTGATACAATGGAGATTCGAACCGCACTCGAATCACTCAAATAATCTCAGTATTTCACAGCTCCCAATTACATCCAATGCTCACACAATATGTAGCCTTCATAGTTATCCATAGAACAAATTTTCAATTTCACAAAAAAAATTCACAAATCTTATGTACACGATTAAACTAGCTTTGATACTCTCAAATTGCTTCAGAGTGTGATTCCTAAAGAAGCCGCTCTTGGATACTCTTCACACAAAATCCCATTTCTTATATAGAAGGAATTTGGAAAAATAACAGGAAACCTACTAAAACTAAGAATCAAACTGCAACTAGAAAACTATTCAATTCAAGAAATTTATTCAAACTAGGAAGTCTATTAAAATCATAAAACCTAGTTAGATTGGACTTTTTCCTTTGACTCGAACTTAAGATATATTTTTCATGGATCGGGCAAAGGTTGAAATTATTAGGGTCTAAAAGGTTGAATATGTATCGGGAAAGGTGAGCAGTTGATAGCAGCTAGTCGAAGTCACATTTTTTTAATTAGATCATTGAACTCATCCATCTGTTCATCCTGACATTGGAGTGACCAGATACATACCTTGTAACTTGGAGTGACCATAAAGGGCCGTAGAATTCCAGGAAACGAAGAAGACACGTCGAATGTCGAACGTAAGTCAGAAAACCAACCACACGCAAGCAACAACACAAGACCCCTGCATTAAATTCAGCACCGAAATACTAGTAGTTAATGCTCAAAGATCTAATAGTAATAACAACAATCAGCTTGGTCTGGCCCTTGGAGAAAAGGTTAGGGCATCGGGAGATTCTCTGACAAGTCAAAACGTGTCCCTTCGGGAGACCAAAAGCGCATGTTGTTATGCATTAATTACTTGAAGAGAATAAATGTGAACGGTGGCTAGCTACGACCCGCCCAGATTCAACGTGAATGTGGCTCTCTGTCGCAACTTTTGACGTAATCTTGGAACGGGTTTCAATCGATTATATTTTAATCAATACATGTCTCCACTGAATTCTCTGGAACAGTCATGTGTCTTCCTTTGATTTCTTATTAAAAAAAAAAGTCGAGTTACTCAAGAATCATTTAAAAAATGTATGAACGTTTTGGCGGAAGATGAGACTGTCTAGACTTTTCTTTTGGCACAATCTTGGGGCTCTATTATACATTATCTTTGTCTTTCAGAGCTGTAAGTTTTGTCTTACTGATACCTTTGAGCTTTACACCTTTAACACTGACAATAAAAAAAAAAAAAAATTCAATTTCTCAAATTCAATCTTGACATGATTCAGTTATTGCTTGACCAGAGGAGTTAACAAGGTTCATCAACTAATTTGACTCTCCCTTGAAATACGAGGTAATATTTTTCTATAGCGAGGCTTTTACTGAAACAATAATCACGATACTTCTCAAGCAGTCAAATTAATAAAAAGTGCAGATACATCATACTGCTTTTGTATTCGCTTCTTGAAAATCGAAAGTTTCTTTCTTAGACATGCTTAATATGTATTTTTAAAGTCATGCTGGTGGTCAACTTGTGGTGGGGGATGATCTTCGATGGTGGCTAGAAGAAACTTTATTTATTTTTTCTTTTTCTTTTTTTCTAAAGAAAAATGTGTGGGGGTTTGTGGGTAGGATGAAAAATAGACATGGGGTGGAAGCATCTCGGCTGTTCGACGGGTATTTATTTATTTGGGCATCATCCTAAGAAGACACATTGACGTTCCAGGTGTACAACTAATAACGACAAGCTGATGATATTTTTATTACCCGAGAGATAGGAATGAGCCTGCCTTGAATGAACAAAATAAAGTTTATGTAGTGGATTAGACAACGGCCAAAAGCTTAGGTACTTATCTCCTCCTGGATTGGCATCGTTGGTTGGATTGTGAAAGGATTTCTCACCTATGAAATGGATATGCATTTGTTCAAATCCCATTAACTGTGTGCAAACTATTTGAAATAAGGACCACCTACATCGATCAAAAATCTGGATTTAACCAGTTCATAGGGCTTGCAAGGAGTTCTAGTGGCATCCAAGTAGTTACTCCAAGCCCATACTCCTCGGTTATGAAAATAATTGCTTCAAATATCTCTGCTCTCATTTATACGACACTTCTACTGAGAGACTAGAGTAACTCTGGTGAATGTTCTAAAAGCCACTGTAGCCAAATAATCTTTGGACAACTCGACATATGCTAATCAATTATCCAAATGATGAGAGAACGAATGGATCCTTGAAATAATATACCCTAGATACAGCTAAAAATGCCGAGGGTAACCATATAACGTGGAGTTCATGGTATAGCATGACTTGTCTCCGTCTTCCGCACTTCATTAGGCAGCTAGTCTCTATAAACTTTAAGCCCATACTCTAGGTTGATTTGGTGATCCGAAGAATGAATTCGGCCAAGATGGTCAATACTTGCACCTCGAACTTAATCTGAGTATGTTCGCCATGTATATGTCAAGACAGTATCTATTAACTATAGGTCATGCTTTAGGCTTAAGCAGAATCTATGTTTAAAAAAGACTTCAGTTTCCAGAATTTCTGCTAGACTATTTTCAATATGCTTGGGATACTTCGAACAAAAAGATCATTTCTTCATTCTCATTCCCATTTTATCTTTTGTAACTTGAAGCTTGAATTATATTATTTCTCTCTCCACTATCTTAATTACCGATGATTCTATCATTTAAGGACAATGATAATTATCAATAATAGAAAAAACAAATTATTTGATGAAAATGCTGTAGTTTGCCAACAAAGTAGCTTTATCAATGTCATAAATAATCTTACACTGAAATGTTTACGCAATCAAAGAAGTAAAAGACAGCAAAGAACAAAGATGAGCATTAGAATCGAGATGAATTGAAGCTGGAAAAGAAAATTTATTCTACGGTTTACGAGAACCAATATGTTCATTGACAAAGTGATATAAGGACCAAATTAGCGAGTAACCCTCTGGTAGCTCCTTCTCTCTCGACATGTAGAGCTTTTATCTACCCTCTGGTAGTTCTCTTCTCAGACCAAACCCTCTTTCTCACCGTCGCCTTCCACCGCCATGGTTGATTCATCCACCAAACCCTCTTAGACCCATCCGATTACCTTCGCTCTTTGTTCCCCATCTTAATTTCTCTGAAAATTCCTCCTTTTTCAAATATGGCCTTCATCCGTCAATTCCCCCAAATCCACCCTTAGTAGTTCCGCCTCTATCTTCTACTCCTTGCATCCTATCACATAAGTGTTGAAAGAGCTCAACTGTCGGCCCCCTCTTCTCAAGTGGCTCTGACTGGTTGACTTTTGTAATTAGGGAAAATTTCACTGGAGGGTTGCTCGCCTATTCCATCGATAGTCAAATTGTTGCTTCACTGGGGTTCTGTTCGCATTATGCTCCACCCATCTCCAACTCAGAATCCAGTCCAATTGTTGTTTCGCTGCGGTTCTTTTCGCATTACACTCCAACTAGCTCCAACTCAGAAACCAAAATTGCGCATGTCCAATCATGGACTGTAATGGCCAGGAGGTTGATGCCCGTCTCGCTACTCTCTGCAACAGAATGGGCAAGCTATGGGCTGATCAGGAAATTAATTAATGGGAAGAAGTAGTCCCAGAAGATAAATTAGCAGAATGCAGGCTAATTTTAGTAGGTAAACTCCTCTCAAACACTTCAATTAACTTCCAAGCATTTCAGAATACTATAAAAAGAGCTTGGTGTAATGACCAAGTTGAAATTTCTCAACGCAAAGCCGGTCTATATGTCTTCAAATTCAATTCGGTAGGGGAAAAATAGAGGATCCTGGATAATGGTCCTTGGCTATTTGCAAACCACCTCATCATTGTAAAGCCATGGGTTCCTAACACTCCTCTCTGTTGTTATGACTTTGATACCTGCGCATTTTGGGTTCAAGTTTTCGGCCTTCTACTAGAGAGATGTACAAAGACCATGATTAGTAGAGTTGTGAAACACGTTGAAAAGGTGTTGGAAGTTAAAATTGAAGATAAAGAAGGCACTACCCTACGAGCAGGGAGGGCTCGAGTGGAACTTAATTTGCATGAACCATTAAAGCCTGGAAAATTGATAAGAGTAGAAGGGAAGCCTATATGGTTAGATTTTCGCTATGAACGCCTATCCCACTTTTGCTACTTATGCGGGATTCTTGGCCATTATGCGATGTATTGCAAAGTTGTACCCTATGATGATGCTAAATTGGAAGGCAGAGACAAATTATATTTTGGTCAATGGCTTCGGGCTGAGGTTAGAGAATATAGTCCATTATGGCAAGCTTTCTATGACACACCAATTACTCAAAAAGCAGTCGAAGAAACCATACCAAAGACCCCTCTGACAGCACTTCTTTTGCTACCTGCCATCCCCCATATCACCAACCAGCATCCTGCACAAATGGAGGTCAGCACAGAACATCAAAGTGATTGTCATACAGTCACTATCCAGCGAGGTCCAAACATTGTAGCTCCTTAGCAAGAAACCGCACTGCAAAAACTTGAATCCCCTGCAATAGAGTTGTCTGCAAAGATTAGCGATCTAGCTGTAGACTCTTCCAAATCAAAGAAATTAAAGGGTCCAAGGATGCAAACCAAAGCAAGTCCCCTAAAGAAGGTTAAAAGATATACTCCTTATGGGTCGTGTTCTCATGCACATGAAAGGTTGGATGAAAATCAACTTACGGATACCCCAATCTTTGAAGTAGAAGGGGTTAGAAGTTGGGCTATGGTGGCTTGCCCTAAAAAGCCACTAACTGACAAATGAAGATCATCAGCTGGAACTATCAAGGTCTAGGCAATCCCCTAACAGTTCAAGCTCTAAAGGACTTCGTGGTCCAAGAGTAGCCCGCTCTTATCTTTTTTATGGAAACTAAGAATCAGGATTTAGTTATCAAAAGAGTCCAGAGAAGATTGAGATACCATAATTATTTTTTGGTGAGCCCCACAGGCTTGGCTGGAGGAATGGTTGTCTTTTGGAATGACTAGCTTTCTTTGAGTGTGGCTGCGCCGATACTCAAGGTGGCACTCCAATGAGGCTCACCTGCATCCACGCGCCATCAACATATCAACAAAGACATCAATTATGGGCAGATTTGAGACATCTTAGCAAGTTAAATACTTTGCCATGGGTGTGCATTGCAGACTTCAATGAGATCCTAAATCACTGGGAAAAAGTGGGTAAGAGATTAGCTTAACCATATCGGTTGCATTCCTTTCGGGAATTTATAAACGACTGTTCATTGATGGATATCGACAGTAAGGGTTTAAAGAAAGACTTGACAGAGTGATGTGTACTATGGAATGGAGATTGAATTATCCGGCAACTGAAGTGTTTGCCTCACCTGCTCTAGGTTCTTATCATAGTCCGTTGGTATTATCTTTGGAACCCATCACAGTGAGATGGAAGAAGACTTTCACCTTCGAAGCCTTTTGGCTTCAAGATAACGAATGACGTCAGGTTATTGCAAATGCATGGACATCTATATCACTGATTGATTGCACTATCTCCTGCAAGATTCAAATGGTTACCTCGGCGCTCGAGTGGTGGAGTAAGTCGAAGTTCTTCAAAGGACATCTTCGGATTAATCTATTAAAGCAGCAAATTCAAGAGCATATCAATCAACCAAGTTGCAACTTTGATAAACAGCAGGTAACTCGTGTGCAAGATGAAATTCAACATGTATGGCAACAAGAGGAGCAATATTGGGCTATGAATCACGGATTAACTGGCTGCGTTGGGGGGATAAAAACACCAAATTCTTCCATGCGACTACAATTCAAAGAAGGCAGCGAAACCATATTAGTATGCTGCAGGATGAGCACGACCGATGGATCCGAGAACCCACACACTTGAAGAACACGACACTAACTTTCTTTCACAACCTATACAATTCTGCTAGTGCCCGTGACTTTGGACCTCTTCTTTCACAGTGTCCTCAAGTTGTTACCGCAGAAATGAATTCAATCCTAATAGCAGAGGTTTCTAGGGAGGAAGTTAAACAAGCAACTTTCCAGCTGGGGGCCATTAAAGCCCCGGGACTTGATAAAATTGAAAATAAACAAATCAGTGATGCGCCTGAGATGTCGCAACAATAACCCCAGTCAAGTTCATCATAGTAAACTAAATCTAGAATTTATCTAATGAGTCCCAAAAATTACGGTTCAAAAACCATTGTCCTTCAATCTTGCCATTGAAAAATTTTCAATAGTGTCAATTTAACTTATCTAATCATCGCTACCAATTTCCATGCTCCTAGCTCACTAACTAGGTAGGTCCAAAAATCTGGATGTCATGGAAGTGATCAAAGGCAAGTCGATAACACGGCTAGAGGTGATTGGACCTCTTGTTGGAAATTTCCTATAATATGGGCTTATATTAATTAATTGATTTTCTATTTTAAATAATCGGGTTAATGGATATTCCAATATTCATTGAATCCTACAATGATATGATTGAATTGGGTATTGGCATCTATTGTTAATGGGCCTAGTTGAGCAGCAAAGTGTAGGCAATTGTGTTTGACTGAAGCCCGTAATGGGAAGGGCCAATTGACACACTGTTAATTAGGGTTTGCTAGGTCCCCTCTCTAGCCTATAAAATGGTAGGTTATACCTATCAGTTGCTTGAATCCCATTGAAAGCTACTATATCAAAATAGGTCATAGAGAGGAAGATCTGGCATTCCAATAGATTCCTGATTATCATAGTGATCTACTTTTTTTCAAGTAAAGCAATGACACAAACAGGTACGCTTTAATTCCACTATATTTATTGATCTCGATGTTTTACAATCATATATAGATCTGTTTGTTCTTAATTGATTAATTGTCCATGAGAATAATTTTCTACATGTGGTATCAGAGCTTGTCATATATGATTGTAGAACCCGAAAATTTTCTTTTTCATGACAAATTCGAAATCTTCCTCTTTGAGCCGAATATGAGCATTACTTTTTTGTGTGGATTTTTTGCTCAATTGATCCCGAAATCATAGGGCTTTTGTTCTACATGTCAAGATCCAAGATCCTTCCAACTGTATATAATTTGCATAATTTCATTAAGAATTGAGAGAGAATTTTAAATTTGAAATTCTAGGGTTTATGCATTAAAAAGTTCTAGAATTTTCAAATTACTTGCAATTGATTGATGTTCATGGTAAATTGTTGCATTAAGGTAAGTTTTTTTTTTTTTTTTTGGGCTTAAATTTGTGAAAATCTGGATTGTAGTCATGGGAGTGTTAGATCTGAATTTCTTGAACTTGAATATGGTCGAATTCTTAGATTGCTCTTGATTAATTAGTTGTTCATGTGATATCTCTCTCTGCGTGCTTGCAATCTTCTATGATCCGTCGGAGCGAATTAGGGTTGCGTGCGTTGGGCTGACCGTTTTCATTGTGCAGATGACGATTCGAATGCTAGTCTGTGTTTTCTTTCGCTTGCTCTCACGTGTGTATTCTATAGTTCGCGGTGGACTGTTTCCCCGTCGTCCCTCTGGGCAGATTGTGTCCATCGAGATGGGAACCGTGGTCAGCTTAGGTTTCCAAATAATTCCCCTGAAAAACCCCATGATTAATCACGGCCCTAAGAAAAGCCCTCGATATCCTATCAACCCCAAAAAAGGATCGGACAAAGAGCGAGATAGAGGAGGAATTTGGCGATCTGTGCTTGCTGCGCTTGATTTCAAGTTTTCGTTTTTTTTGTTTTTTGGTGGGTACTTAGGATGGATTTTCTCTTTTGGAAAAGCGACGATAGTTTTGCTTTGAGTCTGTCTTCGGTATTGGCAACCGACTCTCCTACGTGATTGTGTGATTGTGCGGGCATCGATACGCAAGCGCATAATTGAATAATTGGCTAGATATTTATAGTAGCAATTCGTAAGCTTTGCGGCTAATTTTACTCCTGAAAGTGAAAGTTGTTCATAAGCAGTTGTTTTGTCTTTCTATGCAATGCGGCATCACTTTCTTATCGCAGTTTCTTGAGCTTTAATTAGCTGGGTTCTCCATTATCGTGCTTTCTTTTGCTCGTAAATCATAGAAAGTTTACCGATGTCCATTTTATCATTGGAAATATCGATCATGAGGACAATTTCTTGGATGAGAATGAACCAATCGAGTTTTTAAGGGGGACGGGTTAAATGGTTGAGCTGGAAACCTTATGGGTATTCCAGCATAATAATATTGATGAATGGTTCTCGAAGATGTGGAATGTTAGAGTTGGAAAGACGTCAAATTTCGGGAGGATCGGGGAACGGCAGTGATATTGGTGTTTCCAGGACGAGAAAGTGTTGCTGTTATCTTTGATAGAAAGCTACCATACACAAGAAAACTTTCCTCTGTGAGGCACTTGGATTGTAGTCGGAAGAATTGCTATCAAATTAAATCTTGAAAGACCGTTTGGCTGTCTTGAATATAATGAGCATTTGAAACTAAATGGAACAATTTGAGCATCCTAAACTGCTAGAAAGGAGGGAAATACGAGATAGTTGTTAGATTTGTCTAGGGTGTATGGATGCGCCCACTTGGAAGCAATTCCAATCTGTCCTTCTTCAAATACTGTGTGCTATAATGTAGAGATTGGGGAGTATGGCATACCGATTATGCATGTAAGATCTTAGGGTGCCAAGGCATTATGCGATGTGTGCGGTGGCAATCGCTAGAAATCGCAGTTGATGTGCAAAAGTCTTTTACGTGTACACTCTCTTTGGCCAATGCTCTTTGAAGGAGACTTAAAAGGTTTTGAATCCTAATATTCCATGGCATCCGCACTTTTAGCTTATTGTCAGGTGTCCACATCTATTTTGTTTGGTGCTTTTAGATTCTTCTGCTAATGCTGGACTAGATCTGCAAAACATAGATGGTGTTGGTGTGATTTGGGCTAGATTCATGGGATTGAGCCTCATTGTGCATTAGCTTTTGCTTTGACTGGAGGGCGCGTGAACAATTCGGGTTCGAGAGCTGAGTGGCTTGAACGTCTTCGGTTTCTCATGTAGGTTCGCGTTTAATGATTCACATATGTTGGAATCTGGCGGCTAGTGTATTGATTGATGTGTGTTTTCATATCCTCGTTTGTGATGAATTCAAGATCAGTTTTTTGTTTTGTTTTGTTTTTTTTTTCTTTTAATGAAATTTAGACAAATTCCATTGATGGTAATCCTGGGTACTGCTTATGGATTGATGAACTTGGCTTTTTTTTTCTTTTTTTTATGGATGGTGAACTTCTCATTCGATTATGTCTCTATAAGCAATGGTCTATGATAGTGTTTTATGTGAACGACCACTGCATAGAAGAAAAGGGAAAGTAAGCTTAAGAGGGCAATTGGATTAGAAATCTTCTTCTATATCAATCTTGATTTTTGCTAGTAACAGACAGTATTACTTGTGCCATGCGCGAGATCTTACTTTATTCATGCTCTCTCGCATAAATTGACATTGTGACAGAAGATATTGTACCTCATTATCATAGATTGAATTCAGAAACATTTAAATAAAAAAAATCGTGGCAAAAATTGTTGCTTGATAAATGCAATATGATCTTGGGAAGCACATGTCTTGATGAATTTTTGGGCATTAATTAAATGGAACATTATTTACAAATTGTTAAAGTTTGTAAATTGTTGAAGTTCCTTATTGATAAAAATTGTGTATATTAATTTGAAAATTACATGAAGATAAATTCCAAAATTAAAAGATGGGGATGTATGACTCAAAAAGATTTATCTACCCAAAGGGGACAAATTTTTTGAAAGTTATATGTAATTCCCCTCTATATTGATATAATAGAGATGAATGATGGGGATGTGTGACTCAAAAGGTTTATCTGCCTAAAGGGGATAATTTTTTTAGAGTTATATGTAATTCCCCTCTATGTTGAGATAATGGAGATATATAATTTAAAGGATTTGTTTGCCCAAATGGGATTGATCCTTAAAGATTATATGTAATTCTCCTTTATCGTCTCTATGTTGATATTATGGAGATGTATGATTTAAAGGATTTGTTTGCCCAAAGGGGATGGATCCTTGACAATTATATGTAATTCTCCTTGTTGTTGATTTATAAATTTCATGCCGAGAAAAATAATGGTGCATTATACACTCTGCCCAAAGGGGAGTTTATGATGTACTAATTATTTTTGTTGAGTTACTTATTGCCCATAATTGATCTTATTGCATTATGTGTAACAAACAGTTACATTTGCTGTAAATAACAATAATGACACAGTTGAAATATTAACTTGATCAAATATTATAATGTTAAGGACTTGGTTAAAAATGGAGATATTGTGATTGAGAATGTCATAACTGAGTCCATGTTATTTGATCCTCTAACAAAAGACTTACGACCCATTTTTGTTTGAAGAAAATGTAAATAATATGGGTGTTTTAGATTCTTTTGATTTTTTTTGTTAGTGGGAGTCTCATAATTTATATTTCTAGAGATTATAGTTATATTCAGACTGATAATGCTTTTATGATGTATATTAAAGCATTTATTTTCAATGATTGTTGTTATTGATTCTGTTATTATCCTTTCTCTTATTGATTGAGAAATGGAAGTATAAAACAGTATCTTTAAACAAATTTTAGTTTAAAGATTACTGGATGTCACTGATTATGAGATCTCATGTTGGATTGTGATATAGTTGTGCAATTTCATGTTGTTTAGAAATTGCGTTAATGCAGTTTCATGTCGTTGAGAAATTGCATTGAGAACCGATAAGAAATAGTGTATATCTTGATCACATGTTGGCACTATTTCTTACTACATTACTAGGCACATGATTCATGAAAATATAATACTTATTATATGTGATTATGGAAGGTCTTGTGTTGTAGTATTTTCTTAACATATTGATCTCCATAGTCCTATATTGAGGTTATATAGGATTGGATTGGTATTGAGATATCATTATTGGAATATTAATTTTTTAAAGTTGTGGCCACATAAAACTAAATTTTCAGTTATTAACCCGATGTGTCATTTTCAATATAAAATCTTTCTCAAAATAAAATAAGTTAATTAATGTAGCCCAAGTGGGAGAATGTTGGAAATTTTCTATAATATGACCTTACATTAATTAATTGATTTTCTATTTTAAATAATTGGGTTAATGGATATTCCAATATTTATTGAACCCTACAGTGATATGATTGAATTGGGTATTGGCATCTATTGTTAACAGGCCTAGTTGAGCAGCAAAGTGTAGACAATTGTGTTTAACTGAAGCCCGTAATGGGAATGGCCTAGTTGACACGCTGTTGATTAGGGTTTGCTAGGTCCCTCTCTAGCTTATAGAAGGGTAGGTTAGACCTATCGGTTGCTTGAATCCCATTAAAAGCTACTATATCGAAATATGTCATAAAGAGGAAAATCTGGCATTCCAATAGATTCCTGATTATCAGAGTGATCTACTTTTTTTCAAGTGAAGTAATGGCTCAAACAGGTACGCTTTAATTCCACTATATTTATTGATCTCGGTGTTTTACAATCATATATGGATCCGCTTGTTCTTAATTGATTAATTGTCCATGAGAATAATTTTCTACACCTCTCTCACACACACGCATTTGATTTAGAATTCAAGAGCAATTTTTTAACTATGAAACTCAATTTCGATACAGTACATACATGTATCTAACGTGTGATAGGAAATGAATAGTGAAGTGATTACTTCTTCTACCTTGTAGAGTAGAGTGCTCATGTCGGGTTCTAAACAGGACGATGACTCTAATAAACACAAACGCGTTCCAAGGAAATCCATCCGTCGAAGGGATGAGGTTATAGAAGATATGATCCAGTCAAGAGGAAGTCGTAACTACCATAGTCAAAGATCAAGAGAAACAAGAGTTTGGTGGGAGAAGAAATCAATTAAATTAAAGAGAAATCCGATTAGATTCCACGTTTCCTTCACATGGGAAGATTTCAATGCGCATTTAGCAATCACGAGGGGACCAATGGCAAGAGAACAATCTCTGCTTGCGTTGCTTCTCACCTGTGGAGCATCACCATAGACATACACAACGTGCTCTTCTTTATTTCCTGTTCTTTTTGGTTTGCATAGACCAATCTACGCTCGCACGTATGCTTTGGGTTGAGTAAAGAAGCGACACAAGCCACCACCGTAAAAATATATTGTCGGAGGAAGAAGAACCAGCGTGGTCCGCCTTGTATGGCTCCATCACATGTACTCAAAGATGGGCCACGTGAAGGACATGTTTAAGCATGTTTGATTAGCTTGGCACGGCCATATAAATGCCCATGTCCCACGTATATGTCATCACTGGTCTCAAAATTGTCCCAAGCTTTGTTTAAAGAGTTGGTGGGGGACGTCAAGTATTTCGAATTAGAAACGGGAATGAATTTTCTGATTCTTAGACTTTGTCCAAGAAGAAAAACGCTTAATTAACACTATCCTATGATTGAGAATGTGCATAGTTCTTTGGGATTGAAACTTTCTCGACATCTTTGATTTTCCTTCCTTACTAAACGTGTGACATACTAGCAAACAAACACTTGTGGGTTTGATTCAATCGCATGAACAAACTGATAACTACGTCTTCTCGCACTTTAGATAAATTTGCAATTCGCTAAAACCCCAGTCACAGTCTCTCTGTTCCATTTGCAAGAATCATCGCTTCCTCTATGCATTAGCTGAAGGTATCAGAGACATTGCCTTCCGCCCTCTCCCCCCCTCTCTCTCTCTCTCTCTCTGCTTGTGCGCGCGTGTCTGAATATGTTTGCGTGCACCGAACACAGAAGCATGTTCTTATAGTGTCGCATGCCGCATATATCTAGAATGGTCACCAGAGGTAAGTGTTGACAATGTTGTTTTTGGGGCAGAAGGCGGAAGATGCAGTGCTGGACACAGGAGACTAATTTGGGTTGGGAGAGGGATTGGGCATGTTCCATGGGCTGGGACACAGGAGACTAATTTGGGTTGTGAGAGGGATTGGGCATGTTCCAAGGGCTGTGTTGCCATCCATCTTTCGCAGGAGAAATGTTTCTCCCCAACTAATCATTATTGGCGAATTGCCAACATACACATGACTCACATTAAATTTTAGTTATGTTCGCATGCAGGTGATCTCCATATTTATAATTCACTAAATAAAGGCCTAATTGGTAGAAATTTCCTTTAATTAACGATGGAGGAAATATATGACTTCATAAGAGTTTTGACTGATTCAAGAATTAGGTTTTTTGTTCATTAATGAGATTTAGTGAACTTGTGACATTAGATTAGAATGAGTTGATGTGTTATTCCTCTTGTCTTAAGATTCTTTTCACCAAAATGGCAAGGGGATGTGGAGGGACTAGCACAACTGGCCTCTCCATGCGTCACTATGATAATCTCACACCATTATGAATGTCAATTTACCTCCTAAATTAAGAGAATTCAATCCTTTTCTCAAGATAGCGCATATTGCATACATACTTGGACTTGGATTCTGTTTTCGTTCTCTTTTTTTTTTTTTTTTTTTTTTTAAATAGCTTACCTGCATTTAGTTCCTTTATCAACTCTTCCTCAAGCATGCAAAGTCCGTCTACTTGCAGCAAGATAACAAAGAAATCCAACTAGACCACGTTCAGTTCAAAACCCCCAACATGCAGAATATGTTGATCCTATCTCACTGGATATTTTTGGACAACTTTTAAAGCTGATCACGAAAAACAGCTGCTCTGATATCGGTGTCGGAAGATACCAGACGTGCGATAAGACAGACAAGAATATAATTATTTCTCTCCCATTTTGTTGGCAAAAGCTCCCACTTGTCGAGGCACAAGTGGGATATTTATAAATACAAAACCAATTCTTTGACTGTCTTCCTTTCGTCTATCTTTTTAGGTTTTGGTTTTCTGGGGAGTGTATCACCATCGATGCTCAAAATCTAGAAGGTTGAATATGTTCATGAGAGCATGCATTATAAGGCAGAAATGAGTCAGAGCGAAGGCCTGTGTTTAGGGATCACACGCGGTGTAGTTGAACTAGAAGTCGGAAAACATGTTCAATCAGATAATCAATGACATTTTGGGCATCCAGGATCAAAGGAACGGATGTTGGGCTGACCAGCGTACTCACGATGGGCTCGAAAAGCCCAATGTAGTCACTTCACTCAGTCAAGCGCACTTATATTTCTCCTTTGCTAACTTTAGGAGCGTAGATAGACTGCTGAGGTTCAGAAGAACTTAATTTACGTGATTTTCGTGACCAACTCTTGGATGCAGATCTTTTCCGGCTCAGACTCTCTTTCTCTCGTCATAATCTTCTTCAATCCATAATCGACTCATACTCACTTAAGTATCAAAAGGTGCTCATAAAGAAAATCTCACGAGACTTCTTATTTATTGGCGTGCGCATCATCAGTTGCCTATGCTAAAGATTTAGGTCTTGCATCAAGATTTTGCTTGAGCAAAAAATAGATGCAGTGTTTGGTCATGCACATCTTTTAGTTTTGAATCTGGTGTTTTTCAATTAATACTTTTGTTTAGGGGTAATTCCAAGGTAGAACCTGAAAATTGAAAAACCAGACTGATGGGAACCTATCGTTTCTAGGTTCTAAGGTATATAGGATAGGTTCCAAGTTCTAAATTAGTGGAACCTAAAACCTATAACTTAGAATAAGTTTTTGTGTTCTTTTTTTAATGTATTTTTTGGCGCAATCCTATGGTATTCCATGGCAATCAATGATAAGTGCAAAATATGGAACCATAGTCTAAACTTCCATTTTATGATGGAGACTTTCACTTTGTTAATGTTTCATATTTTTCGTGCGTCTAAATATAAATTATAATTAGTGAATTGTAATAACAGATAGTAGTCATTAAAAGTTATCATTCACAACAATCATTGAATTAATAATTTAAGTGGAACCTAAATAAATCCGAGAACTTGTAATAAGGTAGGTTCCAAGTTCCATGATATGCAAGGTAAGTCCCAGGTTCTAAAAAAAAAGGAACTTATATCAACGGGTAAGCTCTACCAGATTCCAAGTGGAACCTATATAGAACTTGAAACCATTTGCTCCTACTTTTGTTACACATTGCATCTTTGAACTGTCCAAAGAATTAATAGTCGTTCTCCAACAGCCATTTATTTTACTGGTCTAAACCAACCATATTTTAAGAATCTGAATAAGTCCTAGCTCGTAACTTCTCCTAATAAGCTAGTGTCTGCACACATCTATTGCAATGTAAATAGCTAGCCTCACTACTAAATTGTCCGTAGATGTGCATGCACCTATATGTTTTTGTCGACCCAAGCTATGCATTGTCTATACTTCACATAGGACACTGTTGAGAGATCATGGATTCCAAAAATTATCCAGATGATGCCATTTATCGATTCTTTTGATGGGGAAGTCGAGTTCAACTTGCATTCTATGTGCTTTTTCCATCCAAAGACGCAGGTTGTAGAGACCTGACTATCCAAATGCATATGAATCATCCTGCATGCCTTATTTAACGTTAAATTCAGACCTTTGACTTATGCATGTGGTAACTCAAAGAAAATTGCTCACAGTTGAAAAGGGACCTTTCGAGCATATTATGACACCTAGCTTCTTGTTCCCAATTTAATTAAATACTTTAAAACCAACCAACTGGATATATCAATTTACCACTGACGACATTCTATAGAAGATTTCCCTTGATGTTCATATCTCATACGTGCACTTAATAAGTGATAGTCCGCGAAAAATTCAGATAGTCAAATGGGCATGTCTATAATGACTTTAAGCTCTCACGTTTTGCTTGATATGAACATTTTGACGCGTGCAATTTGACTTAATTTATCCAAAAATACCTCAAATTTTCACACACACACACACACACACATATATATATATGTGTGTGTGTGTGTGTGTGTGTGTGTGTGTGTGTGTGTGTGTGTGTATGTATGTATCTATGTATGTATATGTATATGTTTGCATATATATTAATGTTGACATTTAGTAGTTTCTTGAAATTTGGGTAATACTTCAAATTTTGGTGGAAAAGTAAAAACTGCTTTTTTCATAAGTGTAGATAAACTGGCTCATCGGAATTATGTGTTATTATGTAGAATAGTGTGATTCTCTTTGCACAATCAATTTCACATTCGTGGTATATATTGAAGTCAGAGGTTTTGTTTTTCTTTTCTTTTTTCTCCTTGTAGTTTCCAAAAAAAAATTTAAAAGATTTTCCTTCTTTATATTCTCTATTCAACTTGTGTTTCTCTCACTTGTATTGAGTTATAAAGTTCGCTAAGCTTCATGTAAAAGAAATTACCCAATTAGTCCTAAATATATTACATGAAAGTTAATTTAGTCCTAAAATTTTCAATTTTATTTATTTAATTCTAAACCTTTAAGTGAAATTCCAAGGTAATTCTTCCATTCAAATTTTCGTTAGATTTCGCTAACGTGACAATCCAATCATTATTGGTTGTCTTATGTGGCACACCACTATGTTAGAAAAAATTGTCAGAAAGACTAGATTGAAATTTCGTACAAAGGTTTAAAACTCAATTGGCAAATTTGAAAAAGTTATATTGAATTGATGTCAATACAATAGGTTTATAACTGATTTGACAATTCTCCTATTTTGCATGAGTAGGAATGTGAAGATCTAGGCATGTAACTTGTCACTTTTTTACAACAACTATTTTTAGGTTGCGTTTGGTATAAAAGATTAACAAAGGAATGTCTTTACCAAAAAAAAAAAGATTAACAAAGGAATGGAATTGTGATTTCCTTTCTGAAACGAAATCTTTTGTGTGGCAACAAAGGTTTCCTCTTGAGCACAACTCCGAACCACACTAATCTGTTTGGAAAGCAGAAATAAAATGTGTCATCCAGACGAAACGAGAGCGAATGAATAGCTACAAATTGCTATTTTTTAAAACTTGAATAAAAATTTAAAGACATATTCCAGCGAAAAGTAAATTACTTTGCGACAGGGATTTAATTAGGTCAATCATTGGGAAATGAAACTCAAATCGCACAGTCATCAATAATCATTGGTCATCAAAAAATCAAAGTCCGTGTTCAGTAAGTTTGGTTAAACAAAAAAAAAAGGTAATGTAAAAATCAATCCAAACACGTCCTCAATGGTTTAGGTCTCGGCAGTCAACCCAACATTAAGTAGATTGCTTAGGAGCAAAAGTTAGCCGATTGCGGACCTAGCCTATGATTCAATTGAAGTCCATCTTGGTGGCCCAAGAACTAAGGTTCTAAGCTGGGCTATGCAGTTCTTGTTTCGTGAACTTAAATCATTATAAAACTTGAACATCTCTTCTGCCTTATCTTTTCTTTTCTTTTTTCTTGCCTAACTTTCCTGCTAATATAATGATTTTAGTTGTGAATGGGAGTTTGCTAGAAAGAATAAAAGCAATATGACAAATATTCATAACCATTTTTATATGGTAACCCCCTTTTTTTAGTAGAAACCACTTTCATCGTTGTTTAAAAAACTAATTAACTATCTAAATCGATGGTATCAAATGTGTATTATATATAGATAAATTTTTCACAGACTGTATACTTAAAAAAAAAAAAAATAACCCTTATCAAAATTGTTAGCGACGTCAATTTCGTGAAGATGAAGTTACTATTTCTTTTCAGTCAAAAGAGATAATAATAAAAAAAAAATCCTAGAATATCATATTTCTTTTCGGTTGATTTAATTGGTAATCAATCTCTCGATGCCTCTCTTAAAAGCATAAATGTGTCTTTTCATTAATTATCCGGTTTGTATAGGAAGTGCAAATTCCGATACTTGGTAAGGATTTGATTGGTGCTCAAAGAGGTTTAGACACCCATGATGTTTGAAAAATAGATCAAGACATAAACACCTGATCACCGGTTTTAAAAGGGAGAAACCAAAGCAACTTCTGTCGCTGTTCTCAAGGCAAAGAGTAAACACATATAATCAGCACCCAGATTAGTGAAATCATAGGAATTGCACGTTGTCTAGAGCATGTCGTTAGGTCTCAATATAGTACGATGTTTATCAAAATTTCATATTCATGAAATCAATTTTATGGTATAAGATTCGTTAACATTCATAAAAAAGTAGGTTTACTGGAGTAAGTATATAAGAATTAGGAACATATAGATGCAAGGTAAAGAATATTATATGAGGTCTATGAGCAAAGGCAAATATAACTTTTTGAGAAAACGTTATGATTCTTGCGAATAAGATATTCCAACACATTCCTTATCTTAACAGGTATCATTGTCAACCTACAGAAAGAGATTGTGCCATTTCATTCTACAAATTGGATATTGATTTACCAATTCCCTTATGCAACGAGCGTAGGGATTCAAGCAATCGCAGATCGAGAGAGAGGGCTCCAGGGTTGTAGCAACGTGTCATGTCGTAAAGCCGCTAAATTAGTTATAGCAATTAGCTAAGAACGCATCTTTTTAATAGAAAGGATGGTCATCCACGCAGGTTTTATCGCTTGTCTTACGTCACACCTGATCCATGACATCAGTTGAGTATACTCATGGGTTCGGGATTTATCTAGACGAGCTTTCTCGTCATACGTAAACAGTCGAGTATATTCATGTGTGGGATATTCTCAAATAAACTGGTGTAAGCAAACCATGACTTTTGTCGACTCTCTCACAGCTTGCGCACCACCGCCGTGCATGCATCTTCCGAAGCTTTCTCACCCTTCTTCCACATCTTGATGCTCCCACTTTTGCATCAAAAACGCCTTTACCAAAAGCCGATGCACGTTCTTCAAAAGAAGCCCCTCCTTCATATCTTTCAAAAGCATGCAGATATATCTTTGGATCGAGAAAAAGATAGAGGGAGGAAAAAGAAAAGAGATTATCGCATTGACCACTCCGCACCAGCTATATGACAAGGCCTAAGAAGTTAGTATACGTAAACCGTTATTATAATGGACAATTATCCCAGAGATAAGTACTCATTAATTGCTACGTAGCCTTATATCCATAAAGAATAATTTTCCATGTATGAAATACACATAGCCTTCATGAACACATGGATTCTAGACGAAGACTTAGCTTCCATGGTACTCCTCTTTAAACTATGTAGATAAGAATATCATATAAGAGCATAATTCCCTTTGAAAATACCAACTTTGGGACTTACCAACTTTAGGTCAAGTCTCATATATAACCGAAAAAAGAAAAAAAACCAAATCTAGCTCCCCTCGAGTTGTGGTCTAATGATAAGTATCATATTGACATTGAACATAAGTTGGTGGTTTTTTTTTTCTTTTAAAAAAGGGTATTGAGCCATTTGATAAGAATCGTTGACATTGAATGAAATTGATCATCGATGTTCCCAATAATTCTCCCTCTTTCTTCCCAAGGCCTTCTTTTCTTCGGCCAAACCTTGCTTCTCATACCCATACTTATGCTGCTTTTGTTTTTGTCCCCTTGAATTTTCTTTCTAAACTAATCTTATTGACATCTAGACAGTCGACGGGGAAGGAAAAGCAAGCATGCCCCACGTAGATCGACACAAAGCAACGCAAGATCATGTTCTATATAAAATCTATAGGGATAGACTGTTCCAAAAGGGGTTGATGACGGTTGTTGCTTTTCTTCTGAGAGGAACTTTTCGAACTTTACGCCTGTCTTATTATCTCTTTTACTGGTCAGTCCACGTGAATGGCAGTCGGGAGATAACCACTAAGTTTGTGGTGACTAAGCAATGGAATAAATTGAGAATATAAATTATTAAGCTTTTGCTTAACTCCAAATGCTTCTCTCGACCAATCGAGAGTACTTTCTCGCTTTCGTTTCCTCAAGAGGTTTGTATCAGCTATACTAACATTGAAGTGACAAACTGGAAGTACCTATACAATAATAAAGCAAGAAAATTCATCCAAAAATCTTAAATCTATTGTAAGGCAGTCAATTTAATTCTAAACACGTCAATTGTACCAATTTAGTCTTAAACTTTTTGAAATTAGTAAATCCAAAACCTTTTAATTGTGCCAATTTAGTTTTAAACTTTTGACAATTTGTCAGTTTAGTCCTTTCGAATAATTTTGCCAAAAATTGCTGATGAACAATTTAGTGAGTGTTGGCCATCCTCCATGAAATAATTAACGATGACACGGACGATATTTCTAATTTTTCTGTTTTTTTTTTCTATTTTTTCCTCTATTTTTTCTCTTTGCTTTTTTTTTTTTTTTTTTTTTCTCTTATTTCCCTCTGTGAGCCATTGCCAAGCCCCGTCGAAGACCGACAGCACCGACCTTAGGGTCTCCCTTGCCTAGGTGGGTGAGGGTCATCATTGCTTGAGGTCAACAAGGGCAATCATTGTCCAGGGCTGGCGGAGGGAAAATGAAAAAATGGAAAATAAAAAGAAAAAGGAAAAGGAAAAGGAAAGGAGAAGAAAATGAGAAAAAGGAGGAAATAAGAATATTAAAAGAAAATTGGCATATCGCAAAAAGATTTTCTATTGAATCGGCACAATTAAAAAATTTAAATTATAATTGACTACCGTACAATACGTTTGTCATTTGAATAAAATTTTTGACATCATTTGACCTGTCTCATTGGATGCACTCGGGTTTCACAAGTTTCGACGTCGTCTTAATCGTTTTCGTTGTCAATGCCCGTCGCAATTGACCTCTGTCTCCTACTTACGAAGGAAAGGTGCCTGTGTTTTCCTTGGCCAGTCTGAACGCGGTTTTTGGTTCCATTGCACGACATCTTCATGGGAATTTCGAACAGACAGAAGTTATGCCAATCAACCTGACTAAAGACTGCCCAGATTCTGAAACCAAAAGGCTATGATTTCACATTCAGGGAAGGAATACTTCTCTTGGTATAGATAGTGATTTTATATCGGTAGATTTCTGTCAGAGTTTGTAAGAGTAAAAAGCCTTTAAGTAAAAAGAATCATCGGTCACTTGATTTCTTAATAATCTTTTGATAACTCACCGATGTATTTTTTTTTTTCCTATAAGATTACCAAATTGTATAATAGTTTGCAAAGTACAAATATGTCTTTTTTTGTTAATCAATTTTTATTTGTTATTCTTACCAACGTCTAATTTACCATTACATTTAGGTTACCAATAATTATTTACGTCATTTGCTAACTTTTTTCCGATTGAATTACCAACTAGATTTGTTCATCAACTTTCATTTGAGTTATTTATCAATATTTACTTGGTCTTTTTAGATTATTAACTCTTGTTGCCGTTCAATTACTTTGATTTATCCTTCTTTTTCACAAATGCCTTACATTTTTTCAACTCTTAATACTGCAAACCCAGCAAAATCGTAAATAACTATGGGGGCCCGAGGGGAAGGGGGGGCTAACTTTTGCAATTCAATAATATTGCATTTTATCACGCAATAGGAACATTGAACTTGTTTGTGCTTTGAAAAAAGTAAGCCTTTAGATTTTCTTTGAATTCCTTAAGATACCAAAATTCAAAAATTAATAAAAGCCACCTAGATGGATGACAAGAAGTCCCCCAAACAAATGAATAATATGGGATAAGTGTACTGAAAATTCTAAAACTTATCACGAAAATACAGTTGGGTCATAAAATTTTTAAAAAGTATAATTAAGTCTTAAAGCTCTAAAAAAAAGTACAATTAAGTAAATGATTTAATTAGATCAATTTGATAGTTTTAAGACTTAATTACATTTTTTAAAACTTTTAAGATTGAAATGCATTTCATGACAAGTTTTAGGATTTCATTATATTTTTTAAAAATTTTATAACTCAATTAAACTTTCGTAATGAGTTCAAAAAATTTCAATGCACTTATCCCATATAAGATTAAAAGTGTCCCCTTTTTTTCCTAACAAAGCTCGCAAACTATAATGCCTTCGGATAAAACTCGTCAATGATCCATGTTACATTTCCACATAACGTTACCCACACACACATACATACATACATACATACATACATACATACAAACGTACAAACGTACATGCATGCATGAATGCCGTGCTACAGATATGTTTAGATTAATTGCTTTTTTCTTTTCTTTTCTGATGTGATGTTATAGATGATTTATAGGGGAAGTAAAAGCTTGTCGACATATTTGACCAATAGAAAAGAAAAAAAAAAAATGTGTGTTGATATATATGCATGTGGGTAATAGCTTACAGCGAGATGCTGACCATATAAAGTGAAAACGGTGGGTCCTATGAGTGATCTTGTGCCTGCTCAAGATTTGACTCTTGTGTCACTACAAAAGACGAAGTAAAAAAAGAGGCTGCTTTCAGATAAGGGCAACTGCGTCTCACATCATTGGCACGTCCAATCTTATTCCTTATCCACTCACCAAAACTCTTTTGATCGTTCCCTTTTACCCTTCTTGATTTTGCCAACCCCACGCAACTTGCCTTCGAAATCTCTAGGGTTAGTTCAATTTGGACTCTTGCTCTTTGCTTGTTGTTCCCTCGTCAAAAGTAGGCTCGCAACTTTAATGAATTTCTAACCAATGTGCTAATGGTTGGTTCTTCATTTGATCCTTGTTGATGGTTGAGGAAATCTTATAGCAATGTCCTCCTAAATTATAGCTTCTAGCATAATAAACAGTGAAGAATTTTCTAGGGTTACAGCCCAATTTCGACTCTTGCTCTTCACTTGTTGTTCCCTCGTCAAAAGAAGTCTCGCAACTTTAATGAATTTCTTTGACCAGTAACCAATGTGATAATGGTTGGTTCTTCATTTGATCATTGTTGATCGTTGAGGAAATCTTATAGCATGGTCCTCCTAAATTATAGCTTCTAGCTTACTAGCTATAGGATAAACATTGGAGAATTTCGTTAACAAGTGTCCCGTCACCAGTAGACTGAGCAACTAAATTAATGGAGATTGCGGTTTTCTAATGCAGGTGGCGTTTTATTCGTGTTAGTATTTCTAACATCGCTCTTCGGCTTTTGGCTAAGAGCCTTTGATTGCAGAAGTTACTTCAGTCTTTAAAGAAATGGACTTTGATGTTGTTTGCCGATAAGGAGTAAGTTTATTTTTCACAAGCAATCTTAATCTAATACCACCTATGTATTTATGTATATTGAGGAGGAAAAGGGTACTTCTAACTCCGCATGGCGAGTTAATGGCTATATTTTCTTGGGCTTTGCTTGCATGCTGTGAGATTAGCAGTTCGTTGCAAGTCATAAATTTTTGAAAAAGTGGACCTGACAACAATTCATAATTTTTTGTTATTTGATTTTTTTGGGGTCCAAAATAGACTATAATTCTAATAGTAGATTAAAGATCATTACGTAATCATTTCTCTATTTTCATCCATTCCTAATTGGAGGAAATTCCCTCCAACTATATATATGATTGGTATATTGCGATGATAGGGACATCCCCCCACATACTAACTTGAGTAAATATAAATGTGTGTAATGTCAATGTTTATATTTATGCACCACTGGAAAGATTGGTGGGAGGAAGTTTCCCCATCTTGAGATGGGCGAAAGCATGGGCTGCGAGTAAATAATGACTAAGGTCTAACAGAAACCCTCACCATTAAGGAACCGTCTTCTGCCCGAAAACTGGGGTCTTGAGAAATATCCAGAATCTTTAAAGGAGTGATCAAAATCGATTTTTATAAATTGAGCTTTGAGAGTTAGACTAATCATGATACTTTTTTTTTTTTTTTTGGTAACCCGAGAACCCCTGTACACTTGATAGCCGGCAAGGTAAACCCGGAGCGGTGCTAGTGCAAGACCCACCACCACGACACTGCGCTTAA
Source organism: Eucalyptus brandiana (assembly GCA_014182725.1). Lineage (NCBI taxonomy): Eukaryota > Viridiplantae > Streptophyta > Magnoliopsida > Myrtales > Myrtaceae > Eucalyptus > Eucalyptus brandiana. The sequence continues at coordinate 6,609,715 of CM024671.1, forward strand.
GACCACTAGCAACGATGCTGGAATTCGAACATCATCCCTTGCGTTAGGGGAAGGAGTGCGAAGCCAACGCCGCCACCACATGTGGTGGTGACTTATCATGATACTTTCATTTCTAGAAAAAATAATAAAAGAATTGAAGAGATCATGTGCATGGGATTTACCGTCGTTGATGTCTTATAATTAAGGTGTTTATAAGTCGCTTAGTCATTTGGCCGGTAAGACCCCTGAACATTCACGTCTCCATGTGGCAACATATGCTTCTTTGTTTGATGTCTTCCACTGCCTAAGAGAAAGATAATTATTATAGGCAATTCTCGTACCAATCCAAGAGAGAAAAAACATCGTATCGAGAGAAAGAGAGTTGGCTGAAAGAATTATATTAGAATTTCTTACAAAATTTTAAAATTCAATTGACGAAATTAAATAGTTTAAAATTGAATTGGTATATGTACAATAGATTTAGGATAAATTTTACAACTTTCCCGTGGGGCATGGGGTATTGAAATGTCATGTGTTGCCATGTTCATCCATGTATCCCTAAAAGAGGTGATGGATTACTTCCTCAACCGTAAGACTGATTCACCAAGAATGAGTGAAAGCCAATCTAGATTGGGGAGATACGAGAATGAGGTCCTAAAATCATATTGTGCAGCGAGAGTCAAGTAGATTTCAGGGAATTACTTCTTCAACAAGGCTGTTCACTTTTACCTTTTGGCTTCTTTCGTAGTCTTCTTCAACAAGGCTGTACTATCAATCACAAGATTGGGGTAGTTCCATATCTCACATATGGTAAACCTCAGAGACACGTTACTTGATTCAACAATCATGCAGAATATATGTTTACGAGGATGGGGCTTGTTGTGAAAATCTTCATGACAAAAATCACAGCAATTACAAAGAATTTCCTTGAACCCATAATGAAAATATAATTGAGTTTTAAAATTTCCAAAAAGTGTAATTACACCTAAAGAATTTTACCCAAAAAATTCAATGGATTGCTTCCGATTGTTTCAACCATTTTAAGTTATTGAAGACTTCTATATGGCTATTTTTAAGGTTCATTTGTGATTCATGTCGTTGATGTGGCACCATGTAGGTCTTGATGGAGTGCCTAGCAGTTGCCACATCAGCAAAATAACCAAAAAACAAGGAATCCATTCAGGTCTCAAATTTCTCATCAAATCGCAATTGAGTCTTAAAACTTTTAAAATATGCAATCAAACGGTAAATGTTATCAAATTAGTGTAATTAAACTCCCCCATTAGTTTTGTCCAATTTAGCAAACAAAAAATATTGAAGTAGGTTTTTTCTTATTGTTTTCTCTTTTCCACGTGGCCATTATGTCATGGAAGTGTGCAACAGTAACCTTAATGAGGCTGTTTACCTCCCAACATTAATTGGAAATAGATTAATAGGTAGAAAGAGAAAGAAAATACACTATTCAAAGAGGCTTGAGGGTTAAGGGGGTCGATGAGAATCTTTGAGGTATAAGGAAGGGTTGGTAACCTCGCCCAGCCACCAGCAAGGCCGTTGGCCCTCACAGCTTGCAGGTGAAGGCCGCAAGCTGTGGTGGTGCCCCACCACATCAGGGTTAGCCACCTAAGGGTCAGTCGACACTTTTTTTCTTCCAAATCTGTTGGCTTTTTTCCAATTGACTCCTTTTTTTCTTTTACTTTTCCTATTTCTTTTATCCTTTTTTCTTTTATCTTGACAGCTAATAAGTGCCATATTGATGCTACTTGTCTACTGAAAATACTAAAAAATATCACCTTAGTGTCTATTAGCCAAATTAGACGAAATTAATGGAGGAACAATTGTGACAATTTGATAAATTTTAAAACTTAATTGCACTTTTTGAAATTTTTATTTTAACTTAGTTACACTTTTTATTAGCCAAATTAGACGAAATTAATGGAGGAACAATCATGACAATTTGATAAATTTTAAAACTTAATTGCACTTTTTGAAATTTTTATTTTAACTTAGTTACACTTTCAAAATATGTCTTATAACTTTTGCTGCACTTATTCTGAAAGAGAAAATGAACACACTCGTACGCATATAGAGAAGTGGCTTGCCGTCAAAGCCGCCTCGCCTTTTCTGATTGGGGTCTACCAACGTTACTGAAAGCAGATGGTGGTAATGGAAATTACTCAATTGCTCTTTCATACATATTTTAAGATTTGATCGCGACCGCTTTTTTATTTTTTTGCATTTTGCCTCTAAGGTTTGGGGCTCCTTGTGGATTTATCCAAAAATAAATAAAGTATTTAATAAATACGAATATTATCTTTATAGCATTGAAATATAAAATCAAACAAACGATAACAAAAAAATGTAAAAGGCCAAAAAAGTATCTCAAATACCAAAAGTTACATGTATATCCATAGCTAAAGGAAAAAATAAATAATATAGCCGACGCCAAATGAAAGGACGAGAAGATGGGAGAAACAAAACATAAAAAAACTCATTTGAATTTTTACCAATATCACTAAAGACATAAGCATAGTTGAGGTATATTTTTAACTATTTTGACTGATTGAAGACTTCTATATGGCTACTTTTAATGTTCAGTCATGACGCTTGGTATTCATGTGGCATCAAGCAGGTCTTAATGAAGTGCCGAGCAAATGCCATGGCAACAAAATAACCGCAAGGTCTCATATTTGTCATCAAAGTACAATCAGGATATAAAATCAAATGTTAAATCTTGTCAAATTAGTATAATTAAGCTCCCTTGTTAGCTTCGACCAATTTGACAAATGCAAAGTAATATTTTTTTTTTTAATTAGCTTCTCTTTCCTACATGAATATCATGTCAATGAAGGATGCATTAATGACCAAAACAACATTGTTTCCCTCCAAACTTTAATTGGAATTAGATTAATAGGTGAAGATGAAAATACACTCCACCCAAAGAGGCTTGAGCGTTAAGGGGGTTAATGAGAGTTCCCAAGGTGCAAGCAAGGGCTAAAGTCCTTGCCCAGCCACAAGCAAGGGTCGCTAGCCCTCATTGCTAATAGGTGAAGGCTATGAGCGGTGAGCTTGCCCACCACACCAGGGTCAGCCACTCAAGATTCAATCGACCGACCTAGTCACCACCACCATGCAACAGGTGGGGCCTTCACAATAGGTGAGGAGCTACGAGCCCCAACCTACTTGCTAGGATGACTAACGGCCCTTGTCAACCCCGGTGACAACCCCCAACCCAACGCCGATCTGCACTTCATTTAAAAAAAAAAAAAAATTGGCTTTTTCATTGACTCCTTTTCTCTTTTCCTTTCTTATTAATCTTTTATGCTTTTTTCTCTTAACTTTCTTATTTTTCAATTTTTTTTTATGTATGCTAATTGGCACTGTGTGTATATTTAAAACATTAAAAAAAGTCACATTAGTATTATGTATCGGCCAATCTAAATGGAACTAACAAAAGGACCAAATGTATCAATGTAACAAATTCAGAATTTAATTGCCTAAGGCTGACGACCTTGCCTAGTCACAAGCTAAGGTTGCTAGCCCTCACGGCTAATAGGTGAAAGCTACAAGCAGCAATGGTGTCCACCGCACCAAGTCAGCCACTCGAGATTCAACCGATCTAGTCGCCACCACCACGCAATAAGTGGGGGTACACTATAGGTGGGAGAATTACCAAAAAAGTCTTAAACCTATTGCAAATGTGCCAATTCAGTCCTAAACTTTTTTTTTTTGTCCAATTTAGTCCTAAACCTTTTATAATTATGCCAATTCAGTCCATCCTGTCAAAATTGGCCGGCCGGTGCTAATGTGGACACCGGCGGGGGATAGCCAGCTGGCGAGGTAATTTTTTAATATATATATATTTTGAATTTTTAAATATTTTTTTATTTTTTATTTTTTATTTTTTGGCCTTCTTCTCCCTTCTCTAGCCGGCCGGCCGAGGTGAGGGCCGGGGAGGTCAACCTTGCCGGCCACCGGCGGAGGCGAGCCTCGCCTAGTGACGGCGAGGCGACCGTCGCTAGATCCGGCGAGGCTCGACCTTGCCATGGCTAGGCAAGGCCAAGCCTCCCCAGATCTGGCGACGGCGGCCTCGCCGTCGCTAGGCAAGGCCGAGCCTTGCTAGATCCGGTGAGCTCGGCCCTCGTCGGCCACTGGCGAGGGCGAGGCCCCGCCGTGCTACGTGGTGTAGTCGAGGAACTCGCAGAGGAGCTTGATCTCGTCCTCGTCGGTCCCGAGGTTGGAACGGGGTTTTTGCGACGGTCACGACCGGGGAGGGCCACTTGAGCTCGGAGGGGGAGATCGTGCCGACGATCGGGGACGGGGAGGTGGCGGAGGCGGTGGGGGCGGCAATGGCGACGGCGGCCCACCGGCCACCGGGCGAGGTCGACCCTTGCCCTCACCGGTGGCGGCGAGGCGAGGCGCCGCTAGATTTGGCGATGGCCACCTCGCCGTCGCTGGGTGAGGCTTGCCTCCGCCAGTGGCCGGCGGGGAGCCTCGCTAGTGGCCGCCGAGACAGACCTCGCCGGCCCTCACCTCTGGCCAGCGTCGACCGGCCAGAGGAAGGAGAAGAAGGCCAAAAAAATTAAAAATTAAAAAATATTTAAAAATATTTAAAATTTCGAAAAAAAAAATAAAAAATAATATTAAAAATTACCTCACCCGCCGGCTATCCCCGCCGGCGTCCATGTCAGCGCCAGCCGGTCAATTTTGGCCGGATGGACTAAATTAGCACAATTATAAAAAGTTTAGAACTAAATTAGACAAAAAAAAGGTTTAGGATTGAATTGGCACAATTGCAATAGGTTTAGGACTTTTTTGATAATTCTCCCCACTATAGGTGAGGAGCTACGAGCCCCCACCTACTTGCCAAAGATAACAAACGGCCTGTGTCGACCCCCAGCGAAGCAGGGGACAACTCCCAGCCCAACCCCAATCTGCACTTCTTTCTCGAAAAATTTTGGCTTTTTTCATTGACTCCTTTTCTCTTTTCTTTTCCCTATTAATCTTTTATCTTTTTTCTCTCATCTTTTTTTTAATCTTTTTTTTTATGTCGGCTAATTGGCATTGCGTGTAGATTTAAAACATAAAAAAAAAAGTCACATTAGTGCTATCTGTCAACCAAATTAAATTGAATTAATGAAAGGATCAACTATACCAATATGACAAATTTAGAACTTAATTGGAATATTTAAAAGGTATTGAATTCAATTGTACTTTTCAAAATAAATTTTACGACTTTTGGCGCACTTTATCTGAATAGAGAAAATGAACAAACTCATAGACATATAGAGAAGTGGTGTGTCATTGCCGCCACCCAGCCTTCTCTGATGAAGGTTTGCCCCAAACTAGGGTCCCCACCACATATGGAGGTAATGGAAATTATTTGATTGCTCTTTTTATACTTGTTTTAAGATTTGATTGCACTATTTGATAATCTTATTTTATTTAATTTTATAGCATTTTCACTACAAGATTGATTTATCAGAGCGTAGGATCACAAGATGTAACACAACAAGGGGCAAAACCAAGCCTTTCGGCAGCAAGTCTACAAGCCACAACAATGAGGGTTTGGTCAACATTGGTAAGAAAGAGTCACTCAATGAATTGGTGGATCTCTTTCTTATATAAGAAATTTCTATTCATTTCGACTTTCATTTCGACTTTTCTAGTTACTACTCCATGGGTCCTATGAAAAGTATCGAGAAAGGTTAATATTCAAAGCGCTACGCACCTCCTAATTTATCCACAAATAAAGGACATTTAATAAATACGAATGTTAATTTTATAGATTTAAAATTGAAGTAATAAAAATGATATAAAAAATGTAAAAGGAAAATAAAACTCAAATCTCAAACGTCAAAAGTTATAGGTAAGTACATATTTAAAGGCCACAATCATTTTCATTTGCCGATGCTAAAGCGAAAAAACAAGATGGAAGGAAGAAACAAAAATATAAAAACACTAATTTACCTATATCAATAAAGACATAAGCACTGTTGAGGTATAGGCATCGCCTCTCGACCCAAGCCAAATGAGAATTGGGGAAATGTTTGCGTTGAGCAACAAGCATCTTTGTCGTACATCTGAACTCCAATCAACAACTATCTCGGGTCCGATGGCTTTAACTGATCATATGTCCCATCTATAGAAATCATCCTAAGGATGGCTCTACTTCGCACTCCAGGTGTTTACAGAGCTATTACAACAAGTCGGTCTAGAAATAAAGGAACGGCCATTAGGTCGCCTAAGGGCGTGCATGTTTGTGTTCTTTTTTTCTGTTCATGAACAGATTTTCTGTTTTTTTGTTTAGGGAACAAAAAAAATGTAAACACATTTGTTTGCGTTTTTGTTCAAAATTTGTTTTTTTGTTCCGGGAACAAAATTAGAACAGAAATAAGAAACAAAAAAAAGTTGTTTTTTTGTTCCAAAAACATTTTTGGAAGAATAGAAAGAATAAAAATTATTTTTTTCTTCTTCTTTTCTTTTTTTTTTTCTTTGGCCGATCGCCGGCCTTGGCCATGGCCGGCGGCCGGCCGTCGAGGGCCGGCGACCTTGCCAAAGGGTCACCGGCCCCGCCGAGGCCGAGCGTCGCCGGCCCCCGGGCGAGGCCGAGCCTCGTCGACATAGGGCGAGGCTCGGCGAGCTCGGCCTCGCCCGGATCCGGCAAGCCCGAGCCTTGCCAATGGCTAGGCGAGCTTGGCCTCGGCGAGGGCCGGCGAGCCTCGCCGTGGTTGGGCGAGGCCGCTACCCCTCATCGGCCGATCGCCGGCCATGGCCGAGGCCGGCGACCGGCCAAAAGAAAAAAAAAAAAAAGAAAAAGAAAAAGAAAATAAAAATATTTAAAAATTAAAAGAAACAAAAAAAATACAAATTTACCAAACGTATTTCTATTCATTTTTTATTCCGGAACAAGTTTACCAAATACGTTTTTCGGTCAAAAATTGTTATCCGGAACATAAATAGTTTTTTTTATTTATTTATATTCCCTGGAACACTTTTTGAACAGAAACACAAACAAACGCGCCTTAAGAGACTCGAACAAATAGGTCAAAAATGGATTTGTGCCATAGAGTTGACCAATCTACTCCACACAAGTGTGGGCTTATAGGACTAGGCCTCAAAACCTTTTCTTTCATTTATATCGTCTTTGGAGATAAATAAAACTAATTCATGAGAGCCATCTTTTAGTTGAGCATCCAAACTGCCATGTCAAGCATGTTTAAGAGAGTTATAATTGGACGTTTGATTCCTTCAGAAAGTACTTACCCATATAGCAAAGCGCAAAACTATAAGGCTCATTATGGAGTGAGCTAAAGTAGAATATACCCAACTATCATCTTTTTATGAAACTTGAAATTGATGCCCTTCAGATGCTTGCGACTAGATGTACCCCATTGTCACTAAACATAAGATATTAATTAAGAGGCATCTTCGTTAAAGCAAAACTATCCTACATTGCGACCTACACACTTTTTCTATAAATGATTAACCTTAATTAAATGCATGGCCAAAAAAGTGAAGGAATCTACGGCGTAGATAATCTTAAATTAAAACAGAATCTCTCATCATGAGGTTAACAACTATTTACCCTCACCCCAAATTTCGGGATCCCCCAATCGCTTCCGTATAATATAATTAACCAATCAGAGGGGACTTCCCTTTGCTTTTAGTTGAAGAAAGTGACCGGGGCATTTTGGTCGTTTCGATGGGGGGAGTTGGCGTAGGTTGGAAAGAGACAAGCCGCTCCAAAGAAGCCCTTCCGAAGAAGAAATATATTATAAGAAAACCCAAAGGTCATTATAAATACGAAATCATTTATGAGGGGCGAGCCAAACAAAGGCAACGTTGTCAAGGCAAGCTATACACACCCAAAGCCAAAAATATTCAAACAAGTAAAGAAAAGAATTTGTAGCTTCTCTCCTCTCCTAGCATCGAGCTTACCTCTATATAACTCCCTTCTCTGCTTCCTCCTCCAATTCTTACAACTCTCTCTCTCTCTCTCTCTCTCTCTCTCTCTCTCTCTCTCAAGATGGCAACACTTTCTAGAAGAATCGCCATGACTTATGCTGTTATTTTGTTCTCTATCCATTTATCAACAGGTGCCAACTTTTAGCTCTTTACTAATGTACCTGATTCTTTTTTCACCAGCTTTTCTGGATTGGGCTACAATTTAGCATGTTACTGTACATCTTCTTCAAATTTAGCTGCAGATTCAGATTTGATCGCTACATTCATGGTCTGTTTCGTGTTGTAGGAGTTGCTTCACTTGGGATCAATTATGGGCAAGTTGCCAACAATTTACCCCCACCGGAGAGAGTTCTTGAGCTCTTGAGATCCTTAAATGTCACGAAAGCAAGAATCTATGACACCAATCCGCAAGTCTTAACAGCATTCGCGAATTCCAACGTCGAGCTTATCGTGACCATTGAGAACGATGTGCTAGGCCAGCTGAAGGATCCCCAGCAAGCCTTGCAATGGGTGAGCGCCCACATCAAGCCTTACCTCCCTACCACGCGGATCACTGGAATCCATGTCGGCAATGAGGTCTTAAACGACCAGGACTCCACGCTCACGGACAATCTTGTGCCGGCAATGGTTAGCATCCACGGAGCTCTGGTCCAGCTAGGGTTAGATTCCTACGTCCAAGTCTCCTCCCCCAATTCCTTGGCGGTCCTCGCGCAGTCGTTCCCTCCTTCAGCCGGTAGCTTCGACAGCAAAGTCTACAGCGTGGTCTATCAATTCTTGCAATTCTTGTCGGCTACCAATTCACCATACTGGATCAATGCCTATCCATATTTCGCTTACAAGGACGACCCATCTCGGATATCCCTCGACTATGTGCTTTTCAACCCAAACCCGGGCATGGTGGATCCTTACACTAAATTGCGCTACGACAACATGCTGTATGCTCAAGTGGATGCGGTCGCTTTCGCCATGACGAGAATGGGTTTCCCAGGGATCGAAATTAGGGTTTCCGAGACCGGGTGGCCTTCGAAGGGTGATCCGAATGAGGTTGGCGCAACCCTTCAGAATGCCGCGCTCTACAACATGAATTTGTTGAAGAGGCAGCTGAAGAATGAAGGGACGCCATTGAGGCCTAACGCGAGGCTCGAGGTCTATGTGTTTGCCTTGTTCAATGAGGACATGAAGCCAGGGCCCACTTCTGAGAGGAACTACGGACTTTTTCGGCCAGACGGGACAATGGCTTACAATGTCGGCCTCTCCGCTCTGTCGACCCCAACTTCCACCTCCACAGCCACCATTTCTCTCACTTCTTCTGCGACGAAGGTAAAACCATAAAAATCCATAATTTTAAAGATAGTTTATTCCATCCGGCCCAGATGGAAAATATAGTTTCTGCAGGCGGTGTCATGATCTAGACATGCGTGCGGTTTGGGGCCCAAACTTGTTGCGCGGGTGTCCAAATCCCTAGGCCGCTTGTGGAAACTTTCTTTTCCGCCGGCGATGGACAGCATGCGAACCCTTTCTTCCCCTTTCTCTCTTTCAATTGTTCTTTTGACTTTCACGTACGAACACATGTTCTAAGCAATAAACTTGTAAAGAATTAGGGTTTATGTTAGGAACCGAATTCTTAGCAGCTAGGCATTGAGCAGAATTTGTATTGTATTTCTCAGGAGCATCGTGTGGATTTACACCTGTATAGGCACTCTTTACGTGATAATCCAAAAGAAAGGTTTATGTGATGATACGAGTCTAATTCCTTCTTTTTGTTGTCTTTTCTTATGAAATGGGATTTACTCTAAAACAGGGTGCACGTAAGGAATATCAAAGCTTGGTCTACTGGATGTTTGTGTATTTGCTGACTTGTCAAGTTTTATTGCGAAGACAGTTTTAAAGCCGATGGGGAGATGTGTCGCTGTGTATATATATTGCTTTTGGGAAGATTACTATAGAGTCTCTTCGTGCCCCAAAATGTGTTACGTGGGTCAGTCCAATTTCGTTGGTCCATGCATCACAATATTCGGGGGGAAAAAAATAAATTACTCCAATTATAGGAGCTCATAATCGAAGAGGATTCAAATCCTGAGCAATTCATAATCGAAGAGGATTCAAATCCCGAGCAATTCATTGTGCTATATGACCTTCGTTAATCGTATGAAGGATTTAATTTCTGGATTTGTCTGTCTTCGATCAAATTGAACTTTATTTTCGTTTCCACATTAGTCGCCGAACGAGATAGAAGTTCTTTTTATTATTTTTATTAGTGTGTATTTGTATATTTTGGCTATGCAATACGCAAAAGTCAAAAGTATTCTCTTCTTGCTTTTGCTTTATATTAATTTTAAGAATTCAGGGCTATGAGACCATATGTCCCCTATTGTCAATGGCTTTCAAGAAAGCTCTTCGCTTTTGGACGTGGAATCCATAACTGTTCGTCCCTTCCCAAAACGTTAGGATAAACAAACCTCCTTGATAAAATCTCATACAAAATTTCCCTAATAAATCAGTCAATCAAGAGTTTATAAAGTAAAAGCATCCATTAACCTCAAAAAAACCTAGAAAAAGAAGACACATTACTCGCAAATCCACTACATATCGCAACGCCTCGATCCAACACATCGTTGTTTTCGGCCTTAGAATTGAATATATCCAGGATTGCTTTTCACCAAGTACGACGATCCCCCTATATGGACGTAGATCTAATTTGTACGAATGACTACATCGATAATAATAAAAAGTAATCAAAATAAGAACAATGATAATCAAATTTATTGCCTTGATCCAACAAAATGCATTGAATCCCATTCTCTATCTTATCTCTATCTCGTTTTGTTTTGGAGAAATGTCTTATCTTACATCATCTAAATGGAAAAGGTTAGGCAAAGGGAGAAATGGAGAGATGATGATGATGGAGAAGGAGATTAAAGAGAGTGAAAAGGACAAGGCTTTAGCTGAGGGCGTTTCTTTTCTATCCTCAACCGGCAAATGGAGGCCCTTGCCTTTATTCTCTCTGGTCAGATAACCGTCAGCATTGGCCTCCTATGACAGCGCTTTCCAGAAAAGGGAGCTTTTTCTGTCCGTTTCTTTTAATTTTTTTCTCCATGTTTCTTGCTTTTTTCCTTCTCTTTTCTTTTCTTTTTTGGGGGAGTGGAGAGGTAGACAAAATAAGGTCATACCACGTAGTACATGACGAGGATGGGCTTCCATTTTCGTAAAGTCCGACGTGGCGAACATGCGCCCAACATTTTGCACCAGATTCCACAAGTACCAACGTGATGTTTTATACGATAAAAAGAAGTTTGCATCTCAAATTTTTCTTGAATGAGTATTTGCCCTTTTGAGAATTGAAATATCAGAACTCCCATTTGTTATGTGTGAGTTAGATGATGCAATTAAATACGTCTTTTTAATCTAGGTTCACTTACCTGTTGCACCAAATAAAGAGAGAGATCCGTGATGGTCTTCTCCCTTTAAAAAGTGTTAATACAATCTTCAATTAGGACTGACAATTCGTGTTGGTGTGTCATAACCTTGTTTGTAAATTTACATCAATTAGTGTTGGCCTAAAACATCTCGATCTTTTATCTACATGCCAAATGAATGGATTGCAACAAAAATGCATTGATTCATGTCAATTTAGCATTAAATGTGCTCTACAAGTCGCACTCATCCTCTTCTTAACGAAGCCATTTGCTCTTTCTTATTGAATATGCTTAGCAAGAAGAATACTTTTTGATACACCTAAATTGTGTTTTGGGGTGTAAAAAGTGGGACCTAATTAATACAATGAATCCCATAAACGTGCTATCCCATCTTTATGCTACCCAATTCATAAGGCCGACCTTCGTCAACATGTACAATTAGGTACATTGTTTCATGTCATATTCTGATTTTATCTGTGTAATTTGTGTTTTATTTCATGACGTGCAAACTAATGCTGTCTTGCATTGCTGATCCTATTATAATATTTAAATGATAAACCATACTTTCGTCTAGTTGCTTAAGCTTTTAGAACAGTGGACAGTGATCACATCAAATCTTACATGATATCAAAGCTGGAGGTCCTAAGTTCAAATTTTTCCAAGCCTTATGTGTCTCCCCAATTAAATATATCCATGCTTAGTACTAGGCAAAAAGACCAAAGTAAGCGTGCAAGGGAGTGTTAGAAAATTTAAATGATAAATCATACTTTCATCTAACAGTTTAAGTTTTTAAAAAAGTTGGCAGCGGTCACACCAAATCTCACAGACCCTACCTTTACTCTGCATGATTAGCATAAACGAACATAAAATCACAATGTGAGATATCATACAGACCCTACCTTTACTATGCATGATTAGCATAGATGAAATGAAGGACACAAACAAACATATAATTTCAATGTGAGATACTCCGCAATTATAATTAAGGGAGTCATTTCGCAAATGGCTCATGTGTGATGTGTTCCTCCCTCCGACGACACTCCACGGTCTCATACTCCTTTTTGCTGTGTGGAAGTTTATTATTCCTTCAACAATTTTTCCCTTCATAATCCATGATCTTCAACACATATTAAGAAAATACCGACCAAAAAAAAACACATATTAAGAAAACAGAATACCTTTCTGTGCATAGTAGCTGTTCAAGTTGCATGAACAGGCGCGTTCGATGGCAGACTTAAGGGGGCTAGCGGTGCCTGCCCTAGGTTTCCAAAAGGAATTTTATACATGATATATTCACGAAAAATGTTTTTCGCCGCCGAGCACTTGTTTGTGCTAGTTTAGAATAAAGAAAGAAATGCCGGGGTGTCCCATCTAATAATCATGTATCAAAGTGCTATGGATTTCTTCGTTTTTCTTATCGAGGCGACGGCGCCTAAAATTTGGGCAATTGATATGGATAAACATTGACCCTGAATTTAAACAGACAAAGGGTTTGTGGTGTGGAAACGCCTCTAGATCTATCTCAAATAAAGAAAGAAAGAAAGAGAGGAAGGGAGTTGGCCTATTGATCACTTTTTCGGTTGCTTCTTTGAAAATTGTGGTCAGAACCAACGTACTCTAGGAAGAACCGAGGCCGGTTGTAGCTCGGCGTTTTGTGAGCCTTTCTGCGCAGGAATGACGCGTCCAAAGTGGAGTGCCTCATCACCATCACCATAAAAGCGTTGCATTTTAGCATGTGCCTTTGCCTCACGAAGACAGATGTATGGAGAGTACCGAATATTCGATTGACCTGTCACACGGTTATCTACAGTTAGATTTCTGTCCTTTTCCTGTGACTCGGTGTCCAAAGATGGTGTGCTTCCCAACTTTGGATATTCTGGAACCCGGTTGAATATAATCCAAATAATTATGATGATCTCTCAAGGGGAGCTTTAAGTTTTGATAGAGATCTGTCGCTGAGGCTGGCAAATATCTTAAGGACTAAGATTACCCTACGTTTAACGCCTTATGGATTGGCTATTAGTTAAGAAATGTAGATATGAACGTGGAGGCACACAGCAATTATTCAATTCCCGCACGCGTCGCGGGCGAGGTGCTCTTGTTTCTGAGCGCTGCACCCTGTACTATGACAGCGTTCGGACCGTGACACCTCCTCGATCTGTCTTGATCTTCTCATTGTGCGTCCAATGTTCAGTACACATGATCTTCATGTCACTGGAAAGCTCGTGATGCGAGCTTTCCAAAGATCCTCGTATTGATAGGGTAAATCCCAAAGTCAAGGACTTGACATTTTGGCCTATACCGTGGCCATAGGATTCGGTCTATAAACCGGACGTTGGCTACGCTTCTACAACTTATTATTGACCATAAATAAGACGTGTGCAGAGTTTTGTCGTTTCCGAAATCTTTAGTTATGGTTTTGGGCACGAGGGATCTATTTGAGTATTAGACAGTTTGACCAAAGTTTAACCGGCGATAACTTCCTAATCGGATACCCAATCGACAAGATTTTCATTGCTGTTGGACATTGCCACCTCTATGTTCACAACGGAAATGGAAACCAAGAAACCACAAACATCTTGAATAGGGGAGTGTAGTTACAGATAGACCAAAGTGATGGAGAATAGTAATAACCCAAATAATATCGAATTAACGTAGTAGAATAGAACAATCTCCCTTCTTATATAAGCCTAATAGGAACCAATACAATAGAGCAAAATAAATATGAAGTACGCAAACACAACACAATTTTTTTCATGGAAAACCTCCTCATTGTGAGGAGATAAAAAACCACGAGACCAGAGTCCACCAAAAATCTTCACTATCGATAAAATCAGATAAACAAAGTTCTTTTCTCTAGTAAATACTAGAGATACATAGCAACAAAGATCTCAAGAACATCTTTACCAAAAAAAAAAAAAAAAAAAAAAGATCTCAAGAACATCATTTTCAGCAATACGCATAAATTTTACAAGAGACTAAGAAAAAATATGACCAAAAACATGAGTTTTGATCAACCCACGAAAAACCTGATGTAGGCAGCTTTAGATGAAAAGCAAATCATTCAGATTCAAGAAGAGTACACCACAAACACACTAGCAAAATTTCAGCTCAATCAGATCACAAATTGACCTCCGATGCTAGGTTGTTGTAAATCAAATTGATTCTCAAACCCCAAATTTTCTGCTTTCTTTTTTTCTCTTGTTAATGCGTCTCTACTAACTTCTTTGCGGCTACCACTTAAAAAATAGTGAGAAACTATATTCTCTATATGACTTATCATATGAGCTTAAGCCATTTCGAGCTTACCATTCATTAGACTTCCTCCACATGGGAGTGAACCTAGCTAACAAATCTCCCCCTCGTAACAATATAGAGAGATTCATCATCCCTGCTATCAATCAGCAATGTTTAAGGTTCTCCCTTAGTAAATTGTTCGTCATTATATTAGAGCCATTATGATCTGTATGAATTTTTTCAAAGTTCCAACAACTTCTCATATAGAACATCTCTTATGCAATGATATTTAACATCAATGTGTTTCAATCTAGAATGAAAATATGAATTCTTACCAAGATGAATTGTGCTTTGATTGTCACAAAATAATGTATAGCTCTTTTGCTTGAACCCAAGTTCTTCAAAAAATTTCCTCAACCAAGCATCTCTTTACTAGCTTTGGTTGCCATAATAAACTCAGCTTTTATTATAGAAAGTGCAACACACTCTTGCAATCTTGACTTCCACGACACGGCCCCACTAGCAAAAAAGTTCAAATAACTAGAAGTAGATTTATGAATATCAATATCTCCTGCCAAGTTGAAATTTGTGTATCCAAAATTAACTCAAGTTTCCCGGTCCCAAAACTGAGTCTCAAATTAGAAGTTCCCCAAAGATGTCTCATGATCCACTTTATTATATTCCAGTGCTCTCTACCTAGATTTGACAAATAATGACCAACAATGCCAACTGCATGAGCTAAGTCTAGACATGTACATACCATCGCATACATCAAGTTTCCTATAGCTGAAGCATATGGAACACTTTCCATGTCTTTCTTCTCTTTATCAATCATAGGACTTTGCTTTGCATTTAACTTAAAGTAGGCAGCAAGAAAAGTACTAACCGTTTTAGCCTTGTTCATGTAAAATTTTTGAAGAATCTTCTTGATTTACTTCTCCTATGACAAGAACAACTTCTTAGCATCTCTATCTCGGTAATTCTAATGCAAAGAATTTGCTTCGCTACGCCCGAGTCTTTTGCCATGAAAGACTTGCTCAATTGTTTCTTCAACAACTCAATTCATGAAGCATTTTTGCCAATAATCATCATATCATCAATATAAAGTAAGAGAATTATAAAGTCATCATCAGAAAATTTTTGGACAAATATACAATTATCTGACTAAGTCTTCTTATAGCCATGTTCCGTCATAAGTGATATGATTTTTTTGTACCACTGTCTCAGTGCTTACTTTAAGCCATAGAGACTCTTCTTCAATTTGCACGCATAGTCCTCTTTCCCTTTCACTTTGAAACCCTTCGGTTATTTCATATATATCTCTTCCTCCAAGTCACCGTGTAGGAAAGCTGTCTTGATATTCATATGATGAATCTCCAAATCTAAGCTAGCTGCCAAGCCTAGTACTACATAGATAGAAGACATTTTCATCATCGAAAAAAATATATCATTAAAATTAATACTCTTTCTCTGTCTAAATCCTTTAACAACTAATATAGCTTTGTATCGTGGTTGTGAAGTATGTTCATCTTGCTTCATCTTGTATACCCACCTGTTTTTTGAAGCTCTTTTGCCTTTAAGCAACTTCACCAGTTCAAAAGTATTATTATCATAAAGTGACTACATTGCATCCTACATAGCATCAAGCCCATTTGCTTTTGCACTCATCTTATATTGCTTACGTATAGCACTCCGGTTCAACTACATCACTCAATAATACATACTTATCTTTAAAATATTTGGTGAAAGGTCGTCAATCTCTAACGGATCTCCAAATTGGAATATCCGGTGGAGCATATGACGGAGATCCTGGTCCAAGAACAATATCATTTGTTTCAACATGTTCAAGGGCAGGTTCATTATCCGGAACATTCACTTCATGTTGCTCCTCATCAACCTGTGTAGGAATATACGTGAGAGGAATCAGATCTAAGTCAACCAAATCATTATTAACCTATGGCGCTGAAATCATCTCTGATTTCTCAATATCTTGTATTGTCTGATCTTTCATAAAGACAACATCTCCGCTTCTTACAATTTTCTCCTCAACTAGCTCATAAAATTTGTAACCAAACATATCATGTCTATAGCCAATAAATATCCCTTGTCATATTTTCACATCAAGTTTAGACCTCTCATCTTTGAGGATATGCACCGAATGCCTTGCACCCAGTGACATGCAAATAATCATAAGAAAGAAACATCTTTGCCTGTCCCAACTCTATTAGGAAAAGTAAACTCTAGAGAAACACATGGAGTAAATTTTAATACATGTGCAATTGAATTTAAAGCCTCACCCCAAAATGATCTTGGTAGCTTTGACTATAAAAATAAATATATTACCCTTTCAACCACTGTCCTATTTATTCTCTCAACTAAGCCATTTAACTGAGACATCTTGGGAGGTCTTTTAATATCGAATACCCTGTTATTTGCAATATTCATCAAAAGGTACAATATACTCTCCTCCATTATTAGTTCTAATGCATTTTAACTTCTTTCTAGTTTGTCTCTCTATTGAAGCCTAAAACTGCTTAAAAAACATCTAATACTTGGTCCTTAGTTTTCAAGGTATAAACCCATATTTTCTTTGAATAATCATCTATGAAAGTAAAAAATAAAAAAATAAAAAATAAAGAGAGCCACCGAGTGATTTTATCTTCATAGGTCCATAAACATCAATATACGTAACTTTCTTGAAGGAGAGAAGCTTTTGAATGCAATTCTATTTTGTTTTCCTACTAAACAGTGAGCACACTTTTTCAACGCTAAACTTTTCATACCTGAAAAAAGTTTCTTCTTGGCCAATATTTACAAACCCTTCTCACTAATGAGACTAAGCCCCTTGTGCCATAACTCAATTTTCTCTACACTGTCTACTGCATTAATTTTGTCTGTAGACAAATTTGCCTTCTTAATGTACAACGAAGGCTATTTTTCACCTCTAGCCATAAATAAAGAACCTTTTGTGAGCTTCTATTGACCATCACTGAAAGTGCTGCAATACCCCTCATCATCTAATTTTGCTTGTCAAAATTAAATTTAAATGAACATTAGGTATGTGCTTAACATTATTCCATACTAACCCTGTGCCATTGTCGGTTTCTAGGCACACATCACCAATGCCTAAACTTCAACTAGCCCATTGTTTCTCATCTTCACATATTCAAAGTCACCCAACCTATGCGATGTAAAGAAATCCCTACAAGATATAGCATGAATAGATGCACCACCATTAATTACCCAATTGGTTTCATGACGTACAAGATTTACAGCATCACCATCAAAGACAATGAGAAATTCTTCTTTAAGTGCAGTAACATGATTGTCATTGCTGTCATTATCACTTTTCTTCTCTTTACCTTTCTCTTTCTATTTCTCTTTTATAAACTAATAGCAAAACCTTTGAATATGTTCCTTCTGATGGCAATAATGGCACTCAACATTAGCAAATCCATTATATTTGCCTCTACTTTTATCTCTGCTTTTGTCTCCATTTCTCAGATCTTGATACTCACTTTTTCCCCTTTTTTTTCAACAATCAAGGCATCAGAATGCAAAGAGGATGATCCCTATATCTTTCTTCTAATCTCTTCATTCAAAACACTACTCTTGACTAAATCCATGGTAATTGTACCATCCAAGGCGTAATTAGACAATGGCATTTGAAATGCCTCTCACGAGTCCGACAAAGTATCAAGCAACCATAGCACTTGTATATCATCATCAAATTTGATTCCCATCATAGCTAACTGATTTATAATTCCTTGAAAATAATTTAAATGATCAATCAAATGAATACTATCTTAATATCTCAAAGACATCATATGTTCTATCATAAATAACTTATCGTTCCTAGTTTTTTTAGCATAACTATTCAAGCTTATCCCATAAATTGCATGCATCTGTTTCCTTAATAATGTGATCGAAAACATTATCATCCATCAACTACTGAACCATTATCATCCACCGACTACCTAATATAATCACACACTTGACGATGAAATATGGTCCATTCAGCATTAGTTTTAGTCTTTGGTTTTTTTTTTTTTTTTTTTTTTTTTGCAGCAAACATGAGCAAATAATAATTCTTCATGTATAAAAGATCTTCCATCTTTCCTTTCCAAATATGATAATTCAAACCATTTAATGTAACTATTCTACTCATATTCATTTCCATTGTTTAACACAAGGCAGAAAAATCAAGCAAAAACCAAAGCTCCAATACCACTTTGATTGGAGAAAAGTAACAACCCAAATAATATCGGATTAACGTAGCGGAAAAGAACAATCTTTCATCCTATGTGAACTTAATAGGAACCAATATAGTAGAGCAAAATAAATATGAAGTGCGTGAACATAAGGCGATTCCTTTAAATGGAAAAGCTTCTCAATGTAAGGAGATAAAAAACCACGAACCGGAGTCTACCCAAAAATCTTCACTATAAACAAAATCAGGTGAACAAGGCTCTTCTCTAGTAAATTCTTGAGGTACATAACAACAAAGATTCTAAGAATATCATTCTTGACAATACGCATAAACTTTACAAGAGATCATGGATAAATATGACCAAAAATGCAATTTTGGATCAACCCACGAAAAACCTAGTGTAGGGAGTTTCAAACAAAAATCAAACTATTTAGATTCGATAAGAGTGCATCATGAACACGCTCACAAAATTTAAGCTTAATCGGACCACGAATCGACCTTTGATACCAATGTAAATCAAACCGATCCCCAAACCATAGATTTTCTATTTTCTCTTTTTTCTTGTTACCGCGTCTTTACTAACTTCTTTGCAGCTATCACTTAAAAGATAGTGAAAAACCCTATTTCTTTATATGACTCATCATATGGACTCAAGCTCTTTTGGGCTTACTATTCATTAGGCTTCCTCCACATGGAAGTGAACCCAACTAACACAAAGGCCAGTCAATTTGTGAGTCCAAAGTTTCACACTTACCATGGAAGATGGTGTGACAGATACCGTTTTGGAAGATGTCTTCTTCAGCATGTAATGCTTTCCTAACGCTGAAGGAACCAACTCGCGTTTTTATCGTACAACAGCATGCATCCACATCATGAATTTCTTACCAAATCTGCCCTTTTAAGCTTTTTGCTTCTTGCGCACATGCACATCCATCAAAATTTTGTCAATATAGCTAACTTTCTTCTTTGTTCTTTTCGTTACTTTACCCTTGGCAACCAAGCGCACTTTGCGCTTTTCTTCTATTGAACCTAAATCATTATTAGCTTTGTTGGAGTGTGACTCAACTTGAAAAGAGTATCTCTTTCTTCCTGTCATCGTTCGGAGCGGACTCATCAACAGATCTGGCGGAGACTGTTCTACCCACTACCGATAACATGTTCGACCTCTATCCTGTAAGTTTGTCGCGAACTTTGTCTATACCAAAAGAAAATTGTAAAGATCTTTATCCATTACAGTTCAAGGGAAAACCGAAGTACTTAATTACCAATATCATTACTACTACTTGTACAAAGTCTATTCTCCAAATCTTGTTCAATATGATCGGCATAATCTTTCAAAATAAAACTCGAGACTTAGACTTCCTAATCAGACGTTTCCCAAAAGGAATCAAGCACTTAGGAAATGGTATCACAAACCTCTCTCACGGTCACAACATCATCACGGGAACGGCTATCAGGAATGAAGCTGTCTTGAAAAGGAAAGATGCAGCTCAATCAGATAAGTCTAGGCCTATTCCCAAGAGCTGTGAAGATAATCTTGAATACGGGGTTGCAAAGACAAATAGGGCAGATTTGATTTTGGGTTAAGGTCGGCAAAGACCCATTGGGGGGGGAATAATTATACGGTTAGTTAAAGACCTATTACACAGAAAACCATTCGAGTCTTAAACCCTTGAATTGAACCAACGTAATCATAAACTTTTGAGAGAAAGTACAATCAAATCCTCTCTGCCAAGTCTGGCTTCATTTATCAAATATAGTAGTCTAGTCATTGCTAGCCATTTTATGTATTATGATGATGGCATATGACATGGACTATTTTCAACGAAATGACGCCATTTTTACTTAGATAAAAATGTTTTCTCTTCATCGTGCATAATATGCCAAAATCAGCCATAGATATCCAAATTGAGCTTGAACTTAATTTTCGCTGAGAAACCCCAATTTCCAATCTTGGCAAGATCAAATGGAGCGAGGATGGAGATGACCTCAACATTCTATAGCAAAAATTATAAAGAGTGGTCGTGTTAGATTTATATTGAAATCCACCATCTTCAATTTTTTTTCGCAAAACAAGAGGAAAAAGGCATGGAATTACCAAAAGTGTGTTGTCTTTTCATAATCTATTTATGATGTTTGTTGGTACATTCGCATGTGATGCGTTGGTGATCCCTCCAGTTTGTCTTTTATTATCTATATTGCCTTTTCCTGAAGGTTCGATATAAACCACTAATCAGCATTGGTCTACGTTTCAATACTGAAAATTTTGTTTGTCGTACAATGCATGACTATGAGGTGGGGTGGTGAGGGAAGATGAATTTAGTATAAGGTGGATATTAGTACAATGATGTAACTAAGCTTCAAGAGAGACATTCATAATGGGATAAATCGTTAAATTCAAAAAATTGTATTATAAGATACTTGGAGAGTCTTTAGATGAAGAGTTGAGATATGATTTTGATTATAGCAGTGTTGCCGATCTTGTTTTGCATTTTTATTTTTATTTTTTATTTTTTTTCTAGAAAATCTTGTTTTGCATTTGCACTGTGTTGAGTAAGGTGTATGGAGATACTTTCCAACGGATGAGGAAAGTGAGAGTGTTGTAGTTGATACAAAAAGAAGGTAAGGGTCTGCAAGCCCTCGCTCAATGACCAAGGAGGCCCCCAACGACCCTCGTCAAGCACAATGAAAAAAAAAAAGAGAAAATTAAATTTGAAAGTAAAAGATTATTAAAGAGTTATTAAAAATTGCTCACATCATTGTTGATTGTGTCCCATAAGATGGCCGACATCCACCTCAACAATTTCTAGCCAAAATTGGCAATTGTCTAAAAATTTAGGATTAAAATAATTAAGTTAAAAAGGTTTATAACTAAATTAACATACATACAATAGATTTATAACTTTTTGGGCAATTATCCTCTCTATTTTCCTAAAATGAAATTCTAAAGGTTGCAAATGATATCACTCACCTTAATAGTAGGGGCTAATCACAGTCAGTAAGAGAGTCCAATCTCTGAAATAGAGCTTAGTCTCTCCGACTACACTAATTAAGACACATATAACCCATTCTCTCATGCAGATCAATGAAAAATAATCTTCCTTAAATGCAAGTCTATAAAAGAAACATGCGATATACTTATTTGGTGTGAAATTATTAAATGGAGAATTTTATATTTTTCAGTGGTGTAAATGATATCTAACCTACAATGACATTTGAAATTATGGAACTACGGTTAAGTATTTTCTAACATGGAGTACGCATATACGTTTTTCTTTTTCTTTTTCTAAATGAAGGAAAATATGCTAAAATGCTTAGGATGCAATTTCCAAAATTTAAATGTTTCCTATTGTATATGATGCATAATCCCAAATATGAATCCCCTAAATATGAAGACAAAATGAATCCTAATACTATATAAATTCCCTAAAAATGCATAGGAAATTGAGCTATGCATGATGACAAAATTATAAGCAAGATGAAATTATGAACGTACTTGGATGCTATTTTTAGGGTTTTTAAAATTTTATGATATTTGTGGTTTTCAGATTAACGACATGCATTAAAATAACTGAAAATCCAATCCTATCTATGATGCAATCTAAGAAAGAAATTTCAAAAAATAAAGCGTCACTCGTTTCAAGCAATGCCGGTAAATCCTATGAAGCAAAACCGCTAGTATCTATGCATAATATTGTGAAACGTGTAAACGATGTTAATCAAGAAATCATGATATTTACTTGATGGGATTCGTTTCGAAACAACTCGGATTGCCCGACCGAGATTGCGAAGTAATGAATCTTCAAATCAAAAATCGCATTTTTCTGGCTGTTACTGATGTAAACAGATCCTAAGACATGCATGGACACCACAGTCGATCCTCTAGTCCACTACCTTAGAAAGGCACCACAAAAGCCGGGCTCGGGGACCTTGATTCGGAACAATCACGAGCTTAATGCTCAGTCCCCAGACCTGAAAATCGATCTGGGCAGATGGCACCCGACCCTTTGTTTAGGCCGAGTTTCAATCGCCTAGCCTAGGGGCGGAACTTCCCCAAGTCCCCGGCAACCAGCACCAATTAGTTGGAGCAAAAGTAAATAATGAAAATATGGGTCAAACGCACGAAGAGATTGCTGGTCAGTAGATAAATAGCGAGCAATCAGGAGTATGAAGTCGAAAAAATTAATCGTAACACATGCTTGCGTCGGACTCATTTACATACCAATGACACCCAAATTTGGCAAAAAGATGTTCAAAAAGTATTAAATCTATTGTAGATGGCCACTTTACCGTTAAACTTTTCAACTATACCAATTCAATCATAAAATTTTTGACAACTTATCAATTCAGTCACACACCATTCAATTGTGTCAATTTAATCCTTAACTTTTTGATGATATGTCAATTTAGACTTAGGCCTTTTAACGATTTGTCAATTTAGTCAGTTTAGCTAATTTTAACTAAAGATCACTGACGTGACAATCTAGAGAGTGCCGACCATCCTACATAACATAATTGACATTTTTTTTTTTTTTTTTTTTTTTTTTGGTCGATAAAACGGACTGATTTCATTAACAAAGTAAAGAAGTGAGGCCCGGAAGATGGGCGTCATTACATAACAGATCTAGCAAAGTTGTAGGAGGAGATGAGGCCCAATTCAGAGGTAAATAGCCATGTTTGTGGGCTTTAACTACCCAATCTGCTGCTAAGTTGGCTTCTCTAAGGCAATGGACTATCTGCACATGTCTGAAGGCCCGTATTTTATCTTTGCACTTACTGACAAGAGATTGAGTTTCCCAACTCAACACTTTCGAACTATTCATCGCTTTTACCAGTTGTAAGTTGTTTGACTCAATGATCATCTATTCGTGTCTTCTAGAAAAGAAAACATTTAAGGCCTCCCATAGAGCTAGGGTTTCAGCCATTAAAGGGGAAGATGCTCTAACCGAAACAGCCGCTCCTCCGACCATTCTTCCTCCCGATTCCCTGCATATGCAAGCTGCGAAATTTTCCTTTGAACCAGGTGTGTATGATCCATCTATATTAACCTTGTATGCTCCTTTCGGCGGTGGGATCCAGATTTGGGGATTTTCAGCATCTTTATTTTGATTTCTTTCATCTTCAGCAAGCTCCAATCGTCCAGATCTACCCTTTTCATGGACATTCGAGCGTTCAGCAGACCTAAGAAGAGATTTTTTGTGCCGAGCTCGCTGAACTTCCTTTCCAGATCTGCTGCACAACCCAGCCTCTGTTTCAGCTACCGGCGGTTTGTTGGCCTGTCCAAGACAGTATGCTCTTGCCCTGTTCGAAGGTAGCTGGTCTTCTTGTTCGGCCAAGCATCCAAAACCAATGACTTGAAGCCGTCTCTGTTTGTCACTGTGTTCTTCGGTCGGCCCAAGACAGGGCGCTCTCCACCGCCCGACTGGTTGGCTGCTAGATTCTCCTTATGCTCGTGTAGATCGGTGTACCAGTAGCCTGTTCGAAGGTTGTTTGCCTTCGTTGTCTACCCAGCGTCCCAAACCAGCGACTCGAAGCCCTCTCGGTTCGACGCTGTGTTCTTCGGTCAGCCCACGACAGAACGCCCTCCACCTCCCAGTTGGTTTACTTCCCGATTCTCCTGGTTGCTAGTCTTCTTTTTCCATCCCGCCTCCCAAACCAGCGACATCAACCCCTCTCTGTTCGTTGCTGTAGTTTGTCGGATCAGAAAGTGTCCCAGAGGGCTGAGTTCTTCTCAATGGTTTCTCTCTGTAGGTCATGCCGCCGTCTTCTCCAGGTTCCAGTTCTCTGACTATGTATTGCGACTTTTGTATCCCCGATCCGCCTTCTACACACCTCGATTCTTCTTCAATGCGACTGTTTAAGTCTTTACTTCGATTTCGCAGCTCTCTCCTCTCTAATCTTCTATCTTTTTCGGTAGTTACCTCAGCCCCCATTGGGGATTGCAGTTCATATGGTTCGTTATTCCCCTCAACAGGTGGTACCATATACCTTGTCCGAGCTGCTCCTCTTTGCGATTCTACTTGACCTCTATCTCGTCCCCTGCCCTTTCCTGGGTTCCAGCGAGTGTAACTCTTGATTGCTGCTTAAGCTGAGTCTATAATTGCCAGAGCCACTTGTGTTTTACCTCGAAATATGGCCTAGTTTCGGGCCTTCCAGACATTCCATAACGTAGCAGCCACTAAGCTCAGATTTAATGGGTGAGTTGCCTGCTCTTGCAAATTGTTAAACCATTCCTCAATCCTTGTCAAACCCTGAAGGGAGATTTTAATTTTTAACGCAGGATCATCCCATATTTGTCTTGTCCAAGAACAGAGCAGGAAGAGGTGCTCCATAATTGACGTTGACATTGACAATTTTTACAATTTTTTTCCTTCTCTGTTTTCTTTTCCACTCTTCCCTCTAGCAGCCATCACAAGGCCTCATCAATGGCCGGTGAGTCGCCAACCTTAGGTGAGGGTCGGCCTTGTGGAAGGGAGGCCCATGCCTAGGCTAGCCAAGAGAAAAAGGGAAAAAAAACAGTAGAAATAAAAAAATAAAATAAAATAAAAGAGAAGAAAAAATTGAAAAAACTACACATGTTAATGCCAGCCATGTCACCTAAGACAACCAACATTAACTAGATCATCATGTTAGCAATTTATGACCAAATTTTGTTAAATTGACTAAATAGACAAATCTTTAAAAGGTTTAGCACTAAATTAATAATTATTAAAAAGTTTTGACAAAATTAAAACAATCGAAAGTTTAGGTTTTAATTGGCAAATTGTTAAAAGATTTAGTACTAAATTGATATAATTAAAAGGTTTAAACTGAATTGACATTTGAATAATAAATTTAAGACTTTTTAAACAATTTTCTCCCCAATCTTTAAGTATGTCAGCCTTTCGAGGTAGGAACTCAACAAAATGGATAGAAAAATGTTAGTAAATTCAAGAGACCCAACCAAAAACGTAAACTCGACTTTCCTACTAACGTACCAATCACAAACCTGGTCTAGGTCTTCAATGCCCATCTCCTTTTGTCCAATTAAAGAAACATGTGTCTTAAAGGCCTCCACAAAATTTTAGGGCGTTCCAAACAATGCACTTAGGGGTGAGCATTAGTCAAGGGTTGACCTAGACCAAGCTTAGACCAGCCTAACCTAGCTACTACCGGTCTAGTTCCCAATGGAACTAGGCCAATCCCCGATCCTAAGGCTATGGAATTTGCACTGTGCAAGTTGACCCTTAATCCTGATTTTTTAGGATTGGTCCAATCCAAACCAACCCTGTAATTACTTTTTTGTCCATACCTTAGGTGTATAGCTATAAGTGCCCTTTCTCTTCTTCCACTGGTTTCCTCTCTAAGAGTCTTGCACTCACTCTCCCTCAATCTCAAACTATCGATGAAATCTTCCATTTTCATTTTTTCAAGAGCAATCTCTTTATCTTCTTTCTACTCATTTGAACTCAACGATTGATTCTCCCGACTCGTTTGAAGCAATCTTTGTTGAATAGACAAGATATGACTCTATAATTCATGCTTTTTGTTACATATTTTGAACATTTTATTATTTATTTTATTTTACAAGTTTGTCTTCTATAGTTTGTTGCTATGGCAATTTGAGATTTCTATTGTTGCATTATCTTAGATTTTTGTTTGATTTGTAATGGCATTTACCAGTTAGTTGCCCAATATTGTATTGCCGATAGATATGTAATTTCAAAGCGCACATTTATCCTTTTAAGGAATACAAAAAACAAATGAAAAAAATGGTTGGTCCCGGGTTAAACATGCACCTAATCAGGATCAATACACTAGGCCAAAATGATCGATGCACTTGGCCACAATCCTTGGCTAGGATAATCAATGCACATGATCCACGGGCACGAACTTGGTCGTGTGGTCCGTCCAATGTGAAGGCTGGGACCTTCTCCTACCAATTTTCATGAAAACTACCAAAGTTCCTCTAGGCTTGAAACGACCAAACACCGTCGAGACTTTGATATTAATTACTATGTCCTCTCAAGCTTAAGATAATTACCAAACTGGCCCTAAACTCAACTTCATCCATAAAGATACTTCTTACATGCGGAAACATATAATGTAACAAATCATTGCAATTGTAGAAACTGGATTCCATTTATTTGAAAATATGCAATAGTGAACTTTGAGATGAAAAATTTAGGTGTCAACAACATTTAACCATAAAAGAAAATTCATGATGTTGTATACGCATGTTCAAATTGAGGCCAAGGTCTTCTAATTTTGTTATTTAGAAAAAGATCGATACGAATAGGGTAGACAAAATGAATGCCAAGATGGTGGAAGAGTGTTACTCAAGGATAGGTAAAATTATTCTCCATTGTAACTTATACTCAAGCTCGTCCTATCTTCTTTGTGTAAGGGCTTTATGGTCATGTAAGTCTTTACAATTTCTTACCCAAGTAATATTATTGTTTAGTGTTGATACTTGTTGGAGCGACAATGATGCCAAATCATCCTAATCCAAATCTAGTAGTAGTTCTTGGGTTATGCGATAGTTGTAGTTATCAAAAAAATGATTATAAGCCAATGTATTAATGTCTATTAAAGGATAATGAATCGTCCCCAAGGATAATAATGTTACCAAATCACACGTCGATTCCAGAAAAATAACGTTCGTAAACAATTCACCAAGTAGAATATAATAATAAAATAACAGAATCAAAAGAACATGCCATAAAAATTTTTAACGAAGTTCACCCAAACCTGGGTTACGTCTCTGCGCAGAGGCACTTTGCAAATTTGCTAGACTTCGAAAAAAGTTGGAATACAATGATAATCTTCTCTCAAGATCAAGGCACAAAGAGATTGAGAACCCTTGTAAAGAAAAAAAAAACTCACTTTTTTCTTCTTTCTTATTCTTGCCTCTCTATTTTCTTTTTCAGCATCTTGACGACCAGTGTCTTGCCATCGCTAATATAAATGTATCACTTTTAACCTAAAAGGAAATCTGATAGAAAAGACAAAAAACCCTTTAAATAACTGTATCAACTACGACAGCCCATAAGTGTAGTGGGAGACCCGCGTGTAGCCTCATGCATCTCGCATATTCTAGAATAGTCATGTTCATCATTTCAACTACACCGTTCTCTTGAAGAGTTCTAGGAACAGTCTTTAACCTGTGTATGCCTTCTCGATTCAAATATTCTACAAATTCCTTACTCGTGTATACCACTATTATCAGACTTCAAAGCTTTAATATGATAACCTGCCTCTTTTTCTACCATGGTCTTCCACATTCTGAATATCTCGAATACTTCTAATTTTTCTCTAAAAGCATAGACCCAAGTCTTCCTTGTCGCATCATCAATGAAGGTGATAGAATATCTCTTACTACCATAAGAGAGTTTCTAAGCAGGTCCCCATACAATAGTATAAACCAACTCTTGCTTTCGACCTTTATTTTGTCGCCCATTCAATTGAAAACTAACAACTTTTTGTTTTCCATAAATGCAACTCTCGCAAAAATCTAACTCAACTTTTTGCAAACCTAGAAGCAATTTTCTCGAGTGTAACTGCTTTACATCTTTTTCATCAAGATATCACAAACGATAATGTCAAAAAGTAGACAAATTACCTATAGCCATTGTAGTTGCAACCATATCACTAATATTGTCTCCTTAGAGAAGGTAAAGTGTACCCGTACACTTTCCCTTTGCTACTACTCTTGCCCTTAAGGTTATCTTCCACTCTCCACATCCAAAGGTTATTACCAAACCTTCTTGATCAAGTTTACTGGTTGAAATTAGATTTTTCTTTAATTCCGAAATATGTTTAGTTTCACGCAAAACTAGATGTCCTCCACCTGAGATGTTCAAAGTCACAGTTCCTTTTCCAACAATGGGACACATGTGGCCGTTTCCCACAACCACTTGTTCGAAATCTCCACTGGCATAATCATCAAATATGTCTCTTTGCAAGGTGTAATGAAAAAAAGCATCGGAATCAATAAACCATTTATTTGTTGTCAAGTCAAATCCTGCAAACAAACACAAGTTATCTAACAAAGATTCATTGCTAACCACATTAGCTCTTTGATTTTCATTTTGATGCTTTTTTTTTGTAGGCTTCACACTGAAACCTCCGGTGTCCGATTTGGTGACAAAACCAACACTCATCTTTTGCAACCTGTCTCTTACCCCTTGATTGTGATCTACCACACATGCTGAATTTTCCTCTACTTTTACTTCTTTCATAGTTCTCCACTGCGAGTGCCGTTGAAGATGTAGATGCAGAAAAATTATCTCCACCTGAGACTTTGCTTCACATATCTTCATCCATGATACTACTCACATCATCATTAAGAGTTAAATCATCCTTCATGGTGCTCAAAATTCCGTACACTATGATACTGTAGTTTTTTGGAAGAGAACATAAAAATAATAAAGCTTGAAGTTTCATATCTAAGTTTATGTCTACGGATTCCAATTGACTCGTGACCTGCGTGAAACTATTAATATGCTTTGCTACAGAACCTCTATCAGATAACTTCATATTAACCAATTTCTTCAACAAAAATACCTAATTTGATGTGGACGGCTTCTCATAAATATTCGTTAGAGTATCCATGGCTTCTTTTATAGTTTTTGCTTTCGCAATGTGGTGCCCTGTCTTTTTCGTCAACCCTAGACAAATCGCACCTAATGCCTTTCGATCAAGAATTTTCCATAATCCGAAATCCTGTGCATCGAACTTATCGATTCTGATTTTATCTTATGCCATACTATTTGCTTTCAATCGAACATTATCGAAAAACCCTCGATGTTCTTGATTAGCAAGCCTAGGCTCCGACACCAGTTGTTATGAAATCGCACGTCGATTCCAGAAAAATAACGCTCGCAAACAATTCACCAAGTAGAATATAATAATAAAATAATAGAATCAAAAGAACACGCCACAAAATTTGTTAACGAAATTCACCCAAACCTGGGTTACGTCTCCGCGCAAAAGCACTTTGCGAATCCACTAGACTTTGAAAAAAGTTAAAATACAACGATGATCTTCTTTCAAGATCAGGGCACAAAGAGATTGAGAACCCTCGTAAAGAAAAAAAAAACTCACTTTTTTCTTCTCTCTTATTCTTGCCTCTCTATTTTCTTTTTCAGCATCTTGATGGCCAACGTCTTGCCATCCTAATATAAAGGTATCACTTTTAACCTAAAAGGAAATCTGATGGAAAAGACAAAAAAAGCCCCTAAAAATATTTGACTCCATCTATAACAAATAAGATGAATTGGGAATTTACCACCGTGGATGTAAGCTTCCAAGGGACTATTCTTTTGGTTGTCTAAACTACATTAGCCATTGAGTATTCCTCTTCGCTTCTCTTCTTTTATATCTCTCTATACGTGATCGCCATTAAAACATGGTATCAAAGCGAAACACGATCCTATGGTCAACTCCATTGTCAATGATTTTGCTTCTTTATTGATGATTGAGAATATGAGTTCCTTATTATTGTCACAATAGTGCATTGCCAATAGCTCATTGTGAATTGTTCCTACAATCTTATTCCTAGGATGGATCTCTCTTGGTGGTTCCTATAGCCTATGACATGTTCTGCAATTTTTGGATCTATTCTTGTGATGGTCTTTTGGTTTGCACATAGGGCGATCATGGTTGGTCGTCTCCACAGAATTTTTCAACTAACATGGTGTTTGACTATTTTTGCTCTTTGAAAAACTGGACTAGCGAAGCAGCAAATCAAAATGCAAACCTTTACATCCTTTAAGTATATGTGGCAGCATTTAAAGGGGTTAGCCTATGGCTTCCTTATGTCATCATGGCAGCACTTGGGTGTCCTTTAGTTTGATTATATCTGGCCAGTGGCTACATCATCTTCGCCACACCTAATCTTTCATTGGACTCGATTAGTCCCAAACAAGTTTGTTGAACCCTATACTCTTTTTCTATCAACATTTAGGTTGATACAGTAAATCCATTTCTAAATGTCCAAAAAGCTTACAACTATTATATTATGGGCATATCGATTTGCCTTGGTCTTGAGCTATCTCCATAGCTCTTGGGGTACATCAAAATTGGGTTATGTGGATGGTCTTATCAAAGCACATGCATCTATAGATGCAAAAATCGTTGAGTGGCTAGCGAATGATAATATGGTGATGTATTAATTGTTTAATTCAATGGAATCTTAAGTCTATGAGTTATCAACTTATTTAGAGATTGCCACTAGATTCTTTAAAGGATATGTATATCAATATTGATATGAATAGCAATATTGCTTATTTAGAGACTAAATATACAAGCCATCTTTTGAGTCATTTCTTAAGTATTTGGGAATTGTTCACCAAACTGTTGGAGAAATCTTCTTTGGGTGTTTTGAAGCTGACAAAACGTTTCCATCAGTCTAGCTTGAAGACTTGTAGACTCTTTCATCAAAGTCTGAAGACCTCTGGATTGCCAGACTCAAGACTCAAAGTCTATCCTCATTGACAATTTTTAGTCCGTCGAAGAAGACTTATCCAGAACTGGATGTTTCGTTAAGGATTTGACTTTATCGACTGGAGAAGATCTCTTGGCTAGATATAGCATGTCGGAATACATTATTTAAATCAAGATTGATTTAGGGATTGTGGATCCGTTGATTGGCGAAGTATACTTGGAAGGTTCTACTTATGGAAACCAAGATCCTGATTGTATGGGCGAGCAGGATTGATAGGCTATCGTCATGTTCCTTAAATAGCTCGAAGATCTTCCTAATTGATTCTGTCCAACGGGTAGATTGGAGGAATTCCTTTGGTAAGTGCCAACGGGTATGATGGCATAAAGGAGTATATAAGGAAGACGTTCCAGTTGTTTGAGTGGGTGCGCGATAGAAAAATTCCAAAGTCTGAAGCTCTTTGTTCCTTGTCAATTCATTTGTTGAGCAAAATCTTATACGCAAAAGAGAGTCTATATCTTTGAGAAACCTTGAGGAAGTGTGGTAAAGTATCTACACTGTGGAATCAAGGGAGAGCTTTGTTGTAACAACTCTTTTGTTCATAGTGAAATCTAGCCGGTGGGCTGTCAGTGCGGAAGAGTGGACGTAGGCTTGGAATAAGCCGAACCACTATAATTTATGTATTCATTTTCTCTTCCTTACTCTCTTTTACTTTGATCATAATTCGTTTTGTTAACAAAAGGCGAACTTCCTTTCTATTGTCTATTTAGTATTGCTCACTTATCACGAGAAACTATTTTTTTCACCTATTCACCCCCCTCTATGTGCTTATACTAGCTATCTCAATTGATATCAGAGCATGTGTACTCACTTAATTTGAAGTGTTTTATTTCAGAGTTAAAAATCCATAGCTAGTATGTTGGCTCCAAGGCTGGTAGAAGCGCAAAGCAATACCAGACCGCCTTACTTTGATGGAAAGGAATACAACATATGGAAAAACAAGATGAAGGCATTTCTAAGATCAAAGGATCCTCTGGTAGACAGAGGAATCATTCCTAAAGCTGCATCTGTGTCAAAAAGAGGAAAAGAAGCTGTTGAGTCTAGTGAAATGACTCAGGAAGAGATAACCAAGAGACAAGCTCTTGATGCAAAAGCAATTTATTCTTTATATTGCGCCTTGTCACCTACTGAATATAACAGAATATCTTCTTGTGTTACAGCCAAAAAAGTTTAGGATGGATTACACATCACCTATGAAGGAACTAATCGAGTGAAAGAAACCAGAATCAATATTCTCCTCAGTTAATATGAAGTCTTCAAAATGAAATCAGGAGAATCTATTACTGACATGTTTAGTCGTTTTACAGAAATCGTGAATGGTCTTGAAAATAAAGGTCAACCAATTTCTGATCCCATGAAAGTAAACAAGCTACTGCGTGGACTCTCCAAGGATTGGAATCACATAAAGACCTCAATAAGGGAGACACAAAGAATTATGCCACTTTCGGTTGATGAATTGTTTTGGACTCTTCAGTCTTATGAAGTAGAGCGAATCAACGAAAACGAAGATCCTAAAGATAAGAAATCCATTGCATTAAAATCTAATGATGATTCTGATGTCACAGATTTTGAAGACGATATGGATGACGAAGAGCTTGCTCTCATGATAAGAAGATTCAGAAAGCTAAAGAGAAAAGGAAGAAGATTCAATCCAAAGAAACAAAGTTTTCAAAAGCAACAGAGTAAGTCTGTTGAGGATGATGAATCCAATAAAGATGTAATCTGCTTTGAATGTAAGAAAAAGGGACACATCAGACCCAACTGTCCCCTTCTAAGGAAAAAGAAAGGAAAAGCTGAGAAATATCGAAAGGCACTCAAAGTAGAAACTTAGAGTGATACAGAATGTGAAGAAAGTGATGATGATTATGCCAACATTTGTTTCATGGCACAATCAGACTTAGATTCAGACTCCGAGATAGACTCAGATTCAGACAATGAAATCGAGGTAAGTAATTTGAAAATCTCTACTAAAGTCTCTAGATACATTGATGAATTGTGTCTTAGTCTCAAAACTTCTCTTAAAAGGATTTTCGAACTTAAAAGAGAAAATTCTGCATTAAAACAACAAGAAAATGTTTTGAAAGAAAATGTCAAAATTTTAGACAAAAGTGTTTCTACCTTGAAAGAAAATGAAGGCAATCTTTCAACAAAAAATGCATTCTTGAAAAATGACATCTCAAATATTTCTAAAAGATTTTCTATAGGATCTGAGAAATTGGAAAAAATTCTTTC
Organism: Eucalyptus brandiana; assembly: GCA_014182725.1. Classification (NCBI taxonomy): domain Eukaryota; kingdom Viridiplantae; phylum Streptophyta; class Magnoliopsida; order Myrtales; family Myrtaceae; genus Eucalyptus; species Eucalyptus brandiana. Next base: position 6,643,238 of record CM024671.1, read on the forward strand.
TGCTCAAAGACTTTATTTCAATAAATCTTGTTTGGGAATGACTGCGGAAACCATTCCTCTAATTAATTTTCCTAAAGTGAAGGAAAGAATTAAGCAAAGACCTACAAGAGATGCTTACAAAAATCATTTCCAAAGAGTTTTTGTAAAACTAGTAGGTCGCAATGCTCTTAAATGTTCTAAATGCAATAGCTCAGATCATTTTGAAAAAGAATGTTCTATGGTTTGGAAACCTGTTAAGAAAGTATGGGCAAAGACCGTATATTATACTAACATCAATGGACCCAAGAAAATATGGGTACCAAAGAAAACTTGAATCTCTTTTCTAAATGCAGGTCACTATCAAGAAAAATATTAAATGGTATCTGGATAGTGGATGCTCAAGACATATGATAGGAGATTCAAATTACTTCATAAAGCTCATTCAAGTAAATGGTGGAAAAGTTTCATTTGGAGGAAACAGCAAATGAAGAATTGTGGGATTCGGAACTGTAAAGATTGGAAGCCTCACAATTAGTAATGTTTCCTTAGTGGAAGGAATCAATTACAATTTGCTTAGTATCAGTCAGCTGTGCGACACCGGTTTCAAAATCAACTTTCAAGAGGGAATATGTTCAGGAACCAGTAAAGATTCCACTCAGTTATTCATGGGTCGAAGACATAAAAATATCTACCTCTTGGATGTCAAACTAGATAAAACCCAATATCGAACTCAATACAAGACGAAGCAAACCTATGGCACAGAAAACTCGGGCACATTAACATGAAACAAATAGCCAAAATTTCAGCAAAGAAGCTTGTTCAGGGTCTACCCAATTTGTCATACCAAAAGACTGATCTATGCACACCATGCGTGTTGGAAAAACAGGTAAGAAACTCATTTAAACCAATAAACCAAGTTTCCACTAACCGTGTAATGCAACTTCTGCATATGGATCTCTTTGGACCAACTAGAACTCAGAGCATTGGAGGTAAGAAATATTGCCTAGTAATTGTGAATGACTACTCACAATTCACTTGGGTATATTTCCTGGTAAGTAAGTCTAAAACATTTTCTTACTTTAAAAAATTTGCTAAAAAGGTCCAAAATGAAAAAGGGTATGTTATTTCAAGTATATGAACTAACCATGGAGGCGAATTTGAAAATCTAGACTTTACAAGATTTTGTGATGAATCTGGTTTTCAGCATGTGTTCTCTTCTCCATATACTCCAGAGCAAAATGGAGTCATGGAAAGAAAGAATAGATCACTTCAGGAAATGGCTAGAACTCTTTTAATTGAAAATAACATCTCTTCATGTTTTTGAGCTAAATCAGTTTCTACAGCATGTTATATCATTAATAGAGTTTTTCTAAAGCCTATTCTAGAGAAAACCCCCTATGAGTTATTCAAAGAAAAGAAGCCTATTGTTTCATATTTTCATGTTTTGGGATGTAAATATTTTATATTAAAAAATGCAAATGATCGAGTTGGCAAGTTTGAAGAAAAATCAGACGAAGGCATCTTCCTTGGATATTCAACCACAAGTAAAGCTTATAGAGTCTACAACAAGAAGACTCAATCTGTAGAGGAATCAATAAATGTCAAATTCCAAGATTCTATGCAAAATGAATCTATTCAGACTCATCTTGAAAAATCTGAACCTGCTCCAGACTCTACAAAGTCTAAATCTTCAGAAGCAGCTCAGACTTCAAAAGACCAGTAACAAATGATTGTCAAAGATTCAAAAGAAGAAAAAGATCAACAATCTGACAAATCAACCAGCGACTAGAAGTATAAGTCCAGTCATCCCAAAGATCTCATTATTGGCGACATTAATGAAGGAATTCGCATAAGACCCAAAAGGCTCGAAGAGTCTAGTGCTGTGACTCTTATTTCTGAAATAGAACCCAAAAGCATAGAAGAAGCTTTATCTGATGAAAGCTGGATTGAAGCTATGCAAGAAGAATTCAGGCAATTCAGTATTAATGATGTCCAGGAATTAACTCCTAAACCGAAAGGTAAATCTATTATTGGAGCTAAATGGGTTTTCAGGAACAAGATGAATGAGAAAGGAAATGTCATAAGAAACAAAGCAAGACTTGTGGCCAAGGGATACACGCAAGAAGAAGAGATAGACTATGATGAGACTTACGCGCCAGTAGTGAGGTTAGAAGCAATTAGATTATCACTTACTTTTGCTTGTTATAAGAATTTCAGGTTATTCCAAATGGATGTCAAAAGTGCTTTCCTAAATGGATTTATCCAAGAGGAAGTCTATGTGGAACAACCACCTGGTTTTGAAGATCCAAGGAAACCAGACTCTATATTCAGACTGAAAAAGGCTTTATATGGTTTAAAGCAAGCACCTCGAGCTTGGTACGACAGGCTGAGTAAGTTTTTAATTCAAAACGGCTTTATCAAAGGTAAAGTAGACACTACACTATTTATCAAAAGAGAAAGTAAAAGTTTTTTGCTTGTTCAAATATATGTTGATGATATTATTTTTGGATCCTCTAATGAAAATTTGTGCAAAAGATTCTCTAAGTCTATGCAAGATGAATTTGAAATGAGCATGATGGGTGAACTAACCTTCTTTCTCAGGCTTCAAGTGAAACAACTGAAGGAAGGAACTTTTATTCATCAAGAAAAATATGCTAATGATCTTGTCAAAAAGTTTGGACTGAAAAATTGCAAAAAGGCTGATATACCAATGTCAAGTTCCTTGAAGATAGACAAAAATGAAGGAGGAAAGAAAGTTGACCAAAAGTTATACAGGACTATCATTGGTTCACTTCTTTATCTTACTGCTTCTAGACCTGACATTTTGTTTAGTGTTTGTATTTGTGCCAGATTTCAAGCAGACCCTAAAGAATCTCATCTAAGTGCTGCAAAGCATATTATCAAATACATTGCATCAGCTTCAGACTTTGGTCTTTGATATCCTAAAAAGGGAGACTTTACTCTTCTTGGATACTCAGACGTAGACCTAGCCGGATGCAGAGTTGATAGAAAGAGCATCTCGGGTACCTGTTAACTACTTGGAAGCAGGACAATTTCTTGGTTTTCAATGAAGCAAAGTACAGTAGCTCTTTCTACAGCAGAATTAGAATATGTAGCTCTTGAGAGTTGTTCACAAATTCTGTGGATAAAACAACAACTAAGAGACTTTGGAATTGAAGATTCATGCACGGAGATTAAGTGTGACAACACCAACGCAATCAATCTCACCAAGAATCCAATTCTTCACTCAAGAGCAAAACATATAGAGATTCGACATCACTTCATTAGAGATCATGTTCAAAATAGAGAAGTTTCGATTTAGTTTGTTAACTCAAAGAATCAACTGGCGGATATTTTTACAAAGCCTTTGGAGAAAAATCAATTTAAAGTTATTCGTTCCAGACTCAAAATCTTAAAGTCTGAGGTAATTCAAACCCAGGACTGAAAAGTCTAAAGATACTTAGACTCAGACGATCAAGATTTTCTTTCGTAAGTTATTTTATTTTATTATCTCTCGAATCTCATCTCGAAAAGGTACGGTCATCAACCCGTGATTGATTATTGCTATCTTTAATTTACGTGATTATTGCAATCTTTCCTTTTCGAAAAAGGGGTTATTTTTTAAATGACAGTTATCTAATTTTTTTGAAAAATGCAGTTATTTTTAAAAGGCATCTTTATACTTTCTTTTATGACGTTTCGTATGCCTCTCTTCGACTGTCTTATATACTGTTGGTTCCTCTTCGTTTTACTCTCAAAAACCCTAAGAGAGCACCGATCTTCTATTTTTGTCTTCTTCTCTTGTTTAATCCTCGAAAAGTTGTCATCTTTCTTGGGAAAACAAGTTTGGAATCTCTCAAAGACTGTGAAAAATGTCTTTCCAAAGAAAATCTTCAAGGATCGCGAACAGGGGACCACAGCAAATGCGTGAGGGGCCTACGCACTTTGATCTAACCGAAGAAGAAGAATCTCCTAATCAGCAACAGAGCCCTCAACATTCTCAACAGCATCCATCTCCTCCCTCTAGACCTTAGGATGTTGTACATTGAGAAGAGGAAGAGATAATCGAAGACGCAGAACCTGTAAGAATTCATAAGCCCTCTTTTACCTACAAGCTTTATTGTGCTTTGAAGAAGGGTGGTACTCCTTTGAACCACATCGATGAATTTCTAAAAGACAAAGGGTATAGAAATGAAACTTTCTTTTTACAAACAATGGAACGTTTGGGAATTGCCCCTGCGAGTTGGCAGAAGAAGCCTTTGCTAATATCCTAAGTGATCCACGGGTTGGAGGATTTAATCAACCAGATGGGAACGATGATGATAGGATGTACAGTCAGTTTGAATCAAGAATGGGTGTTGCGGCAAAAATTCGGAGCAAAAGGACATACTTGTTTCGATCAGAGCAACACAAGTAACTGTACTCTAAGTTGCTGAAGCGTGGGGTAATAAACCCTAGAAGTGTGGATTTTGATTTTCTTGACTCTGTGAATGTCAATCTGCGAGAGAAATTCAATCTTCTTCAACTTGAACAGTTTTGTTATGAATCTACCGAAGCGTATGCTAAACTTACTGCTTATTTCTATTCGAATCTCAGTTTCTTGGATGCGAATAGATTCTCTTTTAATGTTCGAGATCAGGATTATGTGGTTGACATGAATACATTGGCTGATGCGATTGTGGTTGAAAGAGGGAGATATCAACCTATTAGTGTGTCTATTGCTCGTGCAACGTTGAAGCTTGTTCAGGATAGAAGGACAGAGGGAAAGATTTCCTATATGAGAATGAATGCGACCAACGTTCTGCTTCACAAGATTGTGATTAATTGCCTCAGACCAAAATCTACTTCAAAGACCGACGTTTCAAACTCGGAAGCAAAGCTGATGTATGCCATCAATGCTGGGAAAAAGTTCTCTCTTCCACACACTATTATGTTCCACATGTACAGGGCAGTGGTGAAAGACAAGGGTCAACTTCCTTATCCAACTCTTGTGACCAAGTTATTCAGACATTTGAACGTTCAGTCTCCCCGAATTCTTTGTGTTCGAACGTGCAATCAAATGGTGGTGGGACTGAAAATGGTCTCCAAAATGCGTCTGAAGGAACTCAACAAGGCGTTGGAGAAATTCAAGGAGAAAACCCCTATCAAGACTCATCAAATCTCTTCGGCTGCAAAGAGAAAAGGGAAGGAGTCCATGGTTGCTTCATCCAAGAAAAGAAGAGCTCTCATCATTGAGGATGAAGAGGATGAGGATGATATCACCATTTCTGCAATGGCATTGAAGAACTTGAGTCGTTCTGTTCCAGAATCAACGAAGAGACAAGAAAAAAACATGGATGAGACAGAACAGAGGACTGGAGAAAGAGAAAATTTGGAGGCAGAGGAAAGACAAGCAGAGGAAAGAGAAGTAGAAGAAGGAGATGAAGAGGAGGAAAGAATTGAAGAAGAAGAAGAGGAGAGAGGAGATCAAGCGGAAGCAGTGCATGAGGAACACTCTTCTCCACCTGAAGGCATGGAAACAGGGGGAGATCCTGAGAAAAGAGGAATGTCCTCATACCCTGCTACCAGTGAAGGAGTAAGCCGCTCTCCAGCAAATCCAGATGACATCTATGTATCTCAATTTCCTGAGGAGGGACATGATGTTTCATCGCCTAATCTGCATGACTATGCTGATTTACCACCATCTGCCTTTACACCGTCTGATCGTGCAGAAGCTAGTACTTAGACTGATAATTCAGTAGATTTTCGTAGAATTCTTGATGTTCTCTTAGAGATGCGGGGTCAAATATATGCTCTGGGATGCGAAGTACAGAACTTGCAGACTGCAGGTCAAACTTCTTCAGTTTCTTTGAATGATCAAATTCAAGCCCTTGCTCTTCAAGTTCAAGCAAATGCTAAGGGTGAAGATGTGGCGCAACTGAAGGAGGACTTGAAAAAGCTGGAAGGCATTGTCCAATCAATGGGAGATTTCCAGCTTGTTCGTGTTCCCAAGCAATCTTAAATTCCATTCTCTTTTCATCTCTACCTTTTTAATGATGACAAAAATGGGGAGAGATGTGGTGCAAATTCGATTAGAATTTTTGAACTCTTGACTTGTATGATGTTTTGACTTGACTTTTGTGTTTGTTTGTTTGGATTTGATTTGGATTTGGGTTTGATTTGTTTGAATGTTTGTTTATCTTAAGCACTGTTGATATCTCATGGCTTTGCTTATTTAAAGAACTAATCTACCTTCTGTGGATGCAGATTCTAGTGTTATTAAGCCATTTATCTATGTGAGATATCCATATTTGCTTGAGTAATGTTTTGCAAGTCAAAGATATCTAAATCTGCAGGAAAGTTTTGTCACCATCAAAATGGGGAGATTGTTAGAGAAATCTTCCTTGGGTGTTTTGAAGCTGACAAAACGTTTCCATCAGTCTAGTTTGAAAACTTGTAGACTCTTTCATCAAAGTCTGAAAACTTTTGAACTGCTAGACTCAAGACTCAAAATCTATCCTCATTGACAGTTTTTAGTCCGTCGAATAAGACTTATCCAGAACTGGATGTTTCGTTAAGGATTTGACTTTATCGACTGGAGAAGATCTCTTGGCCGGATATAGCATGTCGGAATCCATTATTCAAATCAAGATTGATTTAGGGATTGTGGATCCGTTGATTGGCGAAGTATACTTGGAAGGTTCTACTTATGGAAACCAAGATCTTGATTGTATGGGCGAGCAGGATTGATGGGCTATCGTCATGTTCCTTAAATAGCTCGAAGATCTTCCTAATTGATTCTATCCAACGGGTAAATTGGAGGAATTCCTTTGGTAAGTGCCAACGGGTATGATGGCATAAAGGAGTATATAAGGAAAACGTTCCAGTTGTTTGAGTGGGTGCGCGATAGAAGAATTCCAAAGTCTGAAGCTCTTTGTTCCTAGTCAATTCATTTGTTGAGCAAAATTTTATACGCAAAAGAGAGTCTATATCTTTGAGAAATCTTGAGGAAGTGTGGTAGAGTATCTACACTGTGGAATCAAGGGAGAGTTTTGTTGTAACAACTCTTTTGTTCATAGTGAAATCCAGCCGGTGAGCTGTCAGTGCGGAAGAGTGGACGTAGGCTTGGAATAAGCCGAACCACTATAATTTCTGTGTTCATTTTCTCTTCCTTACTCTCTTTTACTTTGATCATAATTCGTTTTGTTAACAAAAGGCGAACTTCCTTTCTATTGTCTATTTAGTATTGCTCACTTATCACGAGAAACTATTTTTTTCACCTATTCACCCCCCTCTAGGTGCTTATACTAGCTATCTCACAAACCTCCTATGTCGGCACCCCTCAACCAAATGTGGTAGCCAAACGGAAAAATTGTCACCTGCTTGAAGTGATAAGAGCTATATCATTTCATGGTAACTTTCCCAAGACATAGTGTTCAAATGCGGGGCTCACTAGTTGTAACTTGATTAATCATCTCCCCCAATAAGATCCTACACTACAAGTCTCCCATGGAGGTGTTTATTGGGCAACCTATGAATATTTCACATTTTCAAATATTTGGAAGTGTTTGTTTAGGTCACTCTTTGGCGGAAAACTTGATCATCATGCTCGCAAATGTGTTTTTATTGGTCACTCCTCTATCGAGAAGGGGTATAGATGTTTCAATCCATCTACTAAGAAGGTTTCTATCTCCAATGATGTTGTCTTGATGAGACTCAATCTTTTTTTTTTTTTAAGGAAGAATTACCTCCGGGGGAGAATAGTGGTATTGACTTAGACTATAATGGGTTCGATGTTGAAGTTGTTCCCTTAACGATTGTGACTAATCACATTAGTGATAATTTCAATGATCATACTCTAACTCTAGAGCAAGTGAATGAAACTGTTGAGATAGAAGAGCCTACACCTGCTCCTACTGATCCTGCTCCTTATTCGTAGGACCACTCATATTTCACAGTTGACTACTAGACTTAATGACTTCACCACTTATCATTTTGCTTGATCTTCTATATAGGCTTATATATTTGTTTCAATAAAATTTTGCCTGCATTCCATGCTCTTTCATCAGTTGTCGATACTAAGAAAAAACTTACTATCTTTCTCAAAGCCAAAAGTTATAAAGTGTGTCAAGACACCATGAAAGAAGAGCTAGAAGCACTCGACAAAAATTTGCACTTCGGATATCGTTACCTTACTGAAGGAAAGCATTATATTGGCTGCTTATGGATGTATGAAATTATACACAAGAATGATGGTTTCAATGAGTTTCACAAGGTAGACTTTTCGCCAAGGGCTACACTCAAATATATGGTGAATTCTACTAAAAAACTTTTGCTCTCATCTCAAAAATGAACATAGTGAGAGTTTTGATGTCCATAGCAGCAAATTACGATCAGCCACTCTTTCAAATGAATGTTAAAAATGCGTTCTTATAAGGTGAACTGGAAGAAGAAGTTTATATGAACATTACTCTTCAACATCCCTAAGAAAATCAACCCAAAGTGGTATGCAAGCTTAACAAGACCATCTATGATCTCAAACATTCATCATGTGCTTGGTATGGAAAATTGAATTCCAAGTGTGGATTTCAAGAAGTGTGAATTGGATTGCTCCTTATTTGTGAAGCGAAATGCCAAAGAAATGGTGGTTGTCCTTGTCAACATGGACAAAATAAATATTAATGGTAATAATCTTCATGAAGTCAAGGCTCTCAAGTAGCACTTGAATATAAAGTTTAATGTCAAAGACTCAGGACACTTGTTAAAAAGAGACTAGGAAACTTAAAGTTGCTCCTGCACAATCTCCCATGAATTATAACAGTAACTTGTTGACAAAGTCACCCTATTATTCAATAGTGATTGTTTTTTAAGGTTAGTTGGATGGCTAATCTACTTAACCACTGTTGGCCATATATTACTTACGTCTGTTAGAGAAAACTCCCTTATTATTTTGAAGTTGATAAAACGTTTTCATTAGTCTAGTCTGAAGACTTCCAGACTCAAGTATTAAAGTCTGAAGAATTCCAGACTCTGTCGTTAAAGTCTGAAGACCGCAAGACTCAAGACTCAAAATCTACCCTCACTAACAGTTTCCAAACTGACAAAGAGAAGACTTATCCATATGCGAGTTTATCTTCAAGGATTCGGTTCGTACGGTTTGTAGAAGATCTTACGGCTAAAGATAGCACCTTGTGATCCATTATTCTTATTGGAATCAATTCGGATAATCAGATATGTTGAAAGGCAAAGTATACTTGGAAGATTCTACTTATGGAAACCTAGATTCTGATTGTATGAGCGAGCAGAATTGGTGGGCTATCATCACATTCCTTAAATAACTCGAGATCTCCTTGATTGATTCTGTCCAACGGGTAGATTGGAAGAACTCATTTGGAAAGTGCCAACGATCGTAAAAGCATGAAAGATTATATAAAGAAGATGCTCAAGTTATTCTAGAGTGTGCATGAAAGAAGAATTCCAAAGTTTGAAGCTCTTAGTTCTTTTCTATTTCAATCGTAGAACTTTACTTGTACTCAAGAGAGAGAGCAAATGCTTGTGAGACTTTAAAGAAGTGTAGTAGAGTCTCTACACTATAAAGTCAATGACGTAAGACTGTAACATTTCTTTTGATCCTTAGTAAAATCCAGCCAGTGGGCTGTCAGCGCAAGAGAGTGGACGTAGGCTTGATTTAAGCCGAACCACTATAAACATTATGTTTTTATTCTTTTTCCCTTAAACTCCTTATTTCAATTTACAGCTTCATATAAATGTTTACTACTGTTTATGTTGCTAGCAAATTATTCTGAAGTTTCGTAAAAATTTCTTTATCACCTATTCATCCCCCTCTAGGTAATCTTACTAACCCTTTCAATTGGTATCAAAGCTTGTGTGCTCATTTTATTGAAGTGTTTTTACTTCTGAGCTAAATATCTATGGCTAGTATTTTGACTCCAGGTTTGATTGAAGGCCAAAACAACACCATACCTCCTTACTTTGATGGAAAGGAATACAATGTTTGGAAAAATAAGATGAAGGCATTCCTAAGATCGAAAGATCCCTTGGAATGGGATGTGATAGAAAAGTGAATCATTCCTAAAGCTGCATCAGTCTCAGAAAGAAGAAAAGAAGTTGTAGATGCTGGCGAAATGGCACAAGAAGAAATAAACAATAGATAAGCTCTTGATGCTAAAGCAATCTATTCTTTATACTGTGTTTTATCTCCTACTGAATATAACAAAATTTTATCTTGTGAAACAGCCAAAGAAGTCTGGGATAGGTTGCATGTTATCTATGAAGGAACTGAAACAAAAATCAATATTTTTCTCGGACAGTATGAAGCCTTCAAGATGAAACTAGGAGAATCCATTACTGACATGTTTAGTCGTTTCACAGAAATTGTAAACGGTCTATCATATCAAGGACGACCAATCTCAGGACCAATGAAGGTCAATAAATTGCTGCATGGACTATCTAAAGATTGGAATCACATGAAGACTTCAATGAAAGAAACCCAAAGGATCATGCCTCTTACAGTTAATGAACTCGTAGGCACACTTCAGTCATACGAAGTGGAGCAACTCAATGAGGAAAAAGATCCCAAAGGTAGAAGTCAATTGGTTTAAAATCTAACGATAATTTTGATGATACAGATTTTGAAGATGACATGGGTGATGAAGAGCTAACACTCATGATAAGGAGATTCAGGAAACTAAACAGACAGGAAAGAAGATTTAACTAGAAAAAGTAAGGCTCTCAAAAATTCCAGAACAAATCAATTGAGGATGACGAGGTCAATAAAGATGTGGTCTATTTTGAATATAAGAAAAAAGGACACATCAGACCTAACTGCCCTCTGTTGAAGAAAAAGAAAGCAAGAACTAAGAAATTCAAGAAAGCTCTCAAAGCAGAGACATTGAGTGATACAAAATGTGAGGAAAGTGATGAAAAGTATGCCAACATATGTTTAATAGCAAACTCAAAATCAAACTTAGAATCTGAAACAAATTCCGACTCAGATTCTAAAAGTAAAATCGAGGCTAGTAATTTAAAAATCCCTGCTAAAGTTTCGAAGTATATAGATAAACTTTGTCTTAGTCTCAAAACCTCTCTTAAAAGGATCTCTAAACTAAAAAGGGAAATTCCAAACTGAAGCAACAGGAAATCGCTTGGAAAGAAAAGTTTGAAAATCTAGACAAAAGATTTGTTATCTTAAAAGAAAATGCGGACTCTATTTCAAAAGAAAATACATTCTTGAAAGAGGATATTTCAAATATTACAAAAAGGTTTTTAATAGGATCTGAGAAGTTGGAAAAGATTCTTTCAATTCAAAAACCGTATTTCAACAAATCTGGTTTAGGTATGACACCAGAAACTATTCCTTTAATTGATTTTCCAAAAGTAAAGGAAAGAATCAAACGAAGACCTACAAAAACATTTTACATAAATCATTTTCAAAAGGTTTTTGTAAAATCGATTGGCCGAAGTGCTCTCAAATGTTCAAAGTATAATAGCTCAGAATATTTTGAGAAAGAATGTCCTATGGTTTGGAAACTTGTTAAGTAGAAATGGGCAAAGACTGTGTATTGCACTAACTCCCGTAGACCCATGAAAATGTGGGTACCAAAGAAAGGTTGAGTTCTTCTTATAATTGCAGGTCACTATCAAAAATAAAAGATAAAGTGGTAATTTGATAGTGGCTGCTCGAGACACATAACAAGAGATCCAAATTGTTTTGTAAAGCTTATGCAAATAAAATGAGGAACCACCGACCAAGGTGGCGTGGATGGTAGGGCCTTGGACCTCCCCGGTGGAGGCCAAGGTTTGAATCCCCTGCGAAGCAGGGAGGCAGTCTTAGCTACTACATGGTGACTTAAGCGTGACGTCGGGGTGGTGGTTTCCCCGCTAGCGTCGCCGGGGGGTTTACGGCGCACTGCCGGTGCAAGCTGGTTCCTCCTGTCCCAAAAAAAAAAAAAAAAAGAAGAAAAGTTTCTTTTGGTGAAAATAGCAAAGGAAGAATTGTTGGATGTGGAATTATAAAAATTGGAAGTCTCACAATCAACAATATCTCATTGGTGGAAGGTTTGAATCACAATCTACTCAGCATCAGTCAATTATGTGACACTGGATTCAAGATTAACTTCCAAGAAGGCATTTGTTCGGGAACTAATAAGGATTTATCTCAATTTTTCACTAGACGAAGACATGGAAATATCTATCTTTTGGATATAAAACCAGAAAGCTCTCAGTGTCTAATATCCATTCAAGATGAAAAAAACCTCTAGCATAGAAAACTTGGCCATGTCAACATGAAGCAAATTGCCAAGATCTCATCCAAGAAACTTGTTCGTGGACTGCCCAACCTGACATATCAAAAATCTTCTACATTTGGATCTCTTTGAACCAACAAAAACTCAAAGTATTGGTGGAAAGAGATACTGCCTAGTAATTGTGGATGATTATTCTCGTTTTACATAGGTATACTTCTTAACAAGTAAGTCTAAAACATTTTCCTATTTTTCAAAATTTACAAAGAAAGTTCAGAATGAAAAAGGATATGCTATTTCGTGTATTAGAACAGACCATAAATGTGAGTTTGAAAACCAAGATTTTGCAAAATTCTATGATGATTCTGGTTTTCAGCATGTTTTCTCTTCTCCATATACTTCTGAACAAAATAGAATTGTGGAAAGAAAGAATAGATCTTTACAGGAAATGGCTAGAACACTCTTAATTGAAAGTAATATTTCTTCTCATTTTTGGGTTGAAGTAGTTTCTACAGCTTGTTATGTCATTAACAAAGTATTTTCAAGATCTATTATGGAGAAAACTCCTTATGAGTTATTCAAAGGAAAGAAGCTAATTGTTTATTATTTACATGTGTTTAGTTGCAAGTATTTTATTTTAAAGAATGCAAATGATCGAAATGGTAAGTTTGAAGAAAAATCGAACGAATGAATTTTTCTTAGCTACTCAACCTCAAACAAAGCCTACAAAGTATTCAACAAAAAGAGTCAGTCTGTGGAAGAATTTATGAACGTCAAGTTTCACAACTCAATACAGAATCAAATGAATCAGGATCAACTTGAAGAATCTGAACCTACTCCAAATCCTACAAAGTCTACTTCTCCCAAAGTGGCTCAAACTCCTGAAGTTCAACAACAAGATGAACCAGAGATTCAATTGAAACAGAGGATCAGTAGACTCACAAACTGACCAGCAATTGAAAGCATAAGTCAAATCATCCCAAGGAACTCATCATTGGCAACATTGATGAAGGAATTTGCACCGGATCCAAAAGGCGTGAAGAGTCTAGTGCCTTAGCACTTGTTTCTGAAATTGAACCTAAAACTGTATAAGAAGCCTTGGCTAATGAAAGTTGGATTGAAGCTATGCAAGAAGAGCTTAGACAGTTCAGCATTAATGATGTTTGGGAACTTATTTCTAAACCTAAAGGTAAGTCTATTATTGGAACTAAATGGGTTTTCAAGAACAAGATAGACGAAAAAGGAAAAATGGTCAGGAACAAAGCGAGACTCGTAGCTAAAGGATATACACAAGAAGAATGGATAGATTATGATGAGACATACGCACCAATAGCAAGGTTAAAAGCAATTAGATTATTACTTACTTTTGCTTGCTATAAAAATTTAAAGTTATTCCAAATGGACATAAAAAAATGCATTCCTAAATGGATTTATCCAAGAAAAAGTATATGTGAAGCAACCACCTGGTTTTGAAGATTCAAGGAAGCCATACTCAGTCTTTAGACTGAAGAAGGCTCTTTATGGGTTAAAACAGGCACCCTGGGCTTGGTATAATAGGTTAAGTAAATTTCTAATTCAAAATGGTTTTGATAAAGGTAAAGTAGATACTACTTTGTTCATTAAGAGAGAAAGTAAAGATTTTCTGCTCGTTCAAATCTATGTTGATGATATCATTTTCGGATAACCTAATAAAAATCTGTACAAGAAATTTTCTAAGTCTATACATGATGAATTCGAGATGAGCATGATGGGTGAACTAACCTTCTTTCTCGGATTACAAGTTAAACAATTGGAGAAGGGAATTTTCATTCACCAAGAGAAATATGGGAAAGATCTCATCAAAAAGCTCGGCTTGGAGAATTGCAAAAAGACTGAGATACTTATGTCAAGTTCTTCAAAGCTGGATAAAGATGAAGAAAGAAAAAGTGTAGACCAAAAGTTATACATGAGCATAATTGGTTCACTTTTTTACCTTACTACATCTAAACTTGATATTTTGTTTAGTGTTTGCATTTGTGCTAGGTTCCAATCAAATCCCAAAAGAATCTCACTTAACTGCTGCAAAGCACATCATCAAATACATTACAACAACTCCAAAGCTAGGACTGTGGTATTCAAAAGAAGGAGACTTTACTCTCCATGGATATTCAAACGCAGACTTAGCAGGTTGCAAAGCGGACAGAAAGAGTACTTCTGGTACATGTCAATTGCTTGGAAACAAGTTGGTATCATGGTTTTCAAAAAAAAACAGAATATTGTAGCTCTTTCAACGGCTGAAGCAGAATATGTAGCTCTTGGAAGTTGCTACTCTCAAATTTTGTGGATTCGACAACAGCCAAGAGACTTTGGAATTGAAGAATCATGCACCGAGATCAAATATGACAACACCAGCACCGTAAATCTCACAAAGAATCCAATTCTGCATTCAAGGGCAAAGCATATAGAGATTCGACATCACTTTATTAGAGATCATGTTCAAAATGGAGAAGTTATAATTCAGTTCATTGACTCAAAGAATCAACTGGCATACATATTTACAAAACCACTGGAGAAAAGCCTATTTGAGTCTATTCGCACCTGACTGAACATCACATCTTTTATCAAGTAAAGTCTGGAAGTATTCAAGACTCAGAGGTAAAGTCTGAAGGTATTCAAACTCAGAGTGACTAAAAGTCACAACTGCAAGTTATTTCGGTACTAGAAATTTAATTTTTGGATAAAAGTTTAAAAGGTACGATTACTTTTTGAATCGCTACTTTCTTATTTTATTTTTAGCAATTATCTTTTCGTTTCTAAATTTATGGCAGTTTTTCATTTTCAAAAAGACGGTTATTCATTTTCAAAAAGGCAGTTTTATTTTTCCTTTATAACGATTCGTTTACCTCGCTTCACTCGCTTTATATACTGTTGAAATTCGTCTTCTTCATTCTCACTTTCAAACCCTAGAATACAAAAATCGCACTTGCTCTCACTTTCTCGGTAGTTTATTCCAAAAGTTATCACCTTTTTCAAGCAAGTTTGAGAATTTCTCCCTTAAAGCGACAATGTCTTCAAGAAAGTCTTCGAGAATCGCAAGCAGGGGACCACGGCACATGCCTGAGGATCCTCCACACTTCGATTTGATCGAGGAAGAAGACTCTCCTCATCAGCAGCGACCAAGTCAACAACAACCTTCTCAACAACATTAGCCTCCTCCACTAACTCAACCAAAAGAAGAAATTTTGGAAGAAATTGAACTTGTAAGAATGCTAACACCTAAAGTTGCTTTCAAATTTTATTCTAAGTTGAAAGAATGAGGTACTGCTATATCTTTGATCGATGAGTTTCTAAGAGAGAGAGGCTACAAAAAAGAAACTCTTTTCTTACGCGATATGGAGAGATTAGGCGTGGCTAAAAAGGGGTTGGCTGAAAAGACATTTGCCAACTTTCCTAGTGACCCATGTTTTGGTACCTTTAATCAACTAGAAGGAAAGGACGATGATGAACGAATATTTACACATTTCTAGCCTCGGATGGGAGTGGCTGCAAATGTTGGTGGTGATGGAGCAAGTCTATTCTAGTCTAAAGACCACAAGAAGGTTTATTCAAAACTGATGAAGAGAGGGGTTATAAACCCTAGAAGCATTGGTTTTGATTTTCTTGATTCTATGCAAGTAAATCTGAGGGAAAAATTTGCACTTCTTCAATTGGATCATTTTTGTTCTGAATCTACAATTGCTTATCCAAAACTCACAGCCTACTTCTATTCGAATCTATCCTTTTTAGATGCAAATAGTTTCTCTTTCACAGTTAGGGATAAGGAGTTTGTGGTGGATATGGACACTTTGGCTGACTTGATTAGGGTGAAAAGAGCATGTTTTCAACCAATCAATGTGTCTGTTGCTCACGCTACACTGGCATTGGTAAAAAACAGGTTTGCTGAAGGCAAGATATCCTACTTTGGGATGAATGGCTCCAACATCTTGCTGCATAAAATCGTGATTAACTGCATCCGTCCAAAATCAACATCCAAGACTGATGTGTCTCGTTCTAAAGCAAAGTTGATGTATGCCATCAATACTGGCTATAAATTCTCTCTACCTCACACCATCATGTTTCACATGTACAGGACAGTGGTGAAAGATAAGGGACAACTCCATTATTCTGCTCTCATCACGCGCCTTTTCAGGCATTTCAAAATTCTCATTCCTGCATCTTTGTGTTTAACAAGCATTACTCCAATGGTGATTGGATTTAAAATGGTCACCAAGATGCGTCTGAAAGAACTTAACAATATGTTAGAGCACATAAAGGAGAAGTCTCTCGTCAAGGCGAAACAAGACTCTGCAGCGGCCAAAAGGAAAGGCAATGAGCCCATTGATGCTCCGGTAAAAAGGAAGAGAACTCTCATCTTGCAGGATGAAGAAGATGAGGACAAGATGACTCTTTTAGCCTTAAGGAACTTGAAGAGTTTCGTCAGCTTTCAAGAGATAGATGAACAAGAGACCAAAGAAGAGACAGAGAAGGGAGAGGAAGGAAGAAGAGAAGAAAAGGAAGAAGAGGGTCGAGATGATTCTTTTGAGCCTACCTTGGTTGTATCATTGTCAAGCAACTCAGAGCAAACAAGGAGTGGAACTACTGGAGCGAAAGGAAAAGAAAAACATCACTCCGTTGCTGAAGCATAACAGGAAGAAGAATTCACTTCTCCACCTGAAAGAACAAAAATAGGGGGAGCTGTTGAAAAACGAGGTATTTTTTCACCTGTTATAACTAGTGATGTTAGTCGATCTGCATCAGATTCAGAGGACATGTATGCCTCTTACTATCCAGAACCAGACCTTGAGGCTTTCACTCCTAGTCATAGTAAACGAACTACTGAAGATCCCTCTAATCTCAAGACTCCATGAACAGATTCAGCTGGACTCAGTGCTGCACTAGCACATTCAGCGGATTTTTCACAAGTGATGGATATCCTGTTAGATTTAAAGAGGGGTCAATCTAGTTTGGACTATGAGATAAAAGTTCTCAAAAAGGCTTTCTTGGCTACTTTAGTTTCATTACAAGAACAGTTTCTCACCCTGAAGAGTCAAGTGTAAGATACTGTGAAGGGTGAAATTTCTAGCAATTGAAGGAGACTATTGGCAAGCTTGAGAAGACAGTGAGCTCTATGGGGGAATTCCAGCTTGTTCGCTTGCCAAAACAGCCATGATTTTTACACCACTCTTTTCATTCAACTCTTTTGCTTATTCTCCACTTTCTGCTGTTGACAAAAAGGGGGAGAAATCGTGCATATTTGTCTTTACTTTTAATGATCTTTATAACCTTTAGTCTTTGGTATTTTTGTTTGGTTGTGGACTTTTGACTTTGGATCTTAACTGTGCTGCTTGACTGTTGTTGTGGTTTGAATCTTTTATGCTTGCAATAACTTAGCTTGAGATACTGATTGTGGATGGATGGTTATCTTGCAGGGTTAACATGTTTTCTGTGGTTGCAGAATTGATACTATCCAAGTCTTAATCAACTTATTTTTTGTTTTGCAGGACAAAAGTTTTCAAATCTGCAGGAAAATTTTGTCACCATAAAAAATGGGGAGATTATTGGAGAAAACTCATTTATTGTTTTGAAGTTGACAAAACGTTTCCATCAGTCTAATCTGAAAAATTCCAAACTCAAGTGTTAAAGTTTGAAGAATTCTAGACTCTATCGTCAAAGTCTGAAGACTGCAAGACTCAAGACTCAAAATCTACCATCACTGACAATTTCCAAACCGACAAAGAGAAGACTTATCCAGATGTGAGTTTATCTTCAAGGATTTGGTTCGTACAGTTTGTAGAAGATCTTACGGCTAAAGATAACACATCGTGATCCATTATTCTTATTGGAATCAATTCGGATTACCAGATCTGTTGAAAGGCAAAGTATACTTGAAAAGTTCTACTTATGAAAACCTAGATCGTAATTATATGGGCGAGCGGGATTGGTGGACTATCATCACATTCCTTAAATGACTCGAGATCTCCTTGATTGATTCTATCCAACGGGTAGATTGGAAGAACTCCTTTGGAAAGTGCCAACGGTCGTAAAAGCATGAAGGAGTATATAAGGAAGGCGCTCAAGTTATTCTAGAGTGTGCGTGAAAGAAGAATTCCAAAGTTTGAAGCTTTTAGTTCTTTGATATTTCAATCATAGAGCTTTACTTGTACTCAAGAGAGAGAGCAAATACTTGTGAGACTTTGAAAAAGTGTAGTAGAGTCTCTACACTGTAAAGTCAATGACGTAAGACTGTAACATCTCTTTTGATCCTTAGTGAAATCCAACCAGTGAGCTATCAGCGCGGGAAAATGGACGTAGGCTTGATCTAAGCCAAACCACTGTAAACATTGTGTTTCTATTCTCTTTCCCTTAAACTCCTTATTTCAATTTATAGCTTCATATAACTGTTTACTACTGTTTACGTTGCTAGCAAATTATTCTAAAGTTTCATAAAAATTTCTTTATCACCTATTCACCCCCCTCTAGGTAATCTTACTAGCCCTTTCAACGTCATTAGTTTGTAAGCCCATTCATGCATACTCCTACTAAAGAACATATGATGCTTGTAAATCACATATTTTGGTACCTAAAGTCTACTCTAGGGTGGGATATTTCGATGAAGAAACATGATCATATTGGTATTGTAGGATACACTGATGCAGGTTGATTGGAAGCCCTATAGACAAAAAAAAAATCAACTACAGGCTTTTGCATGTTTGTAGGGGGCAACTTAGTCACTTGGAAAAGTGAAAAACAAACTGTTGTGGCAAGGTCCAATGTAGAGGCCGAATGCAGAACCATGGCCTCCGCTACAAGTGAAATGGTTTAGCTTTGATTGCTTGTGCAAGAATTGGAGTTTGAGACCCCTAAGTCTTTTATGAAGTTATTTTGTGATAATCAAGCTACAATCCATATTACTTCAAATCCAATTTTCCATGAATGGACAAAATATATAGAAGTCAATTGTCACTTTGTTAATTTTCATTTCGCAAAAAAATCCTTCATGATTATCATATAAAAAGAAAACACTGTTAAAGATCCCAAGTTGGTACCCTATAACATATTTATCCCAAATTAATTTCATTTCACAATAAATCCAAAACTGGTAAATCTACACTCCATTAGCATTCAATTCAATATCCCAATAAAATGCATTCGTGTCAACACGTGAATTTTCCACATTGGATCTATCATTGTTAATGTTATACACACACACACACACACACACACACACACATATACATATATATTACAATCATCTACCACATGTGTCGACACATAGGCTTTTTAACAAGATTGGACAGAATATTGACAGATTGTAGATTTAAATCAGGGGCACTGGTTCGAATGTTTATGAGATGAAAATTAGTTTGGGATGAATGTAATATAAGCATACAAATATGATATTTTTAATGATATAAACCCTATTTTTTAATTTGTTTTTTAATGAGGTTCACACATATGTAACATGAAAAGCACTATAAGTACTCAAGCTAAAAGTAAGTTAACGATTTTGTTATTTATTTGAGAAAACTAAAACACAACTTCTACACATGATACAGTGTCCTTTGTGACATCCTGAATTTTCAATCATGTTTTCAATTGAATAAATCGGGCCTTTCGTCGACACGCCTATAGGGTTGTTCTCAGAGCTGATCACTCTCGAGATAACTAGACTATATGGGGAAGTCATTAAGGAATTTTAATGCAATAAACTTGAGAATTCGACCAGGAATCGGTTACTCGATCGTGCTCATCTACCGAGATCATTACGACACAGATATAAATCGATTATAGATCAGAGATAGGTTCGTTCGACTGAGATGAATGGCTAATCGTGGGTGACACCACTAAATTGGAAAATTCTCGTCGGTCGACACTAGACTGATTTTTCTATTATTTTGATACCCTGTGTCCCTATTTGAATCCTTGAGATTTCCACAACAATTAAGAGTCGTCAATGTGTTAAATAGGTTCATTGTGGCTCGAAGAAAATTGACCATGAGTCATTTGCACTAAAAAAAAAATCCCTGAAAATTATCCAGTAGTCTAGGTCACGCTAAAAACGCCCCGAATGGAAATTAACCGCGAATTCAAGTCCGATTTCAAAAATTGAATATTCTGTTATGTCACAATAAATTCTAAGAGCGTCGACTCAGTCTCTGAAGATTTTTCTAAAACTCGAGACTTTTTGAGAAAAAGTCGCTACAAGACCGTTTTTATTCAGAAAAAGGCCGGGGCCGTTTTTATTCAGAAAAAGGCCGGGGATCATTTTGATCGCGATTGGGATGCAAGATGGATCTAATGGTGAGGAAAAATATCGATTGAACCAAGAATTTGATAATGGAATTTATCGAGGCCGAATTGAGTTGATTTGAGAACCAGTAAGTAGCCAATTGAAGGAGAAGTCTAGGAAATTCGTAGCTCCCCCATGGTCTAGCATTTTGGACCATCTCAAGTGTCCATGGAGAGGCCTTGGTGGCTCATTGAGAGCCAAGGATGATATGCTTGGCCAAGGAGGAGTCTTGGAGAGCAAGTGTAAAAGAATTGGCCATGGTGGCCCACCTTCCCCTTACCCTTCCCCTCTCTCCCTCTCTCTTCTTCATCCACCGTCCAAGACCTCCTCTCCATCCCCCCTTGTTGCGCGACCACCACCACCAGCCAAGGAAGTGTCGGAGCAAGCCGCACACCGCCACGCCGTCGCCGTTCGTGCACGCCGCCACGCTGTCGTCGTTCGTGCGCGCCACCGCCTGCGCACTGTCGCCCTTGCCGCGCCCTCACCGTCCAAGCCCTGTTCCGCCATCCAGCTTGCTGTCCAGCAGCCATGAGGGAATGTGGAAGCCGCCGGAGCTTCCTTTGCCGCCGGTTTGCCCCGATTTGGACCCGAGACCATCACCGCTACCCTTCCCGAGCCTCACCGCACCAAACTGACTCCATTTCTTCTGTTTTGCAGCCCCAACCAGCAACCAGAAAAGTGGGTTTCCAGCTACCTTGTAGGCCCGTTTTGAGGTGGTTTCGAGCCTTAAAGCCTAGGCCCGCTTTGGAGAAAAACGTCCCCCACGACGTTCTCGACGTTTCAATCTAAGCAAATTGTTAAATGGATGAGTTTTGCTCACTAATCCCTCATTAGTATGCAAATGATGCTTAGGAGTTGATTAGATTTAATTAAGTGCAATTAGGTGGATAGATTATATTATATTAATTAAATTAGAGACTTATTTATGCATGTTAGACAAATGGTTAGTGTAGTTAGCAGGAAATAGGTCCTAATATTTATTGAATGAGTCTAGGTAATTTTTCGAGCTCGTCTTGGCTTCAAATTAGGCCTAAATTGAATTTATTGCATTTATTTCATAATTTCTGTAATTATTTAATTATTTATTTATTTTCCATAAATTAGGTTGGGATAGCCAACGATCGAAATTTTATGATGATTATTGTGGTGTAGGCTGTTTATTTATTTTAGTGTTAATTTGTGCTGAATTGAATTAATTATAATTTTATGATTTTATTCTTAAATTAACTAATTTTGGAAATTACTGGGCGTTAGTTTACAATGCCAAAAATATGTAATGGGCTATTAAAACTAGTGGGATGTTCAAAAAAGTGAAATTATGATATTTTTGACTAAGGCCGACCATGTACCCACACACGGTTATTTTTATCGGAAATGATAAAAAGATGGAATCAATTATATGATTGGGATGGTATATTATATCAACATACGAGCGATATGTCAGCTTAGATAGAGAACAGTATACCGGTATACTATATCAATCTACGGGCTTTGATATGGCAACTTAGCAGGGAGCAATATACCTTGTCAGCTTAGTAGAGAGCAATGTCGGTATACTATATCAGCCTAAGGACGATATGACAGCTTAGCAGAGAGCAGTATACCTTATCGGCTTAGATTGAGCACTGTCGGTATACTATATCAACTCAAGGGCGATATGGCAGCTTAGTAGAGAGCAGTATACCCGATCATCTCAGAAGCGAGATATACTATTTATTTATCAGCTTAGCAATGAGCAGTCCTGATATGAACGGACTTATAGATAGTATGAGATGAGCCAACCAAGAAATTGTCGAGATGACATGTAATCGACTAAATCGATTGATCGATGATTTGAAATGATTGATGTAATATGATGTGATCATGTATATTTGATATATATACTGACTTGTAGGAAAAAACTGATGTCAAAATAAGTCCTCTGACTCGTGTTGTGCTTAGACAACCTCCAAAGTGTATTAGCTTCCTAATCGGGTCTTAGGAGGTAGAATTTGCTAAGACATAGTCTCATCCCAGTTGTGAGATAATATTTCAGGTCCCTAGATGCAGTAGACCTGGATTTTGAAGATCTCGGAAGTCCAGTGCAGTCCGCTGAAGGCTCCAGTTGGAATGTGGAGGATGATGAAGAGGAGAACAAGAACTCAATAGTTTGTGGAACCCCACCCCCGTTTGTAGACCTTGATTCTGAACTTGTTTAAGTTGAATCTAGAGTAGTAATCCGCCATATATGTGCACTGGTATGCAATGTATATAAGCATGGTTGTTTTTTAAAGTTCGAAATTTAGTTCTACTCTCCTATCACATTGTTTTATTGTTTGGGGATATTTTATCTACTTCCGCATGCGTATTAAAATGAAAAGGTCGGCGATGCGTCCTGGGACGTTGCTAATAATCAACCAATGTAAGGGATGGGTGCGTGCCCGAGGATCGAAGCGTGACATCCTCTCTTTAGAAGCATGGAAATATTGATGCAGGTATGAAAAGAAAAGGGATGGGAAAAAGCCAATTCCTTTTTTGGGAGGACTAGAGAAAAAAGGGAAATTTTGGATAAGAAATAAAATCAGCAGAGCCCACCAAAAACCATCACCTCCAAAATTAGAAAGAATCTTGTTGTTTTGGAGAATAAATTTTGCATTTTCTAAATTGCCCTAGCCCCTAAAATCCTTTTCACCCATGTGGCTACATTATAATTTGTTTTGCTTTGGACAAAAATGATATTTCCCCTACAAATGCTATCCTTCTTTTTAAATTCCCTCCATTTCCAAACAAAGTAAATTTTAAGGTGTGTTTATTTTACTACGAGAGCTTTCAATGAATTAGTATTCTAGATCTTCATGCATTTGATTTGATGAAAATGGATTTGTCAATGAGACAACATGTACAACTAAAGAAGTTATCCAAGATGCTCAGGCTGGTAGTTGTATTCCACCTAGCCCAAAGCCCAATCCAACCTCGACGAAAAAGCGAGGTGTTAGGAAACGGTAATTCCTTTCCTTCCCCTATCCTTATGTTTTTTGGTGTTTAGAACATTAGGGGTCTCGATGACTCTCTTAAACAAGTAGAAACTAGAAATTTTGTTAGAGCCAATCACCTTAGTTGTGTTGGCATTTTGAAGACTAAGATCTCCCCTTCTCGGTTCCATTTGGTCTCGGATGCTCTTCTTCCTAGTTGGACTTGGTGTACAAATCTTACCCACTCTCTTAGGGGTAGAATATGAGTGGGCTGGAACCCTTTGACTGTTTCTTTTGTGCTGTTTGCGTCCTCTGCACAAATTGTTCATGGCCGCCTAAAATGCCTTTGTAGTGGTATTGCATTCAACCTTACAGTGGTTTATGTTGAACACTCCTTTGTTTTGAGACAGCCTTTATTGGCGGATCTTATCTAGTGAAGCCTTCACTACTCAGATATTCCTTGGATTATTGCGGGCGACTTTAACACTATCCGGTTTTCTTCAGACAGAATGGGAGGTTCCAACTCTTGGATTCTAGCTTTTGATGATTTTGGTGATTCTCTTATCCGAGTTGGTTTGGATGACCTCAAGTACGTTGGCCACAGGTTCACTTGGTCCACCTCCTCAGGGATCAACCGTAAATAGAGGAAAATTGATAGGGTATTGGTGAACTCATGCTAGAATTTTGCTTTCTCCTTTTCTGAAACGGCTTTTTTAGCCCCTAGAGTCTCGGATTACTCACCAATGGTTGTTAGGATCTCCCCCCCAACACCCATAAACCCTTTAATTTTTTAATTTCTAGATGACCCATCCGGCTTTCTTTAATCTGGTGTCTCAGGTATGGGAGTCTCCTTATTCTGGCACGCCAATGTACATCCTTTGTTGCAAGCTTAGGCTCCTTAAAAGTAAACTCAAACAGCTTAACAAAGAGTCATTTTTGGATATATCCTCTAGGACAGCTGAAGCAAGGTGAGTGCTTTTGGATCACCAAGATGCCATCCAGCGAGATCCCTTTAATCAGCGGCTGGCTGACGAGGAAAGGGAATGCCTTCGTGTCTTCTCTAACCTTCGTCTCCAAGAAGAATCTTTCTTTAGACAAAAATCTAGGGTGCGGTGGCTAAAAGAAAGTGATCTAAACACCAAGTTTTTCCATCATTCTGTCAATAGAGGCCATCTCTAGAACAGAATTATTTCGATCTCTAATGGTGATAACCTCATTACGGATCCTTCTGAAGTGCAGCAGCTATTTGTCTCACACTTCCGGAATCTTCTAGCAGCCTCCCCCCCCCCCCTTTCTGTTGTGCCTTTTGTTGAGGAGATTCGTTTGGTCTTAGATTGCACTCTTGATGTTGACCAAGTGCAGCTTCTTTCTCACCCTATTTCTGATATAGAAATTTGAGTACTTTGCTTTCTCTAGTGGTGGATAAAGCACTAGGCCCCAATGGTTTCAATGTGGATTTATTCAAGTGGTCCCAAGGGATTGTAGGTCCCTCAGTGATTTTGGCGGTTAGAGATTTCTTTATTTCTGGAAAAATATTGCGTGAGATCAATGCCACCATTCTTGCCTTGGTCCCTAAAATCCCCAATGCCTCGTATGTTAATGACTTTCAACCTATAGCGTACTGCAACACAATCTATAAGTGCATTACAAGAATATTGGCTAACAGGTTAGCTGCGGTGCTACCCTTTATTATCAGTATGCCTCAAAATGCTTTTGTCAAGGGTAGGTGCATTAGTGATAACATTTTATTAGCCCAAGAGTTGTTCTGTGATTTTCATCGTGAACCTTACCGGCCAAAATGCATTATTAAGGTTGACTTTTGCAAAGCATATGATTCAGTGGACAAGAACTTCATTGGAAATACCTTGCAAGCCTTTTATTTCCCCTCGGACATGGTCAACCGTATTATGGAGTGTGCTTGATCTCCCAAGTTTTCTATCTCCCTAAACAGTGAATTACGTGGCTTTTTTCCCAGTGGGCGGGTTATTCGGCAAAGGGACCCTACGTCTCCCTACATCTTCACACTTGTTATGGAAGTCTTCACCGGGATTCTAAATACCTGGACTAGGAGGCCGGATTTTAACTTTTTTTGGAGATGCAAGCCCTCTAGGCTCTCTCACCTCTTCTTTGCAGATGATGTTCTCTTTTTCGGAGGCGAACTTGGCTTCTATTTGACTTTTTAAGGAGGGGATTCACTTATTCTCCAATTGGACTGGCCTTGCGCCAAACTTAAACAAAAGTGAAATTTTCTTATCGGGTGGCCCCTCTTCATTGCAAGACACTCTGGTGGGCACTTTGGGTTTTCAACTAGGCTCCTTGCCGTTTAGGTACCTCGGTGTGCCTATCATCTCCACCAAGTTGGGTAAGGTGGATTGTGTCTCCATGGTAAATTCTATCACAGCTAGAGTACAATCTTGGACCAATCGGTTCCTCTCCTTAGCAGGGCGTTTGCAGCTTATCAAGTCAGTACTTCATTCCATTCAAGTCTACTAGGCAAGTGTCTTTATCCTACCCTCCTCGGTTCTCAATTGGATAGAGTAGATATTCTGGCAATTCCTTTGGAAATGGCCGAATTTGGGTGCAGGGAGGGCTAAAGTTGCTTGGGGTGAAATTTGCTTGCCTAAAAACAAAGGTGGCCTGGGGATTCGTTCTCTTTGTGAGAGCAACAAAGCTGCCATGATCAAACACATATCGCTCCTCTTCACTGATAAAAAGTCATTATGGTGCAAATGGATACATTTCACA
The DNA here is from genome assembly GCA_014182725.1 of Eucalyptus brandiana. NCBI lineage: Eukaryota > Viridiplantae > Streptophyta > Magnoliopsida > Myrtales > Myrtaceae > Eucalyptus > Eucalyptus brandiana. The sequence continues at coordinate 6,669,463 of CM024671.1, forward strand.
TTCTTAAAGTAGAAGAACTTCTAGATTGTCCCTCGTCCTAAGTTTTGTTCCCGGGCTTGGAAGAAATTGTTTGATCTTCAAGGTCTTATCCAACAGCAGTTTCTGTGGCACATTGGTAATGGACTTTCAGTCTCGTTCTGGTTTGATCCCTGGCACCCAGGCGGCCCACTTAACAACTTCTTCTCCAACTGGGAAATCTTCTATTTTGGAATCCCTCGGCCAGCTTCGGTTGCGGTTGGCCTTTCCTCATTGGCCACCCCATCCCACGTTTCTACCTCACTTGCGAACCGGGGTGACCCTCTCCCGATTCTTAATCTTGACGATGACCACCTTTTATGGTTTGGTCATTCTTTGGGAGTGTTCTCTGCTGCCTCTGCATGGAGTTTATTCCGGCCTAGAGGGCAGGTGGTCCCCTAGTCCTCTTTCATTTGGAATACCTTGCTGCCACCCCGATATCAATCTCACTTGTGGCTAATTACTCGGAATCGACTGCCAAACCAAGTACTCTTGCTTGCTTATAAGAGAATCTCACATGCATTATGTGCCTTTTGTTCTTCTCAGTCGAACTCAATCGACCATTTATTTTTTAGGTGTCCAAAAACTAGTACCCTTGCACTTTACTGGGTGGCTAAGTGCAACCTCGCTTGGCGGAATAGGTCTTGGGTTGAGAACTTAGATTGGGCTGCAAAGCACTTTTTTTTTTGGTTAGTGTTGCAAAGCACTTAAACGATGGAACTTTTCACCAATCTCTGGCTCGCTTTGCTTTTGGCGCCTTATGCTATCTCATTTGGAAGGAGAGGAACAACATCCTTTTCCGTAATCAAAATTTTTTCCTCCCGACTTTAAAGTTGCACCTCCATAAAGCCGTTCTAGACAAGGCTCTAACCTTTGAATAGGTTCCGGACACTCCTACAAACAGAAGACTCCAACAGAGCTAGGGAATCCATCCGTCTATCTTTTATTAATCTTGTTCGCCTCATCGGGATGGTGTTTATGGCGCCTCCTTCAGCGGATACTACAAGCCGGGTCACGGTTTCTTCAAGCGCAATAGGAGGTTATCCCAACCCACCTTTTCCTCGAAGGTTCTCCTTACTGGTGCGGTTATGGATTCTTCAATATCACATTGTTTGCCCCAAATTAACAGATTGCGGCAAAATTAATTATGTCCTTCAAATCCGAACCCAAACCTCAAGATCGAGGAGTTGAGGCAAAATGCTTGCTGGTACCCAGATTCTTTTGATAAAATTCAGTCTGGTCAGCAACCTTTCTTTGTTTGACGTCAAGAATTGAGGCAAAATGCTTTGCTTGTATCCCCTCGTATGCCGCAAATTCAAATGCGTTTGAGCTTTAGAAGAATCACCTCTTCCAATGTCCGACTCTCTCCGATCCACCGCGACACCCCCAGAGTCATCACCACTTCTTCTCCATCCCCAGACCCCACATCGGCACATAGCCCTCGACTCACCGTCAACTCAAAACCCCCGTCCTTAGCCGGTACTCAACGAATGGCAAGTTCTCCTCGTCATGAAAGCAGAAGTTTGGGGGAAAGAGAGAGAGAGAGAGAGAGAGGCGCGCGTCGCTTATTCCTTTCTTCGTCCCAATGTCTCTAGTAAAGAAGATGACGAAGACAAAGACGAAGAAGATGAAGCACTCAAGGTGCCGGATTTGTCGTGCGGTCCTATGCGTGTTGTTCCTTTCTCGGAATGTTGCTTGTCCTTCGTCCACGTTCGATTTCAATTTAACTTTTTTAAGAAAACCACGGAGGGCATTAAAATTTTCCTTAAAAAGTCGGTAAGATGAATTTGTCTTGGGAAGGACTTAAATGATCGTTTTTCACAAGAAAATTATCTTAAAAGTCATAAATCTATTATGTTTTTTTGCCAATTGAATTCTAACTTTTTCACTTTTTACTATTGGAGTCCATCCAACCAATTTTGATAAAAAAAAATTCCCTAATATAAATGCCAAAATTGCACACATAAGGCAATAAGTGTTAATATTGTGATTTTAATAATATTTCAATATTTTTGAATTTTCTTTTTTTTTTTTTCCTTTTTCTTCCGTAAGCCAAGCAAAGGCTCACCCTCGCTCAAGTCAAATCTGACGAGGCCAACCCTGATTGAGCCTTTTTTGGGCGAGGGCTCCCCTCACCCAACTAGGCCTCGCCTATGGCAGTTAAGGCCAAACCACCCAACAATGGCCGACCACCGGCAAAAGGAAGAAAAAAGGCAAAAAAAAAAAAAAATATATATATATATATATAATAAAGAAAAGAAAAATCAAAAACTATTAAGTATAATTAAAAATTGTTGCGTCAAATGACCCAACAAACAAAACGTAAAAAAATTTATAACTAAATTAACATAATTGAATATGGACTTTTGCTTCAGAGAAGCTAATAATGTGGCCAATTAGCTGACTTGAGCCTAAAAGAAAGAAACTCCCTCTGAGTTGCCCTTCTTACCGGCCTCAAGCCCTATGGGCTTTGCTTTGTAATGACGGCTCTCTTATGGGCTCTTTTGATTTTGAGTTGTGAGTGAATACAAAAATTTTACGACAAAAAAAAAATTTGATAAAATTGAAAAACCTATAACTAAATTTAAGTTTAAGAATTTTTGGATAATTTCTCCTTCCTTCATCCATCGAAGTGATGCTCAAGTGATCATTCAAAAAATTCTAACATTTAAATAAGCACTGAATGAAAGTTATAACAATTCTAATGTCCATTTCTTCTCTTTTAAATTACATGCAATTTTTATTTTCTTTTTCTTTTTCAATTTTTTTTTTTGTATTTGCAAGTGCCTCAACATAGTATAAAAAGAAAAAAAGAATTATATACTTCTATGCGTTCATTGCATGAGGAATTTATGTTTCATTACATTAAGGAGATGTGTATTCATAAATGTGATTCAAACTCCAGAAACACGATTCATCGTATTTTTTAGCATGCATCCTACCAAAACAAAAGAAAATTAATTATTTTTATTAAAAATGAGGGAAAGCATCCTTCTTTTCTTCTTCACCTATGGTTTCCACCCTTCCAAACAAGTGAGGGGGAAAATTCATTTCTCCCCTCCTATCTTTGCTCCCAAAATGGTGTTAATGAATCGTCAAGAATATCCCGGAAGCTTCCTAAAAACCATATCAAATGTAATAAAATACGAAAAAAAAAAGGAAAGAAAAGAAAGAAAAAGAAAATCGAAAGCCCTACGCAAGGATTCTGGAACCATCTGAATCTTAAAATCCCCGCAGCGTCCCACGTTCGCTGAGTAGGTTCTAGCATCTTCCTCGGACAGAATATCACCTTCCTTACCCCTTCTCTCTCTCTCTCTCTCTCTCTCTCTGCGCGGAGAAGAACGGAAATGGCGGACGAGTACGCCCTCGACTTGGAGGAGCTGCGGCAGCTCCAGGGCATCGCCAAGCGTCCTCGCGTCGTGTCTCTCATCTCCTCGGAGATACGCAACTTGGAAAAGGTCGCGCCTTTCTCCTTCCTTCTTTCCTTGTTCCATTTCGCTTCCGTCGGCGTTTCGTTTGGTCCGCGCGTTTCTCTTTTTTCCCTTGCAAATTGCCTTGTGGGTTCTCCCCCTTTGCGGATTCGACGTAGTGGGTAGAAGGAAAAATGAGATTTTGGGGGTCGATGGTCCGTGTGTTTCGCCATGTGTTTTCTTGGCCGCCCGTCTTTCCGCCGTGCTCGGCTGTTCGCGGTGTGGATTTGAAGAGTGCTGTGCGTTGCTGTGCGTTGCTGTGCGTTGCCGATGATCGTAATGTTTCGCGAATGGTACTGGGCTTCGGAACTGTGAATCGATGTGAGGTTGCGGGGTGTTGTGGTTAATCCTCCGACTAAGCTGTTGATATTGGGAGCGTTTGGGAGCGTCTGAACTGCATTCTCAGGAAAGTTAGAGCAGACTGTACGATTGAGAAACATTTTTGGTAGAGCTAAGCTCTGATGGGAATTGTAGAGTCTCTCTGCAAGGCTTTGAGACTTCATAATTTGTTAGGTGACCCAAATGCTAAATTATCATTAATAGTCAAAATGCGAGGGTAATTGCTGTTCTTTTTTTAATTTATTGAGAGTCTTAGTTTATTTTCTGTAGCCTTCTCAATTTTACACAAATTTCATGAGGATAGCATAATGAGTAGAATCTTCCTTATTTGAACCACTTATTGCTACCTGTAATTGCAGTGAGTCTTGATATGATGTTGCAATATCCTTTTGGCTATCTGACTGGTCCATGACGTACATTTGTTCTTGAGTATAAAGTCAAAATAGGAAGCTCGGCACCTGCTATCCGTATCAATTGAGCTGTGAAACTTGATGCTATTGCTATGAATATTCGCCGGCACTCACAATTTGGCTTATGTTGAGATATATATGAGATGGAACCCATATTTCAGTGGCATTTACTTGAAATGCAGTCCTGCATTTTGATCTTTTTGCTAAGTTTCTATCTATGGCCCACAGGACCACAACCTTTAGGTCAAAGAGGAGTTCCTTATGTTCCAAATGATACTATTCAAATTTTGTTTGTGTATTTGTGTTGGTAGACAGTTACGAGCATGTGAAAAACCATTTAGCCCATTTAAGCTCTTTTCAAATTAGATTAGAGGATTTTTGTCTCATGGTCCTTTTCCTCTACAGTTGTCAAAAGATACTGTTATTGCACATGCCTCACAGACTCCTGTGCCAATATCAACTCAAGCAAGGGTTCCTTCTAACCCAGCTTTGAATTATGTCACGCTTGCATCTTTCAGCTGGGATCAGGATAGTGACAAAGTCAAGGTAATAATAATCTGTCTTACTGTCAAGTTCATCTAGTGGAGACTATCTTTTCCAATTTGGCAATCTGAAAGCTGAGATAGTGAAGAATAAAAAATAAAAGAAAAATAGCTGCTGAATCCAATGTGCTTGGACTGATATATTGGTCATTTGATGTGGCTTTGATTTTTTCCCCTTGCGATGCAGATTTATCTTTCTCTGGAGGGAGCTGATCAGGAAAAGATGGAGAGTGAGTTTAAGGCAATGTCATTTGACTTGAAGATCCATGATGTTCAAGGGAAGAACTATCGCTTTACCATACCCAAACTGAATAGCGAGATTGTGCCAGAGAAATCTAAGGTTATGGTCAAACCGACAAGAATAATTGTGACATTGTTTAAGGCCTCAAAGGGGAACTGGTTAGATTTGCAATTCAAGGAGGACAAGGTAAGTGATCTGTCGTTAAGGTCAGTGGCGTGGTTTTCCATGTATAATGCAACTCCTCATGGTGCTTTTTGTCCTCCCAATTTTTTGTAGCTAAAGCCTAGTATTGACAAAGGCAAAGATCCCATGGCTGGAATTATGGATTTGATGAAGGTATATTATTTTATTTCCTTTTGCTTAGTTGTTCTGTTTGTTGGGTCATTGCCAATCTTAAGATCATTTTGTTTGTAAAGCATTCTATGGGGCTGATCCTGGTATCAACAGGATGCTGCCAGAGTGAGTTAGCCTTAATTAGAAATCCATTAGCTATTCTACTTACATCTTTGCTTCCTGGAAATTATTTGATTGCTGAAGAATCCTTGATATCCAAGATTTCGATTGAGATAGGACTTAGGTCTGTACTTCAATATCAAATGTGGAATCTGTCACTGTTAATCGTCTTGCATTAACTCCAGAGGTCTCCTTCATGGACAGATAAATTAGTGGTCGGGCCTGGTTCTTACCCTCAGTAGAAGAGTAAGAGATATGATTGACTAGTAACTAGTCTCTAAAAGAAGAGCAATGCATTGTTTCTCTTGTGGGATGTCCTTGTTTGGGTCAACTTGTCATCATGCGCTGAGGATTGTAAGTACTGAAACCAAGTTGCCTGATATGCATTAAAGGAATGTTCATGAATTCAGACAAGTTACTTATTTCTGTCGCTTTTCTCAGAACGCATTTTTTTTGGTTGGCCAGAAAAAGAAAGGCATGATAGGGCATGTCTCTGCCTTCTTCTGTGAAATGAAATATGAATTATCCTTTCAGAAACACTGTCAGCAATATATTTTTTGTTCGCATTTATATTTGCTGATGAACACTCATGATTTAACCCAATAATATGGTGATTGCAGAACATGTACGAGGAAGGAGATGACGAAATGAAGAAGACAATTGCAAAAGCATGGACAGATGCCCGATCTGGCAAAACAGCCGATCCTTTGAAGGGATATCGTTGAAATTAAACACGCCATTGTTGGGCTGAGATCAGGTTTCTGTCGAATTTTGCTTAGTTTTGTGACAGTTTGCTGAGGCCTCAGAGCACTTTTGCAAGAGTCCTCATGAACTTTTGGTCTCCTATGTTATTGTGCATCTTCTGCCATCATCATGTATATCGTCCCTTTAGATGGGTGGTGATCAGAGCCATCCTCATGATAGAGTGATTTATTTTCGTAACATCAGCTCAGTGCAGATTAAGAGTAACTACCGTGAAGGCACAGTTCCGGCACCACCAATGCTAGATTAGGGATTGTACTTTCTCGGGTTTAGATTGCATAGTCATCAAGCTCCCAGTCCAAAAATTATGGTTCTTTCCATGTTGTCAAGTTAGATCATCACCCTGCCAAATTTTTTACTGAGAGTGAACTTCATCCAAGCTACTCATTAGTAGTTTAGACTCAGCTTAATGATACTCAAGTTCGATGCCACCTTTTTGGTCGAGCTCTAGCTCTGTGAGTATCTTTGTCCAGTTGAGTTCAAGCTCGAGCTCGTGGATACTCATTGCAAGCCTAATTGAGCTTCTCTATCTTGTCCTAAAATATTTAGGGCTTGTTTATGACAAAATTTGTATTCTACTAAAGTTTCGGGTACCACAGATCAAGAGGTCGGGATGCGCTCATTGCAAGATTTGGAATGAGCTGAAAGAGAAAAGTAGGAATTTATTAGGTAATGATCTATTTTCTTCATAAAGTAGATATAAGGAACTTTAAAAATATTTACATGAATATATGGAAGTGGCGACTGAAGTCTTACATCTCGCTTCTTTTTTGAGAAAGAATATTCGAATTTATTACACTTTTATGAGCTTGAGCTCATTTAAAACTTAAGGTTGATTTTTCCATTTGAGTCAAGCTTGAGCAAGGCATTTCATGCTCTGTTGAGATCAACTCGAGTTTTAAAATGAGTCATAGTCAGACTTGAAGTCGGTACTGTATTGGCTCGACTTGGATCGGATTCAGTATGGCCCTGGTCTTCTCGATCGAAAACTCCTTGGTATAGAAAAGTGTCTACATCATCATCAATCCTAACGCGTTATCTGGTATCACATCTTCAACCTAAGACATTTAGGATTCTTGGGGCAGTGCACCCAACAAATACATGTCTACCACCCAAAAGTCAAATCAAGGTGCATACAAGGACACTACAAGATGGCTTGGATTGCATCTCAAGAATCCTCTCGGAAGCATGCAACAATAATCACCAGGGGTAATCAATCTGGCGACTGCTGCTCAACCGTTTGATAATATGTTCTAGTGAGAGGAAAGAGCGATGCAGGGGATGATGGAGCATCGCTAAGAGATGCCAGAGCCGCATGCTTAGACAACATTCGATGCTTAGACAACATTCTATGCATACACAACATTCAAGATGGACACTCTCTTGGATAAATAGATCGACCAACAAAACAGCACATGGCTTAAGCCGTAGCTCCTAAGAGTCGAAGCCGCATGAACCCACAAATACAAGTGAGCGTCCTCTTAATTCTCAACGGGAAGCCAGATGATACATTACTTGGATAGCTCGACCCACTTTATTTAGGCAGCGACAGTGCAGTCTCCTAAACTGAAATCTCCATTTAAGTCTTTTTAAGGAATTGCAAAGGTGAATTGCTAGAAGGACGATCGAGGCACGGATGAGTCTCTTCAGTTGTTGATAGCAAAGATGAGAGCACCCCTACGGGCATTACGATTGGCAACAGACATGGGACTACCTGAAAGTGATCTGGTTTCATGGGAGACTAAAATAGAGATGAATTTGCAAATCAGCATCTCACAATCTAGTGCTCAGCTGCCTCTCGAATTTTCCTAGGGGATGTCTTTCCTTCAATGAATTACCCACCTGTATTCCAGAAGCTGTGAGAAAAGAATGTACTGTTTGCACGTGATCAACACGCTCTTGTTTTCCAGGTGAAAAAACAAAAGAAAGCCCCCAAGTCCCATATGAACTAGAAGAGAGACCGCAAGCGGTCATCACAAATGCCAAGGACAAGACTTGAGAACTCAGAAAGTTTGTCTCCCTTATGAAATTGGGCTAGAGACACTCACAATGTTGTCAATGTCAATGATTCATCAGCTACACAATTGTCGCATGGGTTTAGAAATGTTATACAAATAGTTTCGTGACCATCTATAAGAATGTGCTCAATAGAGATACTATTCCTACAGATAACACAGAAATCACAAAACCACAGTACTAGTCTATCGCAGCAAAAGAAATCATAAATTTTCAGCTGGAAAGAAGAATCAAATCAACTGAAGCTGCAAATCCACTGGATTAATAACGTATAAATGTTGAAATCAGGAAGATTCTTGGTGCCTTCATTGGAGTATTTGACTACCATAATCATCATTGAACTTATCGTAGAGATGGGCATGGAGATGAGCTGATGGCCTCGTGTTCTTCAAAGCCACCTCAACATCTTCAGGTCTAATTGGTCCCACATTCGGTAGCTCTATAATGTAAAGACACGGATTAACATAATGAAATTCTCAATTTTTCTCCTTTGAAAAGAATTCAAACACTTTAAAAGATGTATAAAGAGAAACTTCTGCATGTCCTATTTGAGCAGGCGTAAATAAAGAGGTGTACTTATGAGTAATCAACTAATTATGCCTTTAAACTGCAAAACATGAGGAACTAAAGATGCATATAGCTTTCAACACTTGAACTTTGAAGTTGAACAAAATAAAGGAAACAATGTTCCCCTTAACTTATAAGTAATCAACTAATTATGCATTTAAATTGCAAACCATGAGGAACTAAAGATGCATGTAGCTTTCAACACTTGAACTTTGAAGTTGAACAAAATAAAGGAAACAATTTTCCCCTCAATTTATGAATTACTTTTGTCTTATCATTTGCATTTATCCAGAGAGGAAGGAGGAGGGAGTTGGGGTTCACCAAATTTAAAAGTCAGCCAAAATGGAAAAATGCTCACAAAAAGGGGAACCTTCAACATTTGAGTCTGTTTCACTCAGATATCTTTCTCAACTTTCCTTTGGAAAAAGATGTATTAATTTTCATTTTCCTATCATCTCACGGATCTGGGCATAACAGTAAGAATTCTCAACTGAAAATTCTAAAAACATTTTGGTATGATTTTACAGTGTGTCTGTTTCATCAAAATTAACTGCATCAAAATTTATTTATTAACTGAACAAATATTTGACACTTAGTAGGTTAGCAATTCTCATAAAATAATAATATTGAAGAGGCCCTAAACTAAAAAAAAGTGTTAACAATTAAAGATTAAGCATTCATCAACTTACATAGGGATCATATTCTATATGCCATAAAATGTGACACAATTTAGTTTTCCATTTCTTTTTCTTGTTTTACTCAATACTTTAAGTTGCTTTGGTAGTTTTATGTAAGCTACACAATACTTTCTTCAAACTTATAGTGCAGAAAATACAGGAAAACGAGAATGCTTTCAAGTACTCTTCATGCTCTTTCCATCTCCAAGTTTTTATTGAATTGGTTTAAAAGCTTTGCAGAAGCTTTGACAAAAGAGAGCTGAGATTTGCTGCTAAATGCAAGTAGAAATAGTGACAGCAGAAATAGTGAAGAGAACAAAACATCATTTTCGGTTGAGTCTTGGAAAACTTCAGATACCAAACATGTCCCAAGGTTTTCAGTTCAGGAGCTGGAACAGAGGTCACTGAGTAAAAGCTAACATGACTAGTTCTTTGTTCTGCTGTTCAAATTCTGATCAGAGAAGAAGTCCACCGAGTACTCGAAACTAATGGTCGTCCAGTTTCCATGCAATGTCTTCTTGAAACAAATTGTTTTGCACGTGCCATGACTTTCATGACAATTATCTTATGACGGCAACAAGTAATCTAGAAGCCAGGTTGATAATCATCTTCCCAAAATGTCAAGTAGCATGCCAATCTAATTCGATTAATGGCTTACATCCCCTCATAAAAAGTATCACTATTTTGCGAAGGCACCTATCCACCTCAATGGATATGCATGTCTAAAACTATTATGATGTCGCGCAATAATATGTTGTAAAATTTTAACTCAGAGGAATTATCTTTCTGTAGTCAATAAAATGTGTGTACCTTCCTCCGGCACCACTTCCCGTCGGTCCTCAAGAAGTGCCATTAACCTTCTTAGAGGTTGCATAGCAGCCTCCTTGGATACTAATCTAATGTCTGAACCAGAATATCCTCCACTTCTTTCAACCAATAAATCATATGGAAGTGCATCTTCACCAGGCACTTGGGGTAGTAACTCCTCAAACATGGCTCTTCTTGCTTCAGGTTCTGGAAGTGGTACGAGGATCTATAGTGGTCAAAGGAGAACAAATGGCTGTACGGATCTCCATATAATCTTTCAAGATGTTGTTATTAGACAGAAGGCAGCTATCAGGCTGAATGCACAAAAAATGCATCGTTGAGGATTCTTAACCATTCTAATAAACTAAATCTAGTTTAACATTGATCCATCAGGCACATTGACTATTTTTCATGTAACCAAAAGCATTTGATCAGGATGACAACCTGTTCCTTACATGAATCTTGCACAAGACAGATGTTTATAAATGTGAGCATGAGTCATGCAGAGTTACTGCTCTTTTTCTTTTAACTATGTTTATGATGGAAATCAAATCATTTCTCTCCCTTCGACTTTAGTATATAAACTAAAAGATGTAAGTTATGGGCACATAATAAGGATACTCGCTTTTCAAGACGACGGAGCATGGCTGCATCCAACTCCCAGGGGAGGTTAGTTGCCGCCAATACGAACACAAGTTCATTTGTCCGTGTCAAACCATCCATCTGCAGTACATTAAGCACACATTATTTTCAGGTGGAACATTGCAATCACATAGAGAAAATTAGAGAGAACTTTCATGTCAGGGGTTCATAAATAATCGGAGGAAGTTTGGGGGACACCAAAGGCCCCCTCTACTGAAAAGTAAAAGAGTTAATATCTTGCATTCAATATCTTCAGGAAACTGCTAAATATGATTGTACTTTCAGAAAACTTTTACCATTCAGAAAAATGTCAAAATGCCCTGAACTGGTTAAATTCCTCATTAATCCCATCGGCAAAATAAGAGAGGCCTAAAAAAGAGTAGGTGTCCCAAATGTGGGGTTGTTTGCATTTTATGGAGTAAAGAACACAACCCTCGTTGTACACATGGGTTTGTATTCACACATACATGTTCACTCCTTAACCACTAAGCCAACCACTTGGGTTTATAAGGATTTGGTTTTAGCCCAATAAACTAAATCACATACTTACTGCGCCTCACTCCCTCATATATGGAGTATAATGATGTCTTCATAACACTACCTAGGTTTCACCATACTTCAAGAAATCTGAAAGCAGACCAATATCACCATTGAATTAACGTAGCACTAATCATTCCGAAAAAGCAGTAGAACTGTGGAAAAAGGATTCTAGAAGATGTTCAACAAATAGTTAAATCAAAATTGAGAAATCTCCCTAAAAAATAAGTACTTTAAGAAGGTAAGTTTGACATTGATGCCCAATTGATAGACAATGATACCATTTTTTTTTTTTTTTTATTATTATTGGGGGGGGTTTGGGGGTTCAAAAGACAATGATACCATTAAATAAAGGAAAAATCAATTTTATGCAGAGCACATATGCCGCTAGTCATAAATAAATCATCTCCCAAAATCCTTGAGACAAACTTGTGTTAAGTTATTTCAATTGAGTTATTCTTTTATTTTCAGAGTTTTATTTCTTTTTTACTTACATAAGGGTATTATGGTCATATACAATTTATATTTAATATAAACACAATAGGTGTAGGGTTTCTATTACTACAGCAATCTACAGGCCCCTTTTTGTTTCTTTCTTTCACATTCTCCTTCTCCTCTTCTCTATTCCTTCTCTCTTCTTTCTCTCTTACTATTTGTTGTGGGTTCTCTAATCAGCTTTGTGACATGGTATCAGAGAAGATCTAACTACTTGATTACTTAACCCTATTGCTGGTTTGAGAGTCCCCTCGTAACCCTACTTCCTTGGTGTGCAGCCACCTAAAGCTGCAATTTTTATCTATTTTCTCTTCAAGTCTTGATACATATGAGATCAGAAGATATCAGATTCATTAAGTTCAGTTTGTGAACATGAATTACAACACTTACTGATCAGCGGATTCAAGAATCAGAGTACTTTATTGATTATGGTTGACTGGTCTTGCTGGGTTTCCATCAAACATATAATTATTTGAATCGAGATTTCTGGTCAGATATTTTCTTCTATACAGCAATCTCTATCTATGAGTTTTCAGCATCCCTTTGGTTAATAGATGGAGCCAATTACATCTGATTATACATTAGTGTTACTGTTTTATTTCTTGCACTAAAGTTTCAGCCTTCTTGATTAGTGGTAGATATATTTATATTGAGATTATCGTCATGAGTGATACTAAGGCTCCTACAGATAGTGTCAATGTTCAAATTACCACTATTAAATTAAATGGATCCTCCAATTACTTGTTATGGGCCCAAGCTATGAGGTCTATATTAATGCCAAAGGGAAACTTCATTATCTTACCACAAACCCTCCTGTTGAAAATTCTATAGAGTATAATGATTGGATGAGAGAGAATGATACACTTCTGGTGTGGTTATGGAATAGCATGGAACCATCCATCGCTGCTAATGTCATGTTCCACACAACTGCTAAGGGAGTATGGGATGATCTTATGGAGAGTTACTCACAAGACAAAAATATGTCTAGAGTTTATGAACTATATGAGAAGATCTTTAATTTTAAACAGGGAGACAAGTCTCTTGGAGAGTATTATAGTGCTTTGAAAGGTATGTGGAAAGAACTCAATCTTTATCAACCCATCACTACTAATCTTGAGAGACTTAAGACACAACGAGCTGAATTTCAAGTGGCCAAGTTTTTATCTGGCTTGAATGCCAACTTACAGCCTGTGAAGAATCAGCTTCTTGCTGGAGGGAGAGTTCCTTCTATGAATGAAGCATTTTGTCAAACTCAGCGCATTGTCCCTCCGTCTTCTACGTCATCTAAAGACAATTCAACATTTGTGGCTAGTAGTGGCAGTCATAGTCATGGTGGCGGTCGTAGTCGTGGTGGTGGATGTAGTGGACAAAGTTCTGATCGAGATAGCCGTCAGTTTATATACTGCGGCAAATCTGGTCATATTGTTGACACTTGTTGGGCCAAGCATAGCAAGCCTGAGTGGGCTCAACGATTAGTTACTGCAAATACTGCTGTGTCTAAAGGGAGTGCTCAAAATGTGTCTTACAGCAACATGAACCCATCTATCCCACCTGGGGGTAGTTTTTCTGAGTCTACGGCTCGAGATAATATGGTTGCACAACTCATCAAGCGTGTCCAACAACTAGAGGCTTCCAATTTCTCATCCACTGCCACTCGTGCACATACAGATAACATGGCATCTTTCTCTACTTTGTCTCCTAACACCTCTTGGGTCATTGACTCGGGAGCTTCTAGTTATATGACGGGTAAGCAAAAACTATTTTCTTCCCACCATAACTCTAGTCTTTCATTAGAAGTTATTTTAGCTAATGGTTCCTCGACTCAAGTAGTTGGATCAGGGACTATTTCACTTACATCTTCCTTATCTTTGTCCTCTGTTTTACATGTTCCCCAACTTCCTTTAAATTTGTTATCTATTAGTTAGTTAACTAAAGCTCTTAGTTATTCAATTATATTTTACCCATCCCATTGCGTTTTTCAGGACCTTCAAACAAAGAAGATGATTGGTGGAGGGCATGAACGTGATGGACTCTACTATCTAAATGGTGTCTCCACTACTGACGCCAATGGTCTAGCTGCTAGTTCTATTACCCCCTAGTATGGCATTCTCGTTTAGGGCATTTATCTTTATTTAAGTTACAACAAATAATTCCCGAGTGTAAATCAATTTCTACTCGAGTGTGAGGCTTGTGAACTTGAGAACTCTTAGGTATTTTCTGAGTATTGAAATTTTACGAAGTAAAAAAGGTATTAATTTGTCTCAGCGAAAGTATGTTCTTGATCTTTTATCTGAGACAGATACACTAGCTTCCAAGCCAGTTGATACTCCTATGGATCCAAATCAAAAGTTTGGAGTTGATGATGGAAATGAAATTGAAGACAAGTATCAATATCGATGTCTAGTTGGGAAACTAATTTATCTTACTGTTATACATCCCGATATTTCTTTTGCTATTGGTGTGATAAGTCAGTTTATAGAGTCACCTAAGAAGGCTCATTCGGATGCTATATGTCGCATTCTTTGATATCTTAAAAGCTCTCCTGGTAAGGAACTAATTTATAAATCTAATGGTTCTTCCACTCTAGTTGGCTATTCTGATACCAATTGGGCTGGGCCAACATATGATCGACGGTCTACAACTAGGTATTACACATTTATTGGTGGTAATTTGGTTACTTGGAAAAGCAAGAAACAGACTAGCATTGCCAGGTCTAGTGCAGAGACTGAATATCGTGCTATGGCACATACTGTGGTCAAATTGTTGTGGTTGAAATCTCTTCTCTAGGAGCTTGGATTTTTTATTAATCAACCTATTGATATGATGTGTGATAATCAAGCAGCTATTCATATTGCTAGGAATCTTGTTTTTCAAGAGCGAACTAAGCATATAGAAGTTGACCGTCACTGTGTTCGTGATGCTGTGAAGCAGAAGCTGGTTGCTACTCCTTACGTTACCTCTAGAAATTAGTTTGCTGATATGTTTACCAAAGCATTATTTCGTCCTGCTTTTGTCGCTGGTTGTTCCAAGCTAGACATGGGTGACCTATATGCTCCAGCTTGAGGGGGAGTATTAAGTTATTTTAATTGAGTTATTATTTTATTTTCAGAATTTTATTTCTTTTTTACTTACATAAGGGTATTATGGTCATATACAATTTATATTTAATATAAACACAATGGGTGTAGAGTTACTACAGAAATCTACAGCCCCCTCTTTGTTTCTTTCTTTTTCATTCTTTTTCTTCTCCTCTTCTCTATTCTTTCTCTCTTCTTCTTTCTCTCTTACTGTTTGCTGCGGCTCTCTAATCAGCTTTGTGACAACTTGCAAACAAGCCACTTTTAATGTGGAACTTGCAGGGAAACAGGTCAACCAAAAATAGTCAAGGATATTGCTATGTAACATACAATGGGCACGAAGAGACATGTCAATCCATCTACATCATTCCAGAATGAGGACTATAGAACAGTACAGAATGAACATCACCTGAATAAGTAGCTCAGTCTTCAAACGCCTACTAGCTTCATGCTCACTACGTGCCTCACCACGGTGACTAATGATAGCATCAATTTCATCAAGAAATATTGTTGAAGGTGCGTGGTGCCTAGCAAGGTCAAATAGGACTCTCACCAACTTCTCCGAATCGCCTGCCATATAACAAAGAAAAAGGATATCAACTCTATTTGTATGCAATTCGCATTACCAGATCATGCATGGATTCCACAGAAAGTTGCATTATAAAACAAATCTTCATTTCGCCAAAAATTGTGCTTCAGAGCAGCAAGTTGAAGAAGTGGAATGTGTTCTCTAAAGTAGAGGAAAAAAAAATGCCCAAGAGAGGAGCTCGTCATCTTTCACAAACTGACATGGCGAGCCTTCTTCAAAATGCCTCATCCATAATAATGGACCCAACAAGAAACAAGAATTAAGAGATGTGTGACCAGTTAATCCTAATTAACTCTTACCGCGCCATTTGCTGACAATTGATGATGCAGATATGTTAAAAAAGGTAGTATTGCATTCAGTGGCAATAGCCTTCGCAAGCATAGTCTGCAACAGAGGAAAGTTAATTCATCAATCAGATCAAAGAGTAAACAAACAACAGAAGAACCATGCCATTATTTAGAGATTAATCGGCAGGCCTTTTTAAACCCGGCCCAAGAAAGAATGGCCTTTGGCAGGCGAAAAAAGTACGATACTGAAAATCAAGCATCATTTCACTAAATCCAGGTGAACAACAGTCATATGATGGCCCCGTTATTTAACCTATCAATAGTAGATGCCCTCTTGAAGAACACATGGATCTCACAGGACAAACAATCTCAGAAACTAGCAGAATTGTTCTAAAGGAAGCAAATAGAAGACCCATCTCTTAAAGATCCAAAAGACTATATTACAGATCTCAACATGTCATTATTCAGCAATTTGTCTCAATGACATTTTGCAGATATGGTGATTTAGAAAATTTCAGCTAACCATAGATGAGACGGAAAGTTCATTTACATCATTGTGGAGGATGACAATAACTATGACCCAGACAACAACAATTATGACAACAATCATACTGTTACCAGCCTTAGATACTGCATCTTCCTGCTAAGCCATCTAATAATTGAAAGGATTTGGCAAGAGGTCCATCATTTTCTTCAACTGTTCAAAACTTCTTGTCAGGAGATAACTTGGATTTCTATAAATGTTTGGATCTGTAACATGTGTTTGACTATAATTTTGTCTTGACCTACAAGTTTAACTGATTATGTGTGCCTAGAGTAGCAGGAGAAGTAGCATTTCTTTCTCTGCTTCAACCATTTCCCATGACTGTTAGGTGCTACATGTTCAGCATACAGTAATAGTGTTGTACAAGCATTGCACTGACATCCATAGCTGCACAATGCTTGGGTATGAATTCATGTAGGAGATTTAGTAGTCCAAATGCTTCTGCCAAAAGCATAGTTCATCAATAAAATCATAACTTCCACAATTTCAAGGATGGTATAGCCTCGGTCCAAGTTGAATGGTCGGCTAATCTTACCCAGCATGCATGTGCATGTCTTATCCAGGAGACAAGCAAACTTTTATCTATAAATATATCAGACCGTACATAGCTTTCTGATTGTCCTTAATGTTTTGACAGCATTTTCGAGAAAGCATTGTGAAATTAATGCATTCATCAGAAAAATAATTGCTTTTCCATGAAAGAAATTTGTAGTTCTGACATTTCAAACAAATAAAGAGAAGCTCAATGGAAAGTATGAATACCTGGTACTAAATCTACACTGTCGTCAAGGTGCCAAAGATGTCTTAAAGGGCAAAACATAAAATTGGCAAAACAAATGCAAAGCATAGTGTCCATGCTGAGACTCCAATTAAACTTTTAATCATCCGAGACAATATGAAACACATAGAAGTCTTTATCTACATCTTTCATGGAAATTTTAACTATGAGCTCCCACGAAATAGCTTCACCAATGCAATAACTACCAGAAAACAGCCTGATGTTTCCGGAGGAACTTTAATAAAGCCCATATGGGTTTTCCCCAAATCAAATACTACAACTATAGAACAAATGTTAAAAGTAGCAGAACACCCAAGCCTTATCTCACTAAGTAGCGCCACTATTCAATTTTCCTCGATTCTGATGAAATCAATCATGCAGATAGTAAATTGGACGTTTTCCACCTATTTAACATTGAATGACTGACAGACTATTATATTATCTCTCCCTTCACCGCACATCAGAATTTTCTAAAATTTTTGGTAAAGAGTCATGAACATGCTCCACCAAACTCCCAGCAAACCTCTTATAAATCAAATTTTAGATTTCATACATTAAAGACCAAAGCATAAGCAGCTCAACATGCGTCAATGTATGCAAATAAAAGAATCACAAAGTTCATGTGTTAAAAAATCAGACCTTCCCCGTCCCTGGAGGACCAAACAGGAGAATGCCCTTCCATGGTGACAGAAGACCAGTGAAGTACCTAGAGTCAAAGGGGAAAACATGCATCAATGTTTAGATATTAAGATCAAGACAATGAATTATAAATACAGAAAAATTATTTGAATCGTAAATTTCAAGAAAATCATATTAGTCAAGAACATCCCAATTCCTGTGGTTCCCCATAAAAATAAATTGAGCTCGAAAATTTTGAAAAACTCCATGCATTTTCAGTGCAGCTTGAAATAAGTACCTCTTTTAAGTTTCCCCAAGTAAAACATTATATTAATTCTTCCAAAACTGTGAAGAAACTCTCAATGATTCCAAAGGTCAATGTTTATATATCTTTCAGATATTTGACTCACTCAATATCAACTAAGACTTCCAAACACTGATAGCAAAGAGCTAAAAGCAGAAGTCAGCCCAAGCAGTACACTCTGTTATACTCAAGAAGGCAAATCAGTTCCGTGAGAACTACAGGAAACCAAAACTAAATCTCATCCAAGCAAAATGACCAACATATTTACTAACAAAATTATTATTCTATCCACATTCTTTCCAAGGTTCAAACAGGTGTAAATAAACAATATTGGAAAGCAAAAACCATAAGAACATAGATAACCAATACAAAGGATGAGATGATTGACAAGGAATTGCAGAAGATCACTTGGGATATTTGATTGGCATGACAACTGCTTCTTTAAGTAAGCGTTTTGCATTTTCTAGACCTTTGATGCTCTCCCATGTAACATCTGGGTTCCCACGAATGATATCCCTGGTATAATATGGAAATGAACCAAGCACTTGGTATCATGATAAGATAATTACAGTGATATGGGTATTGGAAGTCATTATCAGGTGAAGTGCCAATCCATTGTTCTGCACATTACCTGCTCAAACTCTCTGCTAAAGTGAGCATTTCAGGCGATTCAAAGGGAGGAAATAGAGGCTTTTGCCTGAAAATGAGAAGGAAAAAAAAAAAAACCAAAATGATTGAAGTGTGAGAAATCAATCCAGTCACATGGCTCCAATAACCAATTTAGTGGTTGTGAGACAGACATTGTAAGCACATCGTTGCTCTTATCAGCAAATGCACAGTTAAATATCCTGGTTCGAGTCAAACTGACACTAGTGAACCCCAGAGAGTTCAAATGTCTTATTCTAACACACCCGTCACATAATTAAAGATCATGATAAACATGTTGGCTCGGTGATCATAAGATGGTCTGAAGGCAGACAGAACCTCAACACAGGCATTCCGTTCAAAACTTACAGCAACACACTACTAATCAAGAAGACAGTAAATAATCAACCAAGAAATCATACGGCCTCTCGGGGATCCTGCTCCCGGGGGCCCCATTCCCACCCTGCAACGTCACGTAGAACCGCTCAGTAATTCCAAAAAGCAGAGACATCGCAATTCAGCAGGTGGAGCTGAGAACACCTCACCTGGTTTTGGTACTGCTCGTAAATCGCCAAATCGGACGCTCTCTTGACATATCCATTCCCATTCGACGCGCCGTTGGGATGATTCCCGTCGGACGCGGCCTTCTTGTCGTCGGTTTGACCGTCATGCGACTCCTTCTTCTTCGCAAACTTCGCATCAAAAAAAAAGACATCGTAAGATTCACCAACGCCGCCTCAACAGAAAACACAAAGTCCACTCTATAACCACAATCGTCCGGAGCCAGTCCAAAGCCGGCGGTCCGACGGACGGCGATTCCACACCGGACCGACGTTTAAATGTCCTCCGGCGCGCGAACGACGTGTTCAGTACTGATCGGGCCAGCAAGAATCGACGCCGATCGAAGCCATAACGCTCGCCGAAACGGAGCTTCCGACACAGTCGGAGCCTCCGGCCGGCGCAATGCCGCCCCCGCCTCTCCGCGCGGCGAGCGCCGAGCGGAAAAGCGAGTCCGAATCGGGAGGCGGCGAGGCTCGGGAGGCTCGGAAAGTCTGCACCTAGAGAGAGAGAGAGAGAGAGAGAGAGAGAGAGAGAGTACCAGGAAGGACCAGGGGCCGCGGGAGGCTTCATCCGCCATGGCCAACGGTTGCGCGAGCGGAGAAGAGAGGAGGAGGAGGAGGAGGAAGGAAGGAGAGAATCTGGAAGCGACGATGCTCTCTCTCTCTCTCTCTCTCTCTCTCTCTCTCTCTCTCTCTCTATGCGCGAGAAGCTGGGGAGATGGCTGCTGGCACACTCCACAGGCGCTGCGTGCGATATTATTATTTTAGCCGGGGAGAGGAGGGGAGGGGAGGTGGAAGGAGGGGGACGGGGAGGGGAAAGCGCTCGCCGCATGTGCGCGTTTAAATATTTTTTAATTTCTTTTTTGGCCGACAAATAATAATCAAAAAAATTAAATAGAAAAAAAAAAAATAGCGAATCTAGCTGTCGCTTGCCCGCTTCCTTTAAAGTGGGGAAGTAGTCCATGGATCACTCGCCCTTGCGCTGGGTGACTGGACACGCGCGCCAATGGAAAGACACGTGTCAGCCCATCGGTTTTTTTTGTTAAGCCAATATAAATAAAGATTAATACTATGAAAAATCACAAATAATCTCAAACTGATACTTTTTATGACAAATGTATTCTCTAGTAATTTTCATTAAATGTGATTAAAACCATAAAAATCATAAATCAATTTATTTGTGACAAACGAACAAGTAAAATCTCAAATTAAGACACACATCAATTATTACGTGTTATCTAACTCAACAATTTAACAAAAATTAATAAAATATAATGAAGGGTAAATTTATCATATATATAATAATTTAGGATTTTGTATGATAATAACCTTATAAATAGCCAACACAAAGACACCTTCACCGCTAATGCTACCACCGCTTTCGCCCTGGTGGCTTAGTAGCGGCTCGACGTTACGAGGGAGCAATCACTCAAGGGTGCGAGTGAGGGGGTGCGGCAAGATGAGTATGATATTTACTTATGTATGGTAAATTTCAAAAGACTACACTTCAAAATAAGTAATCACGGAAGAAATAAATTGGTATCTTGGATACATCTTCAGTGACTTCTCATTTAGCAAAGTGAGTTGCCTTACATGTAATAAAAACTAAGTTTTCCATATTTGTTAATGACTTTCCTAATCCGTTTGTTTCAGCTTTCCCAATAGGCTTTAAGCTCCTAAAGTCTCATAGGAAAAATATTAGACAATTGATAAACATTTTTGGAAGTCTATTGGCCAAATGTCAACATTGAAAAGGTTGAAAGCCCACAATAGATAAAGACTTGCTTGAGCTTTCAGCATTTTGGAAAATACAAGTCCACGTCGACTGTTCATCTTCCTCTTCTGCAGTAGCTGTTAGAGGCAGGCCACTACTACTTGAGGGGTGGCGCATCCTCGGTGACTGTCGCCTAGGTTTACATGACTGGGTGGTAGTGCCTAGGTCATGCGACCTCAAGTGGAAGTGCATGGGTTCACGAGACTATGGTTATTGCGCCTGAGGTTGCACGACTTCAAGCAAAGCTGTTTGACAGCTAGATCTGGTTGCCGGCGATTGGCCAACAATTGGTCAGCCTTAGCAGTAGAGCTTCATCGGATTTGATTTTAATTTTTTTAAAATTAATAAAAACCCGTTGCAAATGTAGGATTTACTAAACAATATATACGCCAAAGTCACTTTCCAATGTACCAAGTTATAATTTATCAAACATAAAGATTTTTGGAAAACTAATTTACACCAAAGGTATTTATATTTTCCCAAATCCATTTCCAACAAAGCCGAATCAAACGAGCCCTTTCACTCTCTTTAAAGGGCTAATAATTTATTATGACTTATGGTAATTCCAAAACTTGAAAATTCTTTTAAGTTGGTCTAAAATTAGTTATCAAAATGATAACATCTTAAAGCTTCATTCGTTTCATGAAAAATGTGGCATTTAGGAAGTCATTTTCCAAGAAAATAACTATATTTGCCGGTGTTTGGCTAAAATTTAAAAATGAACTAGAAAATATTTTCCACCGTTTAGTAAGGAAAATCTTTTCCCACATGCACTCATTATCAATATTTTTTTTTCTTTTCCTTTTCTTTTTTTCTTCTTCTTCCTTAGGTCGCCAGAGGTTTTTGGTGACCTCAGGCGAGACTTGAGCCCCACCCAACTCATCAAATTTGGCAAGGTCGAAACTTGCCAGCCTCGAGTGAGTTTGGTCATCATTGGAATCTGATGAGCTTGAGCCTTGCCAACCTGTGGCAAGGTTGGAGCTTGCCAATGGCCGGCCATCACCATGGCCGATTGCAAAGAAAAAAGGAAATCTAAAAACTCGATTTAAAAAAAAACATAAAAATAAAAGGAAAATGTATTTGGTGAAAGAAAGTAAGATGGAAGAAATTATGAAAAATATTTTTCACTTTCAGAAAAGTGAAACATATTTTCCCCACTTTTGAAGGTATTTTTCTAATAATGAGAAACGTTTTTTTTTTCGACTAGTTTGTGAAACGAATGTTGGAAAATCTCAAAAACATTTGCAATTAAGTATAACTTAGGTTCCGTTCATTTTGTGAAATACAAATAATTTGGAAAATAATTTTTAATATATGATTGCTTATACTTGCTTTTAAAAATTGAATGAAATGAAAAAATATTTTTATCATCTACAAAATTGTTTAAAAATAAATTTTTGTCAATAATAAAAATATTTTTTTTATTGATTAATCATATCAAGTGATACAAATAATCATTTTTAGGAAATTATTTTCCAAATAATTCATTTTCCATGAAATAAATTGAATCTTAGCTATTAGTAATTTTGGCCACTTTGCCCTAGCCAACACCATGGCGACTCAGCCACAACAAATCATCTTGGTTGTGGTGCGGCACCATCGAGAAGCAACCATGAGAGGATGCGAGTCGTGACAAGATGTATATGTCATTATTATTTTGGGAAAATTGTCCAAAAAACCTTAAACCTATTACATGTTCACCAATTTGATCATAAACCTTTTTAACTTTACCAATTGAGTCTTAAATATTTTAATATTTTGTTAATTGAGTTTAGGGGTGTGCAACAAGAACTACTCGAACCAAGAACCGGCCGGTTTTGGGCAGTTCCCACGGTCGGCGGTCCGGTTCCCGGTTCCAAGGGGGAAAACGGACCGAACCGGACCGACCGGACCAAAACAAATTTTTTTATATATAATTTATATACATAGAAGTAATAAAATATATAAACATGATAACTTATTGCAACCAGAATTGCAATTTGAGGTAGCAACCTCTTATGTGGCCAAGAGACCATTAAAACCCTTTTTGTTACTCTTTCCTTTATAGAAAATATCTCATTGTTAGTTTTATCTTCTACTCGATGTAAGACTAAGGCTCCAAGAGATAAACAAGACACTTCAAGCCTCCAAGAGTCTCACATCAACTAAACATTCAAAGAACAGAAGAGAGATTGTCTATAAAATCTAAGCCAAGCACAACCTTTAGCCAAATTGTTCATGGCCTTCATGGTTAAAGTTAAGTGTGAAACACACGAAGTGTGAATCACACAAGTGAAGTTTGAATATTTTGCACGTGGAAACATGTGTGATTAGTTTTGTTGAATCGCCTGAGAACGGAATTAGATTGATCGGTCCAAAGCACGGTAACTCTTTAGTGCAAAAAAGTAGAGCTGATTTTGTTGGACCTAGAGCAAAAAAGTAGAGCTGATTTTGTTGGACCGGACCGGACCAGACCGGAACCGATGGTCCCGTCTGATTCCCGGTCCTAGGACCAAACGGTCTGGTCCACGGTTCGCAATTTTGGGAACCGGTGCTCTCAGTCTAGTTCTCGGTTCCAAGGTGGAATCGGACCGAACCGAGAACCAATCATCCCTAATTGAGTTCATCCGATCAGTTTTTGGTCAAAACTCATAAATATGAATGATGACCGTCCTACATAACATGGCTAACACTGACGTAAACAAAATTTATTTTTCTTTTTTCTTTTCTTCTCTTTCTCTCTCTCTCTCTCTCTTTTCCTTTTCTTCCTCTAGCTGATCGCCTAGCCTCCAACGATTGGCCAGAGGCCACAATCAACGATGGTCGGCCTCACCACAATCTAACGAGGGGCAACCTTGCCAGCCTTAGGCAAAGGGAGCCTTGCTCACGATCGGCGAGGCCAACCCTTGTTGGCCTCGCCCAAGGCCAATAAGGTCGCCCCTCGCCAAATCTTGGCAAGGGTAACCTTGCTTGAGGCTAGCAAGGCTAACCCTCACCAATCGTGGGCGATCGGCCAAAGGGAAAAAAAGAAAATATAAAAATAAAAAAAAAACATAAAAACATAAAAATTCGAAAAAATATTAAAAAATTAATA
This sequence comes from Eucalyptus brandiana, assembly GCA_014182725.1. Lineage (NCBI taxonomy): Eukaryota > Viridiplantae > Streptophyta > Magnoliopsida > Myrtales > Myrtaceae > Eucalyptus > Eucalyptus brandiana. Next base: position 6,693,685 of record CM024671.1, read on the forward strand.
AAATTTGTCTATGTCAGCACCTGCCATGCCACATAGATAGGTCAATGCCACATAGGACAATTGACATCCACGTCAGAAAACTCCAACCAAAATTCATTAAATGAACTCGATTGGTAAAAAGTAAAAAAGTTTATGACTCAATTGACAAAGTTAAAAAGTTTAAGATTGAATTGGTAAAAATGTAATAGGTTTAGAATTTTTTGGACAATTTTTCCTTATTATTTTCTATAGCGTATCTCCAAAGTCCAAGCACCCAAATAAGCACTCATGAAAAACTAGTAACTATGATGCATTTTAGTAACTTTTCGTTTAGAAAGTAAGGGTGAGTTTGATAATGTTTCTATTTCGAGAACAATTTTTGAACAAAAGAACGCATTTGGTAACTGTACAAAATTTATGTTCCTAAAATAGAAAAAAGAATGTAAACACATGTTTGGTAAACTTGTATAATTTTTTTGTTTCTTTTAATTTTTTAATATTTTTATTTTCTTTTTTTTTTTTTTTTTTCTTTCTTCCTTTTGGCCAATCGCCGGTCTCGCCGGTGGTTGGGCAAGCTCGGCCTCGCCAGATTTGGGTGAGCTCGAACTAGCCCAGCCATGGTGGGGCCGACCTCGCGCCGCCTTGGGCGGGCGAGCTTAGCCTCGCCGGATCCGGGTGAGCTCGAGCTTGCCCAGCCAAGGTGAGGCCGAGCCTTGCCGAGGACCGGCAACGCTCCAGTGAAGTCACTGACCCTCGACGGCCAGTCGCCAGCCATGGCCGAGACCAGTCAAAGAAAAAACAAGTGCTTCTTAGAATTGTTCCCGAGAACAAGAAACAAGTTTTTTCTACTTCTATTTCTATTCAAAATTTGTTCCAAGGAACAAAACAATAGATTTTTTGTTCCTGAGAACAAAAATGTAAACAAACGCATTTCTTTTCTTTTTTTGTTCCCGGAACAAAAGAACAAAAATTTGTGTTCCGGGGAACATAAACAAATTTAAACAAACAGCCCCTAAGTTTCCATTTTGTTCGTAACTAAGAGCACATTAAGGCAATAATTGGCATCATTGACAAATTATGGAGGCAAGAAGAGAGGCATTGGGTATGAGGTCCCAAATCAACCAGTTAAATTGAAGCAATAAAAACACAAAATAGAGAGCAAAGAAGATAGAGAAACAAGATTTCTATGCTGAAAATAGAAGAGCGTGGGTGGTGCCGTGAACTTAACTTGCTTAAACGACCCATTGTAGTTTTCTTTCGGACACTTTATAGCATTGTGGGAGAAAATAAATTTCCAGCCAATTCTAGATCAATCCCTTGTCTAGACTTGAATGGTATGAATGGATCTCTGATGACTCTAATGTCCATCGAGAAAGTGAAGGAAGCTATACTCCAGCTGGAAGCATCGAAAGCCACGGTTCATATGGACTTAATAGTCAATTTTATCAATATCACTGGGAGGATATTCAAGTAGATGATGCTTCAAATAGTCAAAAGCTTCTTTCAAACAGGTTCTCTTGATTCCAATTTAAGTAAGACCTACAATTTACTCATCCCAAAAGTGCCAAATCAAAAGAGTCTAAACCATTTCATACCGATCAATTTATGCAATTTTGAATATAAAATATGGTAATGGTGAATTGCCTCAAATCTTTGCTTCCTAAACTAATTGTCACTAAGCAAAGTGCGTTTGTTAGTGGAAAACAAATTTAAGATGACATTATGATAGTTTAGGACGTTTGGTATCAACTACGAGTCATAAAAAGAAAGAAGTCACAGCTCACGAGCAATTCTAAAACTAGACATGTAAAAAGGTTACTATGAACTGGAATGGGATTTTCTGGAAACTTGCATATTAAGGATGAGTTTCTATGATATGTGATCAAGGTTGGGTAGGGATGAACGTGGTCGATGAAAGATATTTTCATTATCAAGAACAATTTATGTTTAAGTATTTTCATAAACGATGAAAATATTTTTCATTGATTCATTTTTATAAATAATACAAATAATCAATTTTAAAAAAATATTTTTCAAAACAATCATTTTCAATTAAACAAACATAGACTCAAAGGTTGTGACCCGTGAGTTCTTTCCTTTTTTAACAATCTAATTGTTACATGTTGTCAATAAAATAATGAAAATATATTTAAAAAAATCTCTGCATTATGATTAGTAATTAAAAACCCACAGCCACCTAATCTCTTTCGTCATTGATGGAGACGACTTCTTGAGGATATTGAAATACACATATGAAAGAGATTGGCCATAATTAAAAATTAGGAAAATGAAAGAGAACGAAGTTGAAGAAGGGGCACACGATATGATGGTCGATGTGCTCTCACCACGTTCCAATTGTTCAAATCTTGTAGATATCTTTTAACTAGATTGCTTCAGTTCAATCTTAGGTTGTGTTTGTTTGAATGAAAAAATTTTGCCAAAATTATTTTTATGAATATTTATGTGTTTGATTTGTTGAAAATGATTAATCAATAAAAAATCATTTGAAGGTCAAAGAAAATGTACATGCTCAAAATTAGGAAACTGAATTCCTAGGCTGAAAAAGAGAAAACATCTTCATGAAATATAATTTCCCTAAAATATTTTCCTTTATAATGAAATTTTTCTCGAAACAAACACTTCCTTACATTATTTTGATTTCATAAGTAATATTACTAATGTGAGAAATCACGCACTCAGTGCACATCAGGATGGTGTAATTTATGGAAAAGAATCATATTTGAAAACAAATGAATTTTTAAACACAAAGTAAGGAACGGAACTTAAAATAATAACCCTAATTTTAAATCATGTGGTCACATCTCAGATAGATAGTTTATATATAAATATTTCTCTGCGGCAAAATGCACGACACTAGCACGTTGCGTGTTCGACATATTCGTCTGCAACTGTGGCAAACAAATAAATAAGTAAATAACTTTCTCCTCGGGCTTGGTGAGAATTATGTAGTTTAGTTCATTATGATTATTTTCCATGTATAAAATGCATTTATTTACAATTATATGCAATCTCAAAGTATGATTGACCTCAACCAAATTTCGCAACTCGCACGGTAGTTCACAGAAATTTTGGATTACCATGAAGAAATTGAGAGTATATACCATAAAGAAATTGAGAGTATATATAAGGTACATAGTACATATTCTATTATCCAACATAACAAAGATATTTGACAATTAAGGTACGCAATTGCACTATACTTCAACTACAGCAGCCTCCTCTTTTTAGTAGCCCCAGTGTAGAGATGCACTTCCAAATAATACTAAAAAGAGAAGTAGAAGATCGAATTCCTCCCTCTGACGTCGAGCTTTCAAGTAGCATTTTGACTGGTAGCAATTGATCCATCATTTCTTGTTTCTTGTTTTGGTTAGATCTAATGAAAGACCGGTGGCATACAGGCTTCCTCAAAGAAGCATGACATGAGAACAAAATTAGTAAATTTTTGTGCTCCAATCCATATGTTACTTCATATAATAATGAGTGAGGATGATGCAAGTCATACAAATAATTAGTTTAAGTAATCAAATCACTTTAATTCTATATACAACTTCAGTTGAATTCTGAGGTTGATTTACTTAAATTGTTGTGAATTGACATTTAATATATATTATTCTTTGTAAAAGACACTTTCTATAATATAGTATAAACTTTCAACTCCATTCCATCAAATTTTACTTTTTAGTCAAGACACTTCGCGTTGACTACAGTGATGTAACTTGTTGAGAAGAGGTCGAACTTCCGGCTATTAGAATGGGGTTGACACCTAAAAAATGTTTTTCCAATGTAGAAAGTCTTGTTCTAGAATTAGAGGAAGTTAGGCCAAGCTGGTGTAGTAATCCTTCACTAGTATCTTCTGATAAATGAAAGTGAAAGGATGAATCTTTTTATCCTATTCACAAGAGGAGTAGGAAATTCCTTAATGTATAGAATTTATGTGGGATTTTACATCACTCAAAAGATCGTCAAAACCTATATCTGAAAAAAAATTCACTCTTTGGAAAGCTATCTCAGCAAGCTTAATCTAGAAGATTCCATGAGGTGAGTGAAGCCATTCAGTTTCTCATTTGCCTAATTTTAGAAGATTTCAAGGTTTAAATGATTTATCGAACAGTTTTTCAAAATCATGTGATCTTGAATTATAGATTTTTAATTCAAATTTACTTCTCCCACCCTTTGGATCAAGCAACCCAATGCATTGTGTCAATCAAAAACGTACACACACAAACTCATTCGTGCACGTTACTCCGATTCTTTCCAAGATTCCCTCTTCGGGATCTGTCAAAAAGGACATTAATCTAATCAAGGGAACACAAAGATCACGACAGAAAGTGGCGAAAACAAGAAATTGGACAAATCGCAGGTGAGTGATGTGTTAGAACCTTGAAAGACAATTTGGTGTCCCTCAAAACAGCCAAAGGGGAATCAAACCCTTGATTTCGCAGGACAATGCACGTGGGGGAACAGCCTTCTTGAGGACCGTGCCGTAATGAGTTTTCAACACAGGCGATTCCAAAAGGGCAGGCGAGATTAGTATTGTTTCCAACATCCGATTAATCTAGTTCTCTCAGAAAGATATAGTTTAGGGCTTGGAATTTTCCTTGTCTCTTTTTTTTTTTTTTTAAATTGTAATTGGACTTGGCCTTTAGACCCAGCATGGGGTCAACAAATGAAGCCCATCTATGCCCGGTGCAAATATTACTTATCCGTGGTTTTATTGTGCACTTAATATGTATTTTAAACAACTTTTGCTTATGAATTTTGAGATTATCTTCTTATTAATTGGCTTCTCCACGTCATTAGCGGACTGTGCCTTTTGGTTTCGAGGGCGATGCAATGACCCCACTCAATTTCCCCATTTTTTTTTCTTTTTGACTTTAGAGCTTATTTTCTGAAGCAACACCGACGCCCACTTACCATTACATTAGTACCACATGTGCTTAAAAAGTATCTAATAAATGCCACACTAGCTTTTCTGTCCACGCATTAGGAAAATTGGATGAATGGTTACTGGAAGGGCTTGGTTGCGCAAATTTTAGAACATTTAAGACTTGATTATAGGTTTCAAACTTTTAGGACTTGATTACGCGTTGGAAAAAACATGTAAGACTTTTGCAACAATATTTCCCCTAATTTTAGTTTGTCTTTACTATTAATCAAAAAGAAAATAGATTACTTTTCAAAATGTCACTCAAGTTTTGTCTAACATCCCTTGAAAAAGTGCATTGCTATAATATAATTGAATGTTCTTATGGTAGTTGGCTCTCCTCACGCTCTTCGTTGCTCTTTCTCTCTTTTATAGAAAAGTGTAAAAAGGATCTTAAAATTTATTATGAAAGTGCAATTTGGTTTTAAAATTTTAAAGTCATATAATTAATTTCTTAAATTTGTCCAATGATCGACTTTACTCCAATTTGAGTGATAGAAAATGTCAACGTGACATTTATTTATATATTTTTAAGAATATATGGTGCCAAGTTTGGGCCGCATCAGAGCAAAGCCCACAACTTTAAAAGTCAAAAGGTGAAGAGGAATAAAAAACAAAAAAAAACAATTGAATGGAGAGAGAGGGGGAGGCGACGGGGGATCAGAAGGGACAGCAGCATCGCTCCGCCATTGCAGGCCAGATCGAAGCTTTTAGAGTGAGGTAAAGAATGAAAAGCAACTATCACAAACGAACAGCCTTTGGATTGTATTTGACCTTATATGTGGAGTAAAAAGTAATTTTGAAATGCCGTTTCTTTTATGATTAGATCAAATCCAATAACAATACGATCCAAATTTTAGACTGTTAATAGATTGTTAATTTTTCAATTTCCCTTATGAATAAAGATTTACTTCACTTCAAAAGTTACTGTCACATGAAACAAATTTATGAGTCACTAAAATAAACGGAGCTATAATATCAAGTGCTCACTTTTTTGTGATATGACGACCATAGCATCAATAGCAACACTCAATTGCAATTCCATTTGAATGTCCAAACTGTAATCGTGAGTAGTTTTTCATAATAAAGAAGATAGGTAAAGTATGGATGAGTACGGTTCCAATCCAAGTGGGAAATCAGTCCTGTTCAGTTTTCAAATGAACGGGATTGGTTCTCGATTCCAAGGGTCGAGAATCCTAGAATATATCACCTTTAGTGTGAAGATTGGGCAAAGCATTTAAATTCTCCCTTGCCATGATAGCTGAAAGAACGACAGATTGGACCCCTAAAAGGACCGCACGTCATGATCGTGGTTGGTCGAAATCATATCATGTCATTGTCAATGCCAATTTGCCGTGCAGAAACTGATTGCTCTTGTCTAGGCATAGGCCCAAGTCATTGTCGCAATTATTATGTGGTTTCTTGGAAATACATTGGCCAACCCATTTAGCCCCCCACCACAATGTCATGGACCACCTTGGTGTCTTCAGGATGACCACAGCCCTTTTTCGAATTCAATAACAAGAAAGAAAGCGAACCCAGCAAGGGTCGCCCCACCCCCGTCAGCAACGAAGGGGGCAATGGCACTGGCCCCCCTTCTTGCGTCGACTATATCAAGTGTCACTTGGGCAATAGTTTTATAAAAAAAGTTTAAAATAAACATCACAAACTTTTCCATGCATGAAAAATTGACGGTGCTAATGAAAAGAGTAATATGGAGGGCCACAATAAGTTCTCAGGACTTAATTAGATGCATGAATGAAATATCTTAGAACTCAAGTACCAAATCGACACAAATGTTAGGGCTAATACTGTAATCATCCCTGAAAAATGCAATCCACTATATACCTATCCCCATCGATAAGTGACTTACGATATCCAAAAACAAAGATAAATGGCTAAATGTGGCACAATCACATAGGCCAAGCTCTCTTCAATGGCGAGTATTCAAATGGTGACACGGTGACTATTTGAGCTTGAGTATCACCTTACAAGGTCTCTCCAATGCAATATAAGACTTGCATGTTAGAAGCACCCTCAATGAAAGCATCGTTATATTTGTCAGTACATATGTGGTTTGAGGTGAATTGAAAGCCCCAAGCCGGTCTCATGAGGGATTGTAATGATCCCAAGATGAAAGGGCTCAGAGAAAAGGCCCAGCTCTTGACAAGCTTCTAAGACGGCAAAGGTTGCGAAAATGGATCAAATCACACACTTAATAGAGACAATATTGATGGGAGAGATAGGTCAACATGACAAAGATGTTTATGCTTTAAGTAAAGAGTTTGTGACCCTTCAAGTCTCATCTCATGTGACAAAGACTTTGCAAAGCGATTCCCAAATAAGACCCACTCCCAAATAGTTAACACTTGAGCACTCCTGGAGGCGTAGCTCATGCATCACATCGGGTTAATTGTCCATTTAGACTGATCCAATACTAAGCCTCATGGTACCTAAGCCTATTAAAAATTGGAGTCCCCATTACTCTCCTACATTTCGATGCCCAATTTCATTCGGTCTTTGCCCCTTGCCTGCGAAAGTCCAGCCAGGAGCCGTACCTTGTTTGAGAACCCTAGCCTGGACGATACTTTCTACCCTTCTCAGATTAGATTGCCACAATATCACCAACTTTGGCGTGGTTCGTTTGTAAAGCCGCCCACCCACCCAGTAAAGAGGATCTTTCTTAAATATCATATCATGATATCCTAGTTCAATTCAGTTGATATATTGTCTGGTTTCGCCCATTTCATAGTGATTTCGTCCTTTAATTTATATAAAAGCATTTTTCTTGGATGTCGCCCATTAACGCAATGCTCTTGCATAAGCATTCAAATTCAATACCTAAACCATCTAGTTACAATTAAAGCGTCTTCTTTAAGTTAATTCCAAATTCACATTTATAACGCAAAGCACCTCTCCTTCCGTTATGCAATTTGTTTCATTTTTGCCTACTTCGAAATCTTAAAAGTTTGCCGGGGACAACACCTTATTTAAGCAAATCTTACTTGGCAACTGGTCGTAGTCTTCATCGTAATGGATCATTACCACAAATTTCATGGGAGTTAATTAATTTTTTTTTGGATTTTGTTGTCTGATCGTTGAAACTTTTATTTTAATCACACAATGAAATCATCCATTTCCTTGCAATTCACGCACTTTGAACTAATCCCAAACAATTTTGCATCGTGATTCCAAAATGACTAACGTGTGATCAATTCTATAAATATTGAGTTATTGTCATGCGGTCATCAAATAACATTTCACCGGAAATACGATAGATTCTAGTCATGGTACATATAATGTAAAACTTAAGTCTTGTGCATACGACAGTATGACAACTAAAATCAACACTTAACATCCGTCGTACTTCCAATACATAGAGTTATAAACTTGTACCACGTGGAAACTTTATAGAAGATACAAGATGGACTTCTAATTATTGCTTTGTAAGAAACAATTTCTCGAGAGACGATCCCTTTTGAGGAGTGTCTAGAGGGATCTTACGTGTTTTAGGGCCCATATCTAAAGAAATTAAGCTAAAAGTGAAGATTGTAGCTCCTTAAATGAACAAAAGAGTATCTCTCCTATGTTGTTCTATCTTCCCCTACTTCCCACCATCTCCCTCTCTGAGTTTCAACCTTTCATCGTCTCTTTAAATTATGAAAGGGAGGGCCCCTCCCTAATTGCTTTTCCTTTTATTTCCTTCTATTTCTTCCTTTATTCTCCCGATCTAATTTTAGATCTAAGAGTTTTGCTCTCCCGATATTAGATTAGGGAGCTTTTCTTTCCGATCTAATTCTAAATTTCGAAATTGTGATGAATAAGTATCTCGCCTCCAGTTTTAATAATGTTCGAATATGTGCTCGTTCAACATGTTTTTTATTTTTTTTAAAAAAGTTTTGAACTTGTTCAACATGTTTATATTATTTCCATATAATGGTGATATTGGAGACGCCAAACCGAGGCGCACACTGCCAAAAGACAAAACCATAACTATATATGGAAATTTTGATGTGTGCTCATCGCTAATCATGATATATGATATGGTGATTTGCCACTAATCCCTTTGCTTGAATGTAGTCGTGCATTTGTTCTTGAAGAATGAGCGTGTGATTCTCTCTACCAATTATACTTTGATGACATATCTTGACTTATGGTTTTTTGTTTGTTCTGGAGCTCTACGAGTTTGTCTTGTTACGATGACTTTCAAGATTTCCTATACATCCTTACATATCATTTTCATAATGAACGAATTGATAACAATTAAAAAATAACTACACAAAAGAGAAAAATAGAGGAACTCGCTCTCAAAAGGGGGAATTGGGCTTTCTGTGATCATGATTTTGCTTGAGCTAGGTTAGACATGAGGAGAAGATTCCTCTTTCCCTTGAGCTTGATCTTGGAGATTGGCGACAGGAGCAAAATTCTTGAAAGTTCGATATCATTTATGGGGGCAACAACAAAAGCAAAGCTACCTCAAATTTCAATCGATTCACAGAAACTTCAGTATTAAATTTATACTAGTTTAGCGTGTTTTTGTTAAAAGCTTTGGTGTTTCGCATTTGTTAAAGGGCTTGCTCTCATAGGTGTGAGATCTAAATTTGTTCGATATATTGTCTTTGTACAGCGATGGTGTTGGGACGTTGAACCTAGGCACACATTATTAAAAAGTAAGGCTGTAACTACACATGGAAATCCCGACGTGTGCTCATCACTGATCACGATGTATGATTTAATAATTGGCCGTTGATCCTTTTGTTTGAATACAATCACGGATCTATCTTAAATGACAAATGTCTGGCTCTCTATCTACCAATCACACTATGATGATATGTCTTGATTTTTTGTTTTTGATTTGTCTTGTCATGATGATTTTTTAAGATTTCCTATAGATCCTTTCATATATAGTTTCCATAATGAATGAAAATGAAAATTTCTTTTCATAAAAAAGGAAACTGCACAAAAGAGAAAAAAAAAAAAGGAATCGGCTCTGAAAACGAGAGAATTGAGCTTCCTGTGGTAATAATTTAGCTCAAGGTAGGTTAGAAATGAGGAGAAGATCCCTCTTTCCATCGAGCTTGATTAGTCCTGGATCTTGGCGAATGGGGGTGAGATTTTTTAAAGTTCGATATTATTTGTGGTGGGGGGAACAGCAAAAGCAAAGCAAAGCAACCACAGATTGTTTTCCAAATATGGTAAAGCGTACAACGTGTTTCCCATTTTGATTGAGAAGACGCCCGTACAGAATCCCATCGAAGGTACTCCTGCTCTGCTTCCTGTTCCCTAAAAGTAAAGCTGAAATGACTGCGGCGCTGGGTGGGGGACCTTTGGCTTTCGTCCCATCGTCGAAGTGACTTTTCTCGTGGGGGGAAAAACTAGGTTGTACCACAACGCTACGCCCAAAGCGTAACTAACTCTTAAGGCCGACTGGCCTCGCTTCTTTTTCTTGTTCCAAAGGAATGACAGATGGGTCGTCGTCCTAAGATGAGTTAACACTTATTTAAGTTCGTTTAGTTCGACTTTTAGGAATGTCCTTATAAAAATACAAATGCCTTTGAATTAAGGAAGCTTTTCGAAATATAAATAGTATTTAGTGAATTGTAATGCTAAAGTGTATTAAGAAATAATTTTAGTCAAAATATTGTTTAGTAAAATTTACATTTGTAAATAACTTTTATTAAATTAAAAAAAAAAAAACATTTGTATGTGTGTGTATATATATACATATATTTAAGTTTGGCCACCAACCGGTCAAATCTGATTGCCAGACCATCACATCTAGCCGCTAGATTTCGTCGCCTGGGGTCGCATGACCCCAGGCAATGACCGAACCCAGGCGAGCGACGCCCGGGCGGTTTATGCATCGCTTGGGGTCGCGGGACCCCAGGCGGTCGTCACCTAAGGTCGTGTGATCTCAGGCAGCCGCTTGGGTCGCACAATTCAGGCCATCAATCACTTAGGTCACGCGACTTAGGCATTACCTGAGGTCCGGTGATAGTTGCCGAGATCGGGCAACCCCTTGGCCGGCAATCGTCAGCCTCTTATCGTTTTTTCCGTGCGGTGATTTTGGAGAAGATGAACAGTAACCGACTTGCATTCTGAAAATGCAAGTTCCCAAAGTACCTCGAAATCTACTTTAAACTAAAGGCTTTTAGAGTCATTTGGAGATACAATTGTATTTTCTCAAAATTGAGCAAAAATACAAACCAAACGCGTTTGCATTTGGCTAAGGAACTTTAGAGTTCCAAAGCCTATTTCAAATGCCGAACCAAACGGGGCCTTGGGTGTCTTGTGTGATGAAGAAAAGGAATGACCTATGCTAGCGTTGCTCAAATTAAGTCAGCGATTCGAATCAAATCGAATATTTTCGGATAGTCTTCAAGCAACCCTTCAAGCTCAGTGTCATTGCATCATAGTGTAGGAACCCCCGAGCGTCACATAATGGCTCCAGCCACACATGACTAGAAGTTCAACCATAACTCCAGGCGTCCGATAAAAATAATGCCAAGGCTTAGGTTGCATCCTTAGAAATATGGATTCAATCCAGAAATTCGGTCCACTTTAGATTGGCATATGAAAACATGGGCAACTTTTTCAACATAAACTTAATTTCGACTTTACATCATGTAAAACTCAATGATAACTTTGGATAGTTGTAAAGAGAGTTTGCCAATGAGAAAAGCTTTTTCAATAATTATTGTAAGAAAAAAAAAAACTGTGGAGTTAAGGTTTTCAGGTTGAGTTTATTCGGGACATACTCTTCCTCGAGCCTCTACTCTCCCCCTAGAAGGGGAGCTACTTTAATTATAGAGATATAGATTGACAAAAGGAACCTTCATTTAAAGTATTATTACCCAAAGGCAAATAATGTTTAGGGATCTACATCTGAAACACTCTGTAAAGCAACTTTGAAAGTGAAAACTAGAAAAAGAACCAGAAATGAGGAGTGCACGGACTAGTCAAAGGGCAGTGGGCTCGCCTCATCGAGGACGGTAGACACAACCCCAGACACGTCGATGCCGAGGTCACGCAACTCCAGCCATGTCAAAGCTCAAGTTCCAGGACCCGAGGGAACGAATTGCTGAGGTCGCAGGACACCCGGAAGATGCCTCTGGCTCACCTAAGGTTGTTAGCTACGTAGGCGAAATCAGTTCTCAATTAAGATTCCCTGACCCCAACCATGCCAATGCCAGGGTTGCACAACCCCAAATGGGATCAGGGTGCTGGCAGGGACCACCTGCCACTGCCTCCTGCCATCGCCTCCTGCGCCTCTGCCACCGCCTCTCTCTCTCTCTCTCTCTCTCTCTCTCTCTACGGACTTCGGCCTTCTGAACATAAAGAAGGGTATTAGTACGGGGAATGATGAAGGTTGCTGTGGGCAAACTGAGAGGTCAATCCTAGGTTTTGACCAAGTGAGGTTAACTTTCATTGATTGCTGTGCTTGTCATATGTGATGGGCTGAGTACAATTGATTGATCGCGAATTCATGTGATGAGAAATGAAATTTCGTTTGAATATTATCCAGATTTGAATGAAATAGCTAGTCAGAGCTGAGATAGTCCTGGCTTTGCACAAATTTAGCAAGGTAAGGGAGTCGCAACCCTCAACCGGCCATTGTCAAGGCCCCAACAACCCCTATCAATCCTTTTGAGAAGAAGAACGATGGAAAAAAGAAGAAATGAAAGAATTAATAAATTTGTTAAAAAAAATTCAGATTATATATAAGAAAAAATTGCAATAATTGTCCATGCCAATATTGTGCATGTCACATGATATGGCTAGCGTTCACATCATTGATTTCCAATCAAAGTTAGCTGAAAGAATTATATTGATAAATTGTCTAAAGGTTTAGAATTAAATTGGCTAAATTAAAATATTAATAATATGATTAGTTACCGTACAATAAGTTTAGGATTTATTGGGCAGTTATCCCTTTGAAATTGTTTTCGTACACATTAGATCTTTTATCCAAGGGCTTTATAGGCCTGATGCTATTTTGCAAAGTTTTGTCTAATGCACCCTCAAAATGTTTGAATTTTCAATGATATAATGAGCGCATTTTCTACCTTACTATAACAAAAACATTTGGTCGATCTCTCCACATAGATTAAGGCACAATTAGTCAAATCACTTAAATTGCTGGATTTATGCTATGCATCCATCTGTTTATTTGTTCCATGCTTTCGCATCAAGAGATATGATGTCTTAGCAATATATCACATAAATGATTGAGGTTTAAATTAAAATTGGTCAAAATGACTATATTAGAAATTTACTAAGAGGTTTAAGATTTGGCCAAATTGGATGATTAGAATTGAATTGATCTACCATACAATAATAATAGGACTTTTTGGATAATTATCTCTTTGTTGAATGCCCTCAAATCTTTAGCTTGAGAATCTTTAGGCATCCCCACACGGACTTCCTGTCAGTATGATATTATTCGCAATGCAATTCCCTCTCCGTCGAATGACTTGAAAGCACGTCGTGCTAATTTAAAATTGTGCGGCATATCTACCGGTGTTCTAGAGACGAATCTGCTCTCCGTCTTTCTCACCCTAGCTATGGTACCCCTATGATGGTCCGTCCGCTTAGGTCCACCACTAGCACAACATTGTCCGGTCTAGTCATGGGTCATTTGCGCTCACATAGCTTTAAGAAAAGTGCCATTTGTTTTCAAATTATTTGAGACTTATCTACCAATACAACAATCTAACACACAGATAAAATTGGTGTTTCACTGAAATTATTCGCATGACAAAATATCTTTCACCAAAAATGTTTTAGTTTCCATTTAAGGAGAGTAAGGTTTTGCACCAACTCCGAACAAAGAATATATTATGCAAAAGGGAATTTACTTCTCCAATTCAGACAAAACTATGCAATCCCAAACCAACTCGGAATTTAATTGAGGACAAGGGCCGAAAATTATACTGAATAACATGACAAGATATGGACAAATTATACCGGAATTTAATCAACAAAATAGCTTTGAGAACATAAAGATACAACATCAAAATTTAATCAACGATGCAATACAAAATAAAAATATATGCCAAAATTTAATCAATGATGCAAACCTAAGAACTATAGCTAAGGAAGTTTAATACAACACAAGAAATATAAAGATAATTGAAACATAACATTTTGTTTGATTTGTGCTAGTTGCCATTTTGGTGGGCAACTGGTGGCATTTATAATGGCTTATGGTAATAGCTTTTTGACAACTCTCAGTAGTCATAATTTCCCCAAGTAATTTCTACTAGTTACCTCCATACTTCACAAACTGCTCCATGATGTGATTTAATATATATTCCATGATCTTGCTTCTAGGCAATAACTACTCTCGTCAAATGTGTGTCTTTGGTCTCAACTAATTCACCACACAACTTTTTTTTTAAGCGATAACCGTTCCCTCCAAAAATGTGTCTTATCTCAACTGATTTATCAGACAACTTGGTTTTCAAGCGGTAACTGTTCCCTCTAAAATTTATGTCTTTGGTCTCATGGATCTCAAATTCCAAAGCAACTTATTAATAAATATTTGTAATATTTATATTACCAATTACTTGTGGTTCGTTGTCATATTTTGACAACTAGACACATGGCGTCAATAGATATCACTGTCAATTGACATATATATATATATATATTTGATATAGAGGGTTCGACCTAGCTCACTTTACGGGAGTACAACATCGACTATACCTCGGGGGAGACTGGCTCAGTAACCTACTGCCAAGGCCTCCCATTTAAATCACGAAATCATACCTAGGAGTTGAACCCCTAACCTGGTGGCCAAATTTAGGGGCAAACCTCCACCAAGCAGCCATGCGTGGGTAAGTGTCAATCGACATATATTGATTTCCATACTTGCCAATAAGTTGGCACATTTGTATTAATACTCATGCACTATATACATGACTATCCAGGTTTGTCTCATATGCTGCTAGTGTGTTTGTGCCATACAAACTTTATTCTGGGTGTTAACAATGGGATAAAACAATTTGGTCGCTCACCAGTTCGATAATGCAAGATCTCAACATATGGACGGATGACATTTCAAGGACAAAAGAAGGGTGATGATGTCCGATAAATACTCTAAGTAAACTTCAAGGAAAACCACGTAAAGGAAGGAACTTATTGCTTTTACCAATGCATCGTTGAAGTGAAGATTATACTTTGGCCAAGAAAAAAGAAGTGAACATGAAGATGAAAATTTAATAAGTTATTTTCTTGCCAAAGTTACATTAATCGGTTTTTTTCTCAAGATTTAAAGATATTCGCTAAAGCCGATTGTAATTATCAACCGACAGCTTGCATATGGTAAACCGGTAAAAGAAATTTGCAAAATTGTCTTAAGGGTATTTTCCTTAGAACTTATTCTTGCCATGTTGAAAATCAAATGAAAGAAGAACAAGGTACTTCTGTTTTCGGCGATCTTCGTTCGAGACATTTCTTTGCACATGACTCTAAAAACGTACCATCGTCTAAAGTAATTGGAAAGGAAAGTTTTCCACCCATGGGGTCATCGAATATCGATTTAGGGTACACTCGATCTTCCTCGATAGGTCGCAATGATCCCTTCATCCTCTCGTGCAATTCTATTCGGTCGATTGGCTCTCGATGCATGTTTCTTTTCCGGTACAACAGGAAATGGGAGATCTTAAAAAGATATGCTCTAAAAGCTGAGGGTGGTCGTACATTATAGTCGGACTTGACTAGTGATCACGTGAGGATTGCTACACGTCCTGTTTCTTGGCAATTGAATTCGCGATTAGACTTGGTCAATTCACTTAGGTCCCCAATAAAAGCAGGTGAGCTGTCTCTTTTCTGTAAATATTGTTCATATAACACAATTATCGCACCAAAAATTGAAATTATTGACACTATTGCATATGGAGTTTAAAATAAGAAATATATTAATTTGGGCCGCTACGCCTTCTCTATTTTCCAGGAAAAAAATTTGGAGGTGAAGCTCAAGCTCTTTTTTTCCTTTAGCAAGTGAAATCACATATGATTAATTAACTATAGATAAGTCCTTTGCAACCTAGACTCTGTTTATTTTATAAAAATGAATGATTTGGAAAATATTTTATGTAAAAATGATCACTTGGATCACTTACAATATGAATGAACAAAAAGTACTTTTGTATTTCATGAAAATATTTAGATTTGTCGATAATGAAATTGTTTTCCATTGATTGATAATTTCCAGTGACAATTGGAAAGTAGTTTCAAAATTATTCATTTTTTATGAAACTAACAGTAGCTTAATCCAATTAATTAATGCACAGCTTGAGAAATATTATATTGATCTTTCTTTAACAATGAAGTGAAGCAAGAGAACAGCTTGATGGCGATGTTGAAATGGGGACGCGGCTTGACATGTTGAGGTTTCGTCGAGATCGATGGGCAGGAAAATGTGCTCCCAATTTCTACAGACCAGATGAAATAGCAGCTTCTTCTCGAACGGTGTTTTTCTTTACCCTAATTCAAGATCAAAGCGGGTAGTCATCAAGCCACTTGTAAAATCTTAATGGGTGTCTTGGTATGTTGGAAGGCTAACGGTCAGAGCTTTCGTCCGAATCAGGTGACTCACACACAAAATCTTCTTAACATAAAATTGAAAGATTCGCAGCCTGAATATAGACTCGATCTATGGAGTAATGGTGCAGATGGATCTTGGATGGCTCGGCCAATAATTGTGACTACACTTTCAGCTGCCACATATTTCAAAGGGAAAAGGAAAGAAAGCAGCTCATTTCACTTTCAAGATTTAGAAATCTGGAGAGAGGATGTGGGAAAGCAAGAGAAACCCAAGATTTTGAGGGAAGGAAAACGTTGACGTATCAATAGTATTGGTACAATTCGAAAATGACAGCTAAAATCAATTGCCAGCTCTCCCTTTGGTGAAAGTATCTTGTACATTGAGATAACACTATTGTCTAATGAAATATGTTAATGAACTCTTTCAGTAGCTACATGTTACAAAATGAAGCACATGTGAATTCAAAAGTATCCCATTGAAAATTATCGCAAGCATCAATCATCATGATGTTTCTATTTCTAAACCCGCAGATATGTTCACGTTTAAGATTTCTGTAATATAATCAGGTATAACTTTAGAAAAACAACGTACGTTAAACTCACGTCAATTTATGTCATTTTCGAACTTGTCAATTTCTAGTTCCGCGAAACCTATTGATTCGGGTCAGATACCACTGCCCCTCGACCAATATACAATCAGACACATGTGCCTTCCACCGGTCAACAGCTTACATTCTTGAGTTAAGGACTTCCATATAAAGGAGGATACTAGAGTGCACCTCTTCCTTGGCCATGTACCCCATAATTTACTGAATCTGAGTTCCTGCATATGCTAGGCCCACGGTGAGAGGGTGTAAAAGGAACAATTCAGTTCAGGTGATGAAATTACATCATGTCCTCATATCATTATTTGGGCAAAAGGGGAAATGAGCAAAACACTAGTTAATGAGGAAAAAGGTTGGCAGAAAAAGAAACTAATCAAGAAAGGACCAGTCAAACCCCCTGTTTGGCTTCCAATCTGTGGCTAGTTGAAAAGCTTCAAGAAGAAGAAAAAACCCTAGTATATGATTTTGCTCCAATGGGGTTAATCTTTTGTTTTGTTTTCTTGAGTCTTGAACAAGAAGAAAAGTAATCACTGGACCCTTGGTTTTTCAAAGAGCCCAAGCCTGTAATCAGCCAGCCTAGTTTTGTAAGCAGATCTCTTGTATTCAGACCATGTGAACTCCTTGTACAAGGTGCTCTCCCCCTCAGCCACCAGGGAGGGCAAAGGTGCTATCTTTTCATCTAAAGCTGGCCCCCCAAAGTATATCATTGAGATCCTTGATTTGCCATGGCTAGCCAGCACCCTGTGCTTCACACTCCAGAACCTTCCATTGGTCAATACCTGAAATCAATGGGAACCCACACACACAGACACACACCAAACACGATCTTGTCAAATATAAAAATGTGAAGGCAGTAACAAACGTTGCCGACTTGGAAGATTGACCCGAGTGAAAGAGAGTGAGAGAGACGAAGAAGTTATCAATCGAGTGTTACATGTACATTGTTTGAATCTTCTTGACCCTCGAAATCGACCAATCCTACATAGGGCCCCATGTGTCCAGACTCAACATTGTATATGAACTCGGTCCATTGCATAACTCCGCAAGACGAGGGATCTAATGTCCACATCTTGAGTGAAAGAAATCAATGCCAAAGCGTGAAGAGCATGAACCTCACATGATTTGTACGCCCGTAAGTGGCCCTAACTAGGACATATGTCATAATTATATACTTTCTTTCCAACTTGCAAGATAGTGATATTCCGACATGATATCAAAATTCGTGTTCAATGTCTGGATTGTGATACCTACTCATGTGCTTCTTTTTCTCTTATTACCCTCGCATATCATATGATTCACGTGTACATACAGCCCGATCGACTTACCAACGAGAACAAGTGCCAAAGGGTATGTATTAACGAAAGGTTCATAGCGTAATTCTACCATAAAAATCTCAAGAAGTTTACAAAGGGATAACAAAAGAGAAAACTCGACAAGGAAAATCAAATGAGTACCTGCAAAGAATCACCAACATTGATGAAAAAGGAGGAGTGGTCGGGTGGGACAGAGACCCAAGCCCCGTCCCGGAGGCATATCTGGAAGCCCGACGTGCTGTTGGATCTCAGGATAGAAATTATCTGCGGGTCCGTGTGCTCCCCGAACCCGATCAGGTTGCGACTACTCGGGCTCGGGCTCAGCGCCTGCAGCTCCGAGCACG
This sequence comes from Eucalyptus brandiana, assembly GCA_014182725.1. Taxonomy (NCBI): domain Eukaryota; kingdom Viridiplantae; phylum Streptophyta; class Magnoliopsida; order Myrtales; family Myrtaceae; genus Eucalyptus; species Eucalyptus brandiana. Next base: position 6,712,421 of record CM024671.1, read on the forward strand.
GCGGGTAATGGTTCAGCCTGAAGCACGAGTCGCTCGCCTCGCTCCTCAACATGCTGCTCAACACGTCCCTCGGCTCGATCTCGAGCCCGTCGGCGATCAATTCCGCCACTTGGAACGCCACCTCCTTCACTGCTCTCACGTATTCCTCCACTGCACATCTAGACGTTTAAAAAAAAAAATTGTCACCAAGAAAAGAGACATTAATTGATTGATTAGAGCTCGTTGATTAAATAAACAGGCGGATGTTTACTTTGGTATCGTTGAAGTTGACACCCATTAACTTTTCGAATATTGAAATTAATGGAACAAAATGTGGATTTGCGTACTTTAAAAGGTAGGTGTATCAGATTGTGCTAACTCATGCGCTTGCATTAATGATAGCGAAAAACGAAAGATAAATGAAAAGTAGAAATGAGAGAAAACTTTAGAACCGAATAATATAAATATCTGTCTTTCGTATTTGAACTGAAATGAGAATAAGGAAATAAATCCAAAAATATGACGAAACATGAATACTTTTGAGTACACGAACTACAGAAAATTTCTTTGATAACGGAGAGAAAAAAGGATTTTGGCGAAAAAATAAGCTATTTAACAATGGATTGTTGAGAAACTAGTGCATGTGGAAATATAAATATGATGAAAATTGATGTACGCTTATGTTAGAAGAGAAAATTTATATAATTACCGGAAAAATTCCTGGTTTCCCTGAGAAAAGGAGGGAGACAGTTTCTTGTCATCCTCACTAGAGTTGCTGTGTAGGAGGAGGTATTCGATCCAGCCGACGTCGCCGTTCCAGCCAATCCGCTTGTTCCCGTAGCCAAAAGGGTCGGGAGGACCGGCCTTGTCCTTCTCGGACTGCGGCAAGCCGAAGAATTTCACCGCCTCGTCCTCCAACCTATTTATGACCTCCAGCGAGACCCCATGGTTGACCACCTTGAAGAACCCAAACTCCTCGCACGCCCGGACCACGACCTTGGCGGCGTCGGGCCTCAACAGGTCGACAACGGGGACCCCATCGAAGACGGCGCCGCTCGGCCTGCACGTCTTGATGAGGGCAAATTGGTCGATCGCTCCTGGAGATAGAACCACCATGACTGAAGAAGAAGAAGAAGAAGAAGAAAGAAAGAAAGAAAGAAGGAAAGACAATGATGATGGTATGATGTGGAGCTGAGACGACGATGAGTTGGTATTTATAATCGGGTCAGGAGATTTCCTTGAAGAGAGAGAGAGAGAGAGAGAGAGAGAGAGAGAGGTTCTTGAAAGGGAGGTGCCTTGGTGAATTTGTTAATGCATGAGAGAGAGAGAGAGAGAGAGAGAGGCGTTGCATACTATAAGTAGGGACTTAGGAAGATAAGCTTGCTTGTTTGCAAGAGCCTTCTGTCATCATAAAATAAGTTATATCTTTGCTTGACATGAGAACTGCGTACCTTACCAAGTCTTCGTCGATCGATTCAAGTAAAACAAGCTTGGCACTAGTGAAAATTCCAAAGACTTTTACCATATATGTCTATGTCGTCAACTCGTACGAAAAACGTGTAAATAGAAAACCACACATTTATCATGTCAGTTGCTTCCAGGCATGATCATATTGATTGTAACCCACTAAACTTTGTAAATATGTCCACAGTAATTCTTTCTAGGGTTACTTGAGAATCCTTAGTCAACTAGAGGTTAAAGATCATTTTGGTGCCTCAACTCTAACTCCAAGGGAAGTCTATAATCTTGTGTGTATGCTTTTTGCTATAAAGCTAAAGACATCTCGTCTTATACTTTTTATGAGACGAAGGCTTTGTTCACATATTTCCGTGAGATTCTTGTTTTCTTTGTATCTTCTTGGTTCCCTTTGTTTTCAAATCTTACTTGGTCAACTCTGTGCTAACTGATGAGAAGATGGAATCTAATTAAGAAAGGAAACTGGAAAGGTAATATGGAAAGAATGGATTTTAATTTCCAAAGATGGGATCCTTTCGAAAATGGAAATTGAAATATATAAAGAAAACTCATACACTTGCGTGGAAGGTTTATATCAATGTAGTAAATATGTAAAGAATGGATATCAATTTCCAAATATTCGGTGCTTTCAAAAATGGAAATTGAAATATATATATAAAGAAAACACATACACTTGCATGGAAGGTTTATATTGATATATTAAATATGGAAATAATGGATTTCAATTTCCAAAAATTCGATCCTTTCAAAAATGGAAATCAAAATATAGAAAACAAAAACACTTGCATGAAAGGTTTAAAGAGAAAATTCTTCAAGAAATCTTAAATCTATTACACTTTTACCAATTCAGGGCTAAACCTTGAGTCATAGACATTCTCATGTTTTTCTAACCAATTGCCTTGAAATCACTGACATGAATGTCGATTGTCTTGCGTGGTGTAATCCCGTTGACATGAACAATTTATAATAATATTGAAATATTTTTTTGATTTTCTATTTATTTTATTTATTCTCCCTTTCCTTTTTTCTTTCTGTTTTTCCTTTCATTCTTCCTCTAGCTAGTCGCTTGGCCTCAGCGATGCTCAACAATTGGCCAAAGGCAAGGGCCGGCGAGGTCTTGACGTTGCTGTGGCTAGGGGAGGCTCGCCCTCACTGTCATTGGACGAGGCTTGACCTCGCTAGCCACTAGTGAGGTCAACCTCGCTCGCTTGGCAAGGGTGAACTACTACAAGAAGAAGGGAAGAAAAATTATTAAAAATAATCCATGTCAATGTCAGTCTTCTTACCGACCATGCAACATAGTACAGCCGACGTCCACGTTAGCGATTTTCAATCAAAATTAGTCAAATGGATTCAATCGACAAAATGTGAAAATGTTAATAATTCAATTAGCACAATCAAAACATTTAGGACTGAATTGACGGAAATGCAATAATTTTAAGATTTTTTAGATAATTTTCTCAATGTTTATATGAAGACATATAACCTACCATCATCTTTCCTTATAATATAGCAATTTTTTTTTTTTTTTTTGCAATTATTGTCTGTTTACTTGGAAACGGAAGTCCAACCAATTTAGGCAAAGTATCTTATTCAGTTCACTGGACTTCGAAAGAGTCATTGAGTTGACTGGTTTGATTAGGTTGCAGCTGGGAAGGTGATATGTGTTCATGTCCATGTAAATGGAAGGGTAAATATGGACAAGAAAGTGATACTACCTGACTATGACTTTAGAGGAAACCAAATGAATTCCATCACTCTCGCATCTCTCATTTTAAAGGCACTTTTTTGCGAACGAGGGCAACATGTGCCAATCGATATCTATCATACTAGAATCGAATAGACACTCTCTATGTGTCGAAGAAGGTTTAGGTCTTTTCGATGGACCACAAGCATGGGTCGGAGTCGTGTCTGACCAAGCCGTTCATGTGAATGGACATCATCGGAAAGCTAGCTCAAATCCTTGGGCGATGCATGGTTGTAATTCAGTCCACATCAAACTATTTCTAGCGTTTTGCTCATATCACGATCATCACATATATTTTTTTTTCAAGATAAGTGACATTTTGTGACATATTGGACAAAACACATTAAAATCACATGGAGGTCGATCCACATTAGCTAGCTCTTTATCTAAGAACATCTCCGGTTGAATTACTTGAGCCACCTAGGAGCACATGTCTCTGGAAATTACTTGATATTTGTGGGGCGGGAGCATTAAGTATTAGTCTGGTACTCAAAGAGTCCCCAAACCCCAATATTAAAAAAAAAAAAAAATTGCGAGTGTGTGAACTTTGAAAATTATAGAAATATAAAACACGAACAAAATGATTTGATCACTTCCTTCTAGATTAAATCAAACTAAATAATTGCTTTGAACCTTGTATAGACCAAGCCAAAGCAATTCAAAGTTCATTTAAATACAAATGCAATTGATTTTTATTGCATGGACGATCGATACAAGACAAAAGCCCATTGATATCTGCCGGGTTAGTTTCGAATCAGAAATTAGTTATTCGATTTCTTTAGAATTTAAGGATGTTTGTCCTTGGTCCATTTACCAGCTTCAGGGTTATTTGTTTATAGTGAGAGTGTAATTAGGATTAGCCCTTAAATATAGGACAAGAGTCACTTGTGGTTTACTGATGAACATACCTTAATGTTCAAGGAGCACCCGCATAGACGCCCGGGTACTTGTTGGCTCATTAAAAAACTTTATAAATCTCATGACCCTAATTCAAAGCACTTTGCATGCAATTTGTGGGATTTAAACTGGATCTCTAGCTTTAATCGGACCAAAACTGGACCAAACCCCTTACATGCGATTGGACCATTATTGAGAATCCTATTCTTGGAGGAGCATTTTTTAAAGTTCGCGGGATTGCCGAACCCCTTACGCGTGATTGGATTAAAAAAGAAGAAGTTTTTTCCTCTTAGCATGACAATTGACGTTCAATTGAAGCTGGACTGCTTCTCTCACCAAATTATTATAAATGGTAGGTACTTCATTGAATAAAACTAATGTTAATTACACCAAATCTAAAAGAACTATTAAATACGAAGAAGTTATTTTAATAATATAGCTAACTTTATAACCCATCTTTCTTGTGTGAATGTTTTCCTTGTAATCGCAGTAATTTGGAGCTTCTACGCGAGAGCAGACCCACGGGCAATACATTGTTTGACTTTGTGTAAGAAAGCTTGATTAGATTATTGATTTAGATTGAGAACTTTGCCTTAACGTTACTAAATTCCATGATTATGATACCCAGAAATCTAATTAGTAATAGAGGGGTGTGTGATTGAAGGGGACAGCTTCTTAAAATTTAACTTTTAGACAAGGTGGGAGTCAGATGTTCATACCCAACAGATGCTAAAGACCAAAGATACATTAGTTGGAGCATAGGAAGTGATCAAGGAGAGATTTTCAAAGTGTCTCGGTTTTTTTTTTTTAATAATTGCTGGAAATGCAAGGCTAATATTTTATTAGGAATTGCATTGAAAGGCTGACCTTCCCTAGAGTGGGAACATTGGAAAAATGGGTTGTATTAAATTGTCACGTTTCTAAAGATCGAATGGGTCAAAAGCAAAAGTGATGCATCCTAAAAATTTCCTCTTGACAAAGGTCTCACTTTGTCCAATCATCTACCGGCCAGATTAGGTGGCACCCATTGACTGTGCTGGCTCAAGAATTTTCGTTGAAAGTGATAGTACTTGACATTAGTAATATTATAGATGAGAAAAGTAGTATAATAAAAGTTCTAATATAATTGATCGTACAAAGAGCACTCGTTAACATAACCATTTTTCAATTTGAGCTTATTTGTGCATTATCAATGAAAAATCATTTCAGTTTGCAAGTCTTTCTAATATTCGGACATGTATGATTCCGTGGCACAAATCTGCTCTCGAGTCTTTCAAATTATGTGTTTTCTCCAATCAAGTCTTGAGACTAATCTGATCGTTGTACTTACATTACTTTTATATTCATCCCCCTCCAACTTCAAATCCAATTTGCTAGGTTGACACATCCGTCAAAGTCAACAAAAGTTCATCAATTAGACTTCGAGTAATGGGATTTTTCAACACGCTTGTACTAGATTCTTGTTGACTCCGACACACGCGTCAACTAGCAATTTCCGAAATCAAACGTTAAGTAAGAAAACCTTAAACCATACTATTTCGTTACAGGAGCCTAAGCTTTCCTTTAATCATAGCGTAGGATCTCAACTGCCTTCCTGCTCCCAATTATTATTCTTTAATGGAAGTGGAATCGAAATCAATGTCTAGAATCTGTTCATATGACAGGTCAGCGGATCCTTGCAATTCGTCAAACGTTCCTTTTTCCTTTTTTGAAGATTTGGCAGTTAAAGCCGCCAATTTTGTAAAAAGAATAGATTAAATTAGTGAAAGTATTACTATTTATTTTGTCAAACCGAGACTCTGAGTGTATTGCACAGTCACCCCCTTCTTTTTATAATTTATCAATTGATACTTTTTTCCTTTCATTGACGTGGACGTGGATGACAAGGTCACATGCCATTGAATGAAGATGTAATGTCTGTAGACACTTTAGGAAACCAATGCAGAATATATAATAATAACAACCGAAAGGACCTCACATACCAAGGAACTTTCGCTGCAAATTTTATGACGACGTGTCGGATTCTAATTTGAAATTTTATGTTGCCAACTCTTTTAAAGATGAAAACCCTAAAGAATGATGATCCCCTCTCAAATCACGCGCATTAATTGTCTCTTAAAGATTTTAGGTGTTCAAAACTTATACTTGGTAAGATATAATAAAGAACAGGAACTAGTCTCATAGAATAAAAGAGGAACTAGAGACATTTTAATTGTTTGAGTTTCTAGGACAAACGATTGGATGCTCAATTTTAAGAATCCCTAATATCTCTACAAAAAGTAAAAGCAAAAGGTAGTTTCCCTCTGGGATTGTCTAATTGTTCGTAGGATTTGGTTTGGGTTTGTTCCAAAACAATATTTGGGAGAATTCTTCTTAATGTATTTGTAGTGATGATTGAATTCAAATCTCGCGAGTAAAGGCCATTTCATCGACTAGAGCATAATATATAGTGGGTGTGTGGCTTTTTTGATAATAGAGAAACAAGTCACTTCTTTAGGAAAACTTTGTTCTCCCTTGAATCTAGTGCAAGTAATTCAGTCAAACACAAAGTAAATCATTAAAACTCCATATGTGAATAACTCAATATTAACAAGATCATGCATTTTTCCTATTTTAGTCAAATGAGATCCTCCCCTTTTCAAGTGGATTAAACTTGATACTTATGGGGCCTATAAAGGGAACCGAGGACTTGCTGGTGCATGGGATTTTTGTAGAAATGAATGGAGTGATTGGCTTGGTGGTTTTTCACATTTGTAGGAATATGTTCATTGACACAAGTAGAATTTTGGGCTTTGTGGTTGGGACTCAATTTTCCAAAATAAATTGATTTTTATAAGATCATCGTTGAAATTGACTCCAAAGCTAGGATGGATCTTATTAGTCCAAAGCTTATGATTAATTATGCTAGCCAGCTTTGCTAAAAGATAGCAAAATTTTGCTACTCTCATTTTGAGTTTAACATAACTTTCGGGAAGAAAATTGCTTTGCTAACTTGGTTTGCTAATCTTAACATTGATAAGCGATTGGGTACTAGATTCTTTACATTTCCTCATCTAGAGTCACTTCATGTTTTGTTAGGTGAGAAAGTAAGGATAGAAGATTTACTAGTTAAATTTTTGTATTCAGCTCTAGCAAGGTACTTTTTTGTGTTCATGCTAAGTTTTAATTATAAATAAAATCTCAAGAGATTGTGAAAAGATTATATGCTAATTTTAAAGTAAATATTAATGGTTGTGAAAGTCTACTTTGTAATCAGCTAAAAATATAATGTTGATGTGTTTCCAAATAAAATAAAATTTTAAGAAAAACGGTTTGTCTAAAATGAATCTCAACACTCTTCGTCCACAGCCTGACTTGCGCAGGTAAAAATCGAGTTACACACATGACAGGGAATATTTCCTAACAACTTAAGCTTTTGGCAAAGACTATTAATTCAACCATCTCAGGTGTTTAAGGTTTTAAACATAGAGTCAAATTGTTTTTGTCACAAAATTAAGCAAAATATAAATGGTAAAAGTCAATTCAGACATGCCCCTATCACCCGGATAGAATGCCCAACGGTGATCGTGTTCTTAACATCTAAGAAAGTCTGGCAATTTCTATCCGACTCAAAGGGAAAAATAAAAAATAAAAATAGAATGCCCTAGTTTGATTATCAGCTCAAATTAAGCCTGGACTTAATTAGTAGTCCTCTTGATCTTGATGGTAGCCTTTAATACTTAAATAGAGAAGCTAGTTCAAGTTAGTGGTATATATTCTTTGACTGAAGGTGCAATATCATTTTATGTCCAAGATCCTAACATTTCTTGTATCATTTTTATGCAAATCCTCAAAATGAAAAATCGATAGAAAACTAAAGGACTAGCTTGAAAAATGTTGCAAGCATGCATAGCCAGGATATGGAGTGCCTTCATAGAGATGCGTCAAACTTAATCATGCTCAAGTCGTAAACCAGGTCCCTGCCTAACATTCACTCCTAGAATAGACTAAAATTGGATTTGGACAGAGCTGAAGAGCTATAGCGAAAGCACCTAAAATTCCCTCCATGCACTTCTTTCTCGGGCATTAAGATACGCGAGAGCGCTACTATCGACCTCATTGTGCTTAGTTTCTGCACGCATCTATCAGAAATGCGCGTCCGAAAATGTCCTAAATATCATATTGCTTATTGATGCAAGCGAGAGAGATCGCATCACCTTTTTTCTTTATTCTTACGAGTTACCTCTTTCTATCTAATTGCACGAACGTGCACTGGCCACGTGTTCGGTCTATCTCTTGGGAAAATACTTGTTTGTACCCAAGTCCATCGCAACCTTTGATCATGTAGAACTTACCGCATAATCAATGACTAAGAATCACGTATCTGGTCCGGTGCAAACAAGACTGTCTCCACTCTTGACAAAGATTGCAATTGCGTCACCTAGAATGTGTGGTCAAGGACCCATTGTAACTTTCTGGAGAAAGAGACGCTAACTACCCCCTCGCACCACAACATAGCATCGGCACAGAAAAGGCAGCTGAAATTTCTGAGTCACTATCCCCACCTAAATCAGCAATCATGACAGCATCGTGAATATTTTCCAACCGTAGAATTTGTAATCATAAAACCCTTTCATATTCTTGCCCTGAAACCTCTCTGAACAAAGTGAGATACTCGGAACGCTAGCGATAGTGGGCAAAGGCGAAGTGGTGGCCAGCAATGGTTGCAGCCATGATTGATCGAGAGAAACTTGACACAAGCTCCAAACATTTATGGAACTAACATAGATAAACTTGAAAGTTACACAGATCAAACAAATGAAATTCTTAGCACACTTTGCAAATGTTACAATGGTATGCAATGACGGGATTTTTAAATGCATTCTGATTGGAGATTTGACATGTGATCCTGACAGCCTAATTTCAAGTTGCAAACTGTAGGGATGTGTGCGCGCAACCCCATACACTAAATCAATCATTATCCAAAAGAGATAAGACCCGCCATGAATCTTACTATATGTTCTCTAAGCTTGATCAAAAAGGATAAATATGAACCATATATCTGTGGAGAAGTGGACCATACAGTAGAGGAGCTCAAAGTCTCACGCCACAGTAGCCTTCAAGATTTTGATCCACCCACATCCTTTCATAAGGAAATGCAGAGGGCAACACTGGCTTCCACCTGAAGGTTGGGGAAATAGTCATAATGCACTCTTGACACACTTGAACCGGTTGGGAAATATTCATAATGCACTCTGTAATACAACTTGCGTCAACTGTTTTAAACATAGTCCATTCAGAAAAGAGCACAGCGAATCAGCAACGTGACAATATACCATATATGTGCTTCAAGAAAATCACAATGAATGGGCAAGGTGATTTTTTTTTTTTTTTAAATGTGATTGAATACTTGTCTTAAAACAATTTACCCATAATTTATTGAGAACACACATGGATATTAAGATGATGCACGATGACTAGCCCCCTTGAATGGGCCAATACTGACGTGAGCCTAGCTCATCGGTGTACCAAATGGCCAGATCTTTGGACCATGTGAAATCCATGGGTTCTTGTTATCTAAGGATGTACATGAGTTAAGTATATCTTCCTTAGGGCGCACACTCGAAAATATGAAACTATATCCTCACCTGAATGTCAAACTGCAGACTTCCTCCATTCGATAGCACTGCATCAAAAGAAATACCTCATAAGATCATCACTCCTTGCATGGGGCAACTTAGGTAGAGTGAAATCTGCTTGTACACCTTTCACATTCTCCGATAGCTAGATATCTTGCACTTTTTGGACACCTGGACAAGGATGGAAATGGTTATAAGCGAATGAATGGAAGCATGCTACATGGCAGCTTAAAAAGCACTACTATATAGATTGTGCAAGACAATTTTTCCCACAACAGAGGAGTTTGAGAGAATTGACAGTTTAGCTTGCATAATCGCAATATCAGTGTCATTCATTGAGAAGAAGACTTGCTTAAAATAGGTGGCTTTGAATGAAATAGCTCAAAATTTTGAAGTTTGAGGAAACTTAAGAAAGTTATGTGGCTTGAAGAACTAATATTAAGACTTGACTTAAAAACTCTGCCTTCTCAACAAAGTTGTGAAAGGTACAAGATTTGGAAAGTGTATGAAATTTCTACACTGTTCAGAAAGCCAGAAAATTCGACGACATTATGGCATTTTAAATAGAACTCGCCATATCGATAAGCCAGCTAGGCAAGTGATACGCAGATCAGATTTTCCTCTCTCAAGTTCTCAAAGATCATATTTATTAACTAAGGCTATGCCCAGTGAGAAGATTCAAGAAAAAGAATACTTCATTTCCCAGGAACAGAGTGCTAGCTATGGATCGCATAACAGCATCACAGTGCCTGTACAGTTGCAAGGAGGAAACGAATGATACAGAATATTCTAGATTCCTTCAGAAAAAATGTTGTGTCAGTAGGGACAGATCTAGAACTTTTCTTAGATGGGGGCAATTTCAATGTATACAATTAACTTCATGTACTCTATCAATTCAAGTAATTAGCATAGTGCTCTTTTACTTGCAAATTATAATTTGTAAGTATAATGTCGAGTAAAACTTCGTTAGGTGCAGCAATTATATGTTAATAAGTATCCAACCGTCTACTGGGATTCTTAAATCTTGGGGCAAAATATCAATAAAACTGGGCAACAATAGCTTCTGTTAGCACCTCTTTTAGAAATTTTATGGGGGCATAAATGGAAAAAAGAAATAAAAGCATTAGAGTATTTAATACATCACCAACATGTGAGTGCAGGCAATTGCCCCCACACCTCACAATGTGGATCCTTCACTGTGTGTCAGGATGTATATCGTCAGGCTTGTTTCAAGCACCTGTCCCCAAAAGCATCTAAAAATTGCATGCGGGACTCTAAGGGATGTTCAGAAGTTATTGCTACAGAGCAAATCCAATTGGATGGTGTGCAATGATATTCACAGCTTTAAGTCTGTTCCCTTGATGTCACTATAAATAACTCTAGAAGATTTGGGATTTCCAATGAATTTTAGCAGATAGAAGGTCAAAAACAGACTAAGGCAGCTGAAAGAGGGCCTTAATATTCAACAAACTGGGTCCAGAAAGGCTGGTTTACTCCATCTATGTATTGCAGGCAACTCAATGAGATCGACATGTGGGAGTAGTAAAATATTCCTGAAGCACCTAGTGTTTCCCACATTTGCTATGAGCTTTCCAGTTTAGACCCAAATCCTTTAAAGTTCAATATAGTTCCGAAGATGATGATATAATGAGAGATAAGCGCATTAGAAGTCCTAAAACTTGTTGCAAAAGTACAATTGAGTCTTAAAACTTTCAAAGAGTGCATTGAGTTCTTAAAGCTTGTCAAATTGGTTCAATCAAGTCCATCCATAAATTCCATCCAATTTGGCTAATTGAAAATGCTAACATGGTTTTTTAATCACTTTCTTAAGACACTCGACATCCATGTGGTGCCCATCAAAAGCCACATTAGGGAACAAAAAACTCGAAAATTATAAATAATAAAAATTAACTAAAAAAGGAAAAAAAAAAAAAAAAAAACAGTGAATAAAGACCAAAACTTAGACTGTTAATCTTCTATCTTTCATTGACGTGCAAGCTATAGACTGTTGATCTTCTTCTTGTGTCATATTCTCTATATCTTCTCTTCAAGTAGTCGAACAAGGAACAATTCCTCCCATTAAATTTGGGCTTTATGTTAAAGAGAGAGAAATCATCATGAGACAGACAAAGTCCATGATTTTTGATATGAGTAAATGTGATGCACTAAGTTTAAAAGGGGATTTGCCTGTTGGTAATCTCTGGTTGCTTTTGTTTAGGGTTTTTGAAGATCTTGCAGAAATTTTTATATTGGTCAGTAATTTTCACTTTCTTTTTCTTTATCTATCCTGATTTTAATTCAAACTGGGTTTGAAATAGTAATACAACACTTTGAATCGTGGCGAACGATTGGACGAATCTCTCTGAGGAACTGTTCAAACTCATGGCACAGAAAATAGACATGATTGATCAATTTCAGCGTAGCATGTCATGTGTGGCTTCACACTGTGATGGCAACGAGTGCTCCATAGCTGATGCTCATGAAGAAGCAGCGAAGGCAAGAGCGCAAGTTCTATTTTCTCTCAGACAGAGAGCTTAGGTTTGTAGAAAATAGGGAATGAAAGAAAGAATACTAGTGCATCAGTGAAAGAAAGAAGAAGATGAACAGTGCAGGTTTTTATTCACTAATTATTTTTATTATTTTTATTTTCTTATTCTTTTTTATTTAAGTTTTTTCCTTATATGGCGTTTGCTGGGTGCCATATTGGCGCCACGTGTCTTAAGAATGTAACAAAAAAAGCCATGTGAGCATCTTCTGTCAGCCAAGTTGGACAGAGTTAATGGATGGACTTAATTAGACCAATTTAATAAATTTTAGGACTTGATTGCACTTTTTAAAAGTTCTAAAACTCGATTGCACTTTTGAGATAAGTTTTAAGATTTGTGATGCAGATATCCCGTATAATAAATAAACGGCAAAAGTTGGCATAGGGGAGAAACTATCAGGGTAACAGGTCTGGTACCGGGCAATTTCTGGTGACCTGAATGGTAATAAGAAACCAGAGACTGAAGGCAAGAATAGAGATGATGTGGGATCTCATAGGTCTCAGGAGTCAACTGGTTGTGGGTTAGTGTTTTGGCCATTCTCTTAGTAACTAAAGAGATTCTGAACACAAGCCGAAGAGCTTAGATGGGCAAAAAGTAAGTTGCCAAGTGAACTGCTTCATTAGGCTAGCATGATATATTAACTTGGGATCAGATGCATCTGTAGAAATTAATCATATAGTCTTCTTATGGGCATAAGAGGAAATCACAAGGCCTGAAGATCAAGCCTACAATAATCCCTTTTGCAAATATGCCAGATCATTCTAATACAACCCCAGAATAAATTTACTCTTTTCCTTTTGTAAAGGCAAACCGGCAGTACTTTGTTTATGGACTGAATTTTATCAAAATTGTTTAATTTTGGCCAAGACATTTTTATTCATTAATGAGAAATTCAGATGGGATTCTTCAAGGTTTCTGAGTAGAGATAGATGAGGCAAATTAGAGAAGACCAAAGATACCATGAACTTACCCAATTTGATGCACTGCTCACATTTTCTCCACTGCCTCTAAAGATTAATAAGGTGAAAAATTCCAACACCTCATTTCTAGGAGTCCTCCCTTTGGAACCCCAGGATTTTAACTCATTCCTTTAAAGAGAGGTCCTCCTATAAAAATATCACGGACTGCTATTGAGAGGTAATACTTACATAACTGATAGCAATATAAAATATGACATGTGGAGATATGCAGAATGCTTAAAGTAAGAACACAAAACGGAACAGAAGGCTTACCTAGGCATTAAATATAGAAAGGTGAAATTTGGTAATTTCAATAGGTCGAGTAGTATGCTACATAACCTTTAGCTAAGACTAAAAAGAGTTTGATCCTTTTATCTGCAGAAAAAGAAAAGATCAAGCTTGAATGACTAAAAATCTGCTAAAGTTACTTTGATAAATTTCTGCATTATAATTTATAACAGATGTTATTACAGCTATCCAGTCTGAAAATATCGATCTACATCCAGTCAAAAATGCAGTAGCCTATCAAGTGCCCAGCATTCAAATTAATTCAAGGTTAATGATTAGGAATAGGACTGACCACAAGGCAGTTTTAATGGAAATTTTATTAGCATTATATTTCCATGGCATTGCTGAAGAAGAGCTTGAGGGAACCAACCTTCACACATCAATTTGATGACGCCTTAAGCCAAAAACTTTGCAGTCCCATACTATATCAGATACCTCATCTTGAGGCAAACTTAAACCCTGCCTCTTTATCAATCTATGTAACTCACAGAAAAATTTGGGGTTTTCCAATTTGATATACTCATGCAGTACCCTTTCGTGATGAGGAACCCAGTTCCTAGGAAAGGGAGTGTAATCACATGAGGGAATCGAGGACATGTGTGAGAACTGAACACCTTCGATTGCATCAACAAGCCCCATCCTCAAAAGATCAGAATATTCAGGCGCAGAATTGTTTGTACTCTCTCTTAATGGACGGCTAAGGTTACGAGAAGCTATTTTGTATACCTTCGCACGAGATTTTAGTCTGTACCTTGCGGCATAGAGTTTAGCTAGAGAGCTTCGAATCACATAAGCACAAAATCCCACAACTTTCTTGCGATTATCAGCATATCTGTACCAATCTGCCATGGTCTCCAGAAACTTATTCATTTGAGCATTTGAATGAGCTTGACTGGAGTAGAGCATTGGAGTGCAAGGTAATGGCTCAGGATCCTTATCACCCTTAACAAACTTAAGACGCCTAAATTGGCGAATACATTGCTGTAAGCTAGCAGTAACGGAAAGCAGAGTGCCCACGCCTTTCTCACTAATGATTTTGCCTCCAGTACTGGTGTACCTGAGTGTCGGGTGTATTACTCGACGACAGATGATATGGTCCAAGAACTGGATACCTCTACTGATATGCTCTATCTCCAACTTCGAATTATCCAGCCTCAAACCAAATTGTGCATCGCAAAATTCAATAATTTCCTTCCGAATTTGCACTGCGTCATCTCTAGGCCCTCGAATTCCTATCAAGAAATGACCCCCATACCTAATATAATCCATTTTTTTCGTCTTCTCTTTCCCACTAGAAGGAACAAACTCAGGCCAAGAAGGGTTATGACATCCATCATCAATTGAACTTTTCCATATGGAATCGAACTGAGATGGTTTGAAGAACTCCACAATCTTCTGTTCCATGAAATGATCCAGTTCATTTAGACAAACATTAACAAGTAAAGGACTTATAATGCCACAACAACCATAATTGGGTACCTTGGCTGCCTCCTCAGGTGCAAAGTCATAAAAGGTCCTCAACCAGAAAGGATCCGGTTTTGGCTCGTTCTCATGCAGAATCTTCTTCTTGGTCCCCTTTTTTTTCTTTGTTCTCAACTTCTCATTGTCATCCCTTGGATTTCTGACCATGGTTCTGAATGCCGACTTGATCAGTCCCAACACTCTTCTATCTTTGACAGCCTTCTCCAAAAGACCCATCACCACATTTACATCCAATCTATCAAAGATTTCAGACACATCACCCTTCAAGAACCACAGATACCCGGCAAAATTACTCCGAATCGTCCTAATAACAGTATGGGCATTTCTTCCCGGCCGAAAAGCATGCGACTTCACCGAAAACCGAGCCTCGAAAACCGGCTCGAGAATCATCAGCAGAACCTCCTGGACCACCCTATCCTGGAAACAGGGCTCGCTCGACTCCAAGATGGCCTTCAGCTTGGTCCTAGAGAGGAACCTGGTGCCTGTTCTATCATAAGGGCTGCGAACCAGCTGATGGGTCCTGTCGTTCCACTTGAATTGGCCGCGAGTGACCGCGCTCCTGAGGGACAGGAGGGAATGGAGCGTGCCGAGATGAATGGCGTTGCGGGGCGGGAACGTGCCGGTCACGTGGGCGCAGGTGCGCTGGTAGGCGAGGACCCAGAGGTCGAACTTCGCCAGGAAGCCCGTGAGGTTCGGGAACACGGCGGCGGCCGGCGAGGAGAAGGACTTCACCCACAACGAGGAGACCAGGTCGACGGGGTCCTCCTGGAGGAGGGAGTACGGATCTTGGACGACCGAGTTGTTCTGGGGCGGCCCCTCGCTGCTCCGGCGGGAAAGCGTCGGGAGCGAGGCGAGGGACCGGGACGGCGGCGGCGGCGGCGGCGGCGGCCGAGGGACGGCGGGAGAGATGGTGCGGGACAGGTGTTTGATGAAATGCCTCTTCGACATCGCCCGATCTTTCCCGCCGGCAGGTGAAGCTGGCTACGCTTTCGATTATTCAGCTTCGACCATCGAATGGAAAAACCAAGGGTTGCCCAAGCAACCTTGGGGAAGGCTTCACGGGGTTTAGTCGTGGCCGCCCGTACCCCGTATTGGGGTGTGTGGCCGGGTCGGCCAACTGGGGCCGGAATCTTTTCGTCCCCAGGATCCCTGACTATCATATCTTTCAGGGATGTCAGCCTTTTAGGCGACCCGCTCAGCCCAGTGGAGTGGTTTTCTTCTGCCTAATTAAAAGAGCGCGCGTAATTTGTGAAATTTTCCATCTTAGGACTTTTTCCTCAATTTTTTTAAGCCAGATACATTAGAGTCTTAAAATTTATCATGAAAATATAATTAAGCCTTAAAAATTTTAAGTTAAAATCTTCAAAAAATTCAATCAAATCCTACAACTTGTGACGAAAGTACAATTGGATCCTAAGATTTATTAAAATGATCTAATCAAGTCATTTCATTAATTATACTTTTTAAAAGTTGGGCTAATACCCTGAAAAACTCAAAATTGGTACACATATGACAAATTTACCAAAAATTATTTTTTTAACCATGAAAAATTCTAAACCGGTATACATGTGATAAAGTTACTCTAACTGATCATAAAAAAACTTTAAATTGGTACATTTATGACAAATTTATTACAAACTAATTTAATCGACACCCACCAATAGTAGACATGCTGGTTCATGCCCTGCCCCCTCATCTAGGAGGGGAGGGGTTTGAAACTCCGTGCCTCCATTGCACGACTAAAGTGGAGTACCGCGGGAGGTGGGCCCCACGTTAGTGCTCCCTTTGGTTTACGCCACGGCCCACATTAGTGCTCCCTTTGGTTTATGCCACCCGTTGCCAGTTGTACGGTTGTTCCAGGGTAAAAAAAAAAACTAATTTATTTGACTATCAAAAACCCAAACTAGTAAATTTGTGATAAATATTCCCTTTGCTAAATTTGATTAATACTATAAAAAAATCACAAAAATTGTAAACTGTGACAAATGAAATGTAAAATCCCAAATTGATATACTAATAAATTGTCATGTGTCATTTAACTTAATAATTTGACTGTAAAATTTAACAAAAATTAATAGAGGGTAAATTTGTTATAAGTGTACCAGTTTATGGTAAATTTGTCAAAGGTATACAAATTTAGGGTTTTTTGTAGTGAAAAAATAGTTTTTGGTAAATTTATCACAAGTGTATCAGTTTGGGGTTTTTTCGGGATATTAACACTTAAAAATTTTAGGATTTGATTATATTTTTATAATAAATCAATTGTTCTTTTGTGATAAATTTTAAGACTTCTGATACACTTATCTTTTCTTCTTCTTCTTTTTCCTTCTTCCTTTTTTAAAGAAGACATTTGAACAAATTTTAGGTGCTAATACTTTTATCGCAAATCAACTTACTCAACCTCCAAATTGGGTAGAAGAAGAGGACTTTGCAACAATTTCTCTAGGATTTTTTGGTCCCACCCATCTATTGGCAAGCAGAGAGTATATTTCTTGCCAACAAGAATGATCTTTTCTCTTATAAAGAATCTCATAACATGTCCTGGATGATATGGACTAAAGCATTGCGAACTTCATTCCGTAGATGCCCGACTTGCTTGTACTAGTTTGGGATGGCCGACATTGTAGATTTGATGAGGGTAGCGCAGCTAATCGTCGAGAGGAATTCGGGTTTTCACCTTGTCAAAGGTATAGTTCTTGATTTTTCGACAACCAGTCATTGGAAGAGGGAGAACCAATTACTAAAGAACTATAAAACAAACCGAGGAGCTCTACCTGAAAAGTAGTTCTAAAGACTTTTCTCTGGGAGCCAAAAAAAAAAAAAAAAAAAACAAGACCACGTTTACACCCATTAAGAATTGGACTCTAATCTTCAACATAAACAAATAAGCAACATAATCACATGAAAAGCAAATGTTTTCATAGTCAAATGGTGCTACTTGTATATTTCATTATAAAAATTTAATCTTTAACTCAAAAACATAAAATGAGACGGTTTAGATCTCGACAGTTCCCGAATTTACTAAGTAAGTTGTGGTTTGATATTTTTCTAATTGTGTGTTAGGAACAAGCCACTCTAAAACCAATCATTCCTATGACGAACCTTTCTTTCTTTGACCAATGAATCGGCGCTTTATAAATTAGAACTCCAGAATTTTTGCAATGGTGCAAAAATAATGCCAAATATATTAAAATTGCTCTATTAAATTGTCGTATCAAATAGGAGTGAGTATGGTTCCGCAATAATACCAAGAACCTAAGAATTAGACCAATAAGAATTAATTAGATTATGGTTTCTAAGATATCTAGGGTATGTTTCATGTTCCAAAAATTTGAGAATGTATTCAAAAGGGCAAGTTCTAGGTGGAATCAGAAACTTAGAACCAAAAACAAGTCTTTTATGTTTTCATTGTTCTATGCCTTGGTGCGATGCTACGGCATTCTATAACGTTTAATATTAAATATATAATCTGAAACCATCAGTCTAAACTTTTAATTTCAGCGATATTCCGACATTTTTACTTTGTTAGTATTTCATAATTTATATGCATCTAAATATAAGTTGTAATTAGTAGATTATAACAAATGGTGATAATTAGAAATAATGATTCATTATAATTATTCAACCAAGAATATAAGTAGAACTTGAGTAGACTTTGTAACGTGACGAGTAGATTCTAAGTCCTTAAGTATATAGGATAAGTTTCATGTTTCAAAAATCAGAAAACCTATTTCGACATATTAGTTCTATATTTCAAGGAGAATTTGAATGAACTTGGAACCATTCACCCTTAAATGTCAGGTGGATTTTAGCACCGAACAAAAAAAAAAAAAAGAGAGTAATTGAACGTGTTAGTGAAAATAAAAAATAAATAAAGACAAGGGAGGGAAAACATCAAACATGCGACGAACTGGAGGGGGACAGTCGTCTCCCCAAAGCTCTCTCGATTAACCCACTAGTCTCCCCCTCCCGGCCATTGACCTGCAAAACCAAACCATGTCTCTCTCTCTCTCTATGTCTATGTCTTCTCGCAGGTAGGCCGATCGATCCGCCTCGCGATCTCTCTCGCCGATTTGCATTCCGGGCCTCGTCGCCGCGTGGAGGAAGCAGATCGGAGGGAGGAGGGGCGGCGACGGCGAGCGCGATCCATCCACCATGACCGACTCCTTGCCTTATTCAATGAAGGACGTGAAGTACGACAATGCCAAGTTCCGCCACCGATCCCTCTACAAGGTCTGTCCTCTGCTGCTTCTGCCCTCGCCTCTTCCCGCCCGGGGTTTCCTCGCGTTCGATTCCCTGCGGTGCGGAATTGGAGCTGCGCAAGACTCGGGATTTGAGATCTTGATCGGTTTTTGATGATTGGGTCGCTCTTAGATTTTTCATATAGGACGGATGGGGGATGCTTTTTTTTTGCTAGGAGTTAATCTGATCGATCGGTTTTTACTGGAACGAGGGTCTGACTTAATCCGGCTGTGGTGTGGAGTTGATTCTATCCGGTCGAGTCTTACTCGCATATGGGAATTGAGGGTTAGCTTAGTTCAGCTGGGAAAAGAAAAAGTTAATTGTAAATGTGTCGGTCCGCATTATCTTGCTGGCTCTCTGCTAGGAACTTGCCTTCCTGTCTCTTTGGCTTAACTTCTCCTTTAGGAATTACTCATGAAGAGCCATACCCTAAGGTGTGCGTGAATAGTGAGGTGTATTAGGAGGGTTCCGGGATTCTTAACTTCTGTATATCGTTCAAGGTGTTCCATTGTTAGCTAGCCTATCATCCCCTAGAGAGAGAAGTATTTATGCATTGGCCCATATGGCTTATGTGGTTTGGGGGGACCGACCAATCACACTGTCCACGAGATATGCAAGTCATCTTGCACGGTGCCTAAATTTTGGAGTCGCTCATTTTTTCATTGGCTTGATGCAGCACATATCACTGTCGAATGGTGTGATCTCACGTGAAAATGATGAATTACTTTCTCCTTCTAAAGGGGTTTCCATCTTAAGCTTACCAAGATTTTGAATGAGGTCATTTAGGTAACTTCATGAATTGCAGACATTGGTCTTTCCTCAGTGAACTTATGAGTAGCATAGTAATTCTTCTAAGTCGTGATAAAGAGATGGATCTGAGGTTGCTTGGTGATTTGGCATGCT
Organism: Eucalyptus brandiana; assembly: GCA_014182725.1. Lineage (NCBI taxonomy): Eukaryota > Viridiplantae > Streptophyta > Magnoliopsida > Myrtales > Myrtaceae > Eucalyptus > Eucalyptus brandiana. Next base: position 6,732,558 of record CM024671.1, read on the forward strand.
ATGCAAGTTATAGGCTTCATTGATTTCCATTACACACTGTGATTTCAAGTGTTTACTATGACGTCACAGTGTTGATGGAATAATTAAATATTAAACCACGCTTTGTCTAACCGCTTAAGCTCTTAGAATAGTTGGTAGTGGTCCAAGAAAATTTCATATAATATTAGAGCTAGAGGTCCTCAGTTCAAATTTTTTCAGATCCTAGTTGCCTCCAAAAAAAAAAAAAATATATATATATATATATATATGCTTAATATTAAGCAAAAAAATTAAACTAAGCATGAAAGGGAGTGATAGAGTAATTAAATATTAAATAACACTTTCATCTAATAACTTAAGCTTTTAGAACAGTTGGTAGTGATCTCACCAAAATCTCACAAGTGTAATATGCTGATGCCACTGCCCTAGTTGTTCCATTGTGTACGAATGATCATGCTCTTTGGTTTTGTATGGTCTATTAGAGCCCAAAAAGTATTGTTTGGTGTTGTGGGTATCACTTGAATGCTAACACTAGAGAAAAATTATGTTATGTTCTGATGATGTGCAAGTGACCGGGCTGATCTTGAGGCCTGAATTTTTCTAAAGGGAGTAACAAGACCAATGGATGAACATCCCAAATCTCACTGAGGTGATATTTCCATGAAATTTTAACTGAAGATCACTAAGTACCAAACCTCTCTGAATCTCTAGCTTTCTGAGAAATGAAGCACAAACGAGTGTCTTGAGTCAAGAAAAATAGCTGACTGGATGCTTCCCAGTAATATCTAGGAAGGATAAATACATCAATTTCAAAAAATAAGTCAAGTACAGTTTCTCTTATTTTGTCCTTTAGGGGATCTTGTCACGATTGAACTTCTCAAAGGCTTAAGTAGGAAAGTTACGTGATTCTGTTGTCCCTTCTGGCTATGAAAAGTCTTATACCGAGTTTCAGTTTTCCCCCTTATCTTTTGTGTTCATTCACTGGCATTTGCCTGAAAAATATTCAATTTATCATGGGCATAAATATTACTTAGAGTTACATTCTCGCTATGATGTGTGAACTAACTGGGATGCTTATGATGCTCCTGGACCTGGCAGGAGCCACTAGCTTTGTCCAGATTACTGTCATATTTGGAGTATACCAGATAACTGAAGCAATCCAATATTGTTGATCATTATGAGTATGGACATTTATACCTTATAGGGACAGACAAACTGGTTCTACTTCTTGTATTGGTGTTGTCAAACTTATGCACTTTAGTCATAGTGAGTAAAGTTAGCGCAAACAAGTGGCCTATAATGTGGTTAGCCCAAAAAGAAAGAATGAAAGAGTGACCTAAAGTACCAAAAGGATTCCTCAATGAAATAGTAGCCTGTCCTCTTTATGAAAATATCTTTTCAGGTTGTGCTTTCTTTTGACAATTAGTTTGTTCAAGAAAAAGTATGTGATTCTGATAGAAAGCTGTTGGTTGCATTCTTTCATATCTGGCTTTCCCAGGTGATAAATCAGACCTTGCTTACTCATAAGCGTAATTGGTTAAGTTGTAGTACGGGGAAATTCCTTGCTTTGGTGATGCTCTTTGGTTTAGCATACCTTTTCTTGACACATACAAGTTCAGGCCCCGAAGTTTCTGGTGGATTAGTGAAAAATGCCATGAGAAATGAAAAGGAAAAGATCAATAGTGATGGCGGACTTAGAAGATTTTGGAGGAAACCCCCAAGGCTTCCTCCTCGTTTATCACCTGATGAGAAGGGCAGAAAAAATTCTTTCGGTCATGAAGCTGAGAATCCAAGTTCCAGATTAAAGTGGGTAAGTAGACAGCAAAAGGTTAAGGATGCTTTTATCTATGCATGGTCTGGTTACAAGAAATATGCGATGGGCTACGATGAACTCATGCCTCTCAGCCATCATGGCGTTGATGGATTAGGAGGTTTAGGTGCAACAGTAGTGGATGCTCTTGATACTGCTATTATAATGGGTGCTGATGAAATTGTCTCCGAAGCTGGTTCGTGGATTGAAACTGAACTATTAGACAGGATTAAGCACAAAGGTCAAGTCAATTTGTTCGAGACGACAATACGTGTGTTGGGTGGTCTTTTGAGTGCCTATCATTTAAGTGGAGGAGATGGGGGGATGAAATTGACAAGAAATGGTCCCAAACCAGCAGTATACCTGGATACTGCTAGGGATTTGGCTGATCGTCTGTTATCTGCTTTCACTGCTAGTCCAACTTCGGTTCCTTATAGTGATGTAATTTTACGTGATTCTTCAGCACATCCAGCTCCTGGTGGACTGAGTAGTACTTCAGAAGTTTCTACTTTGCAACTTGAGTTTAATTATCTCAGTATGGTTTCTGGTGATCCAAAATACAGTCTGGAGGCAATGAAAGTCTTGGAGCATCTGAAGACTCTACCCAAGGTGGAGGGCTTGGTTCCTATCTACATAAGGTTTGATAATCCTAACTTTCGTTCCTATAGACATGGAGCAATTACTTAAGCAGATTCAGTTATTTTATAGGGTGCTGCGGAATAACTCAAATAATGAACTTTCCATTCTTCAAGCATATGGTTTCTAGTTATTCATCTTCCATTCTCTTCTGATGATGTTTGTCTGCTGAGTGCAGCCCTCAATCTGGTCAATTTAGTGGAGAAAATATCAGGCTAGGCTCTCGGGGGGACAGCTATTATGAGTATTTGCTGAAAGTGTGGCTTCATCAAGGAGGTAGTCAAAATACTAATATGACCTACCTATATGATATGTACAGTGAAGCTATGAAGGGTGTACACAACCGGCTTGTGCGTAAATCAGTCCCGAATGGCTTGGTTTTTGTGGGAGAACTGCCTTACGGATCTAATGGTGCTTTCAGTCCAAAAATGGATCACCTGGTATGTGGTTTCTAATTATTGAAGTACTCTAAGATAGAGTCATATTTTCCATCTAATAATTTAAGTTTTACAACTTGTCAGTGGCCTTACAACTTCACTATGGTATCTGAGCCTTGATCCAATTTTTTACTTCCCTTTTAGTTCATAGTTCCTCTGGTGGATCCTTGTTAGCCTTACTCCCTGACCTTCTATACCACATGCCTCAATGGTTCCTTTATATTGTCTTTCATCTGACTTACACATGAACGAGGGTGTTTGAAGTCGCACATTGTTGACTGTAAGAATTATTGGTTTAGATGTCCAGGGAGCTAACCGTTTAGAGACAAGCGTCATGCGTTTTCTACTACCAAATCTAATTTGTTGAAGTAACTGATGGAAGAAAAAAGGTTATAAAAATTAAGTACAAAAATCCTTACAAAAGATTATTCTTGACAACCGGATGCTTGAAACAGTGATACAACTATTCATTCAAGCCATGCCAGTTTTGCCACTAGCTACATGATTGCTGATATATATTTCATTTAACTGCTTGCTTTGAGCAGTCAATGTCATTCCTTACAAATTCATTTTTCTTGGCGGAAAATAAGAAGTTCCCTTTAACATTTCTAAACCTTCATGAAATAACCATATTATCCCAAGCACTTGCTTTCTTGCATTTATACCTTCATTTCTTGTAGGCTTGAACTACAATTTGCTTCACCACTGTTTGTGTCTAATGACACCTATTTGGTTAACATTGAACTTCATAGGGTCTGTTTGACCTAGTAATACTTTAGAATCTTCTCTTGACCTTGCGCACCATCCTCTGGCCATGTGGTTGTTCATTTGTATTTATTATCCTTCCATACTCTTGATGCTGCTTTATATTAAATTCACTAAAATCCCATCTAATAACTATTGGTTGTTATGATTGGCTTGTCCACTACCACAGCTAGAAAGAGTTTTGAGACTGTATCCTGTTTTCAGCCATATTGTTAATGTGAATCCTTTATTCTCTCTTTCCTTCTAGTATAAGTCATGGCAATATCATATAAATTTTTTAATCACTTGTGTGCTAACCAATCAACCACTTTCTGAACGGTGGATGCTGCTTTTTGCACTAGCTATATATGGTTCAAAATAGGCAATTGGTTCATTCCAAATAACCATAATTCTGACTATAAGCGGCATCTTTCTGCAGTATTTAACCTCTGTTGGCTATTGAGTATATATATTGCTTTGGCTATGCATTTGTCTGCGTCACCTGTTACAATCTCTGAGCATTTATTGAAGAAAGCCTTAATCAATGTGACTAGTTAAGAGTTCAAACTACAAATATGTATATCTTGATACCTGAGTCCAGCCAACTAAGAACCCAATAAAATCCTTCTTGTTTAAACTAACACAATTGAAGAGCTGTGAAACAAATAATGCTGGGAAAAGATGACAATTAGCAGCATTGAATTTAAGAACTGACTGGCAAAAGTGAAAAGCTGAAACATAACTTTCCCTTCTTTCAAAGTTGGACATCTGGTCAGTTTACCACTAATTTTGCAAACAGTAGCACAATTAGCTGAAAGAACATCAGTTATTGGATTTCTGATTTAAAAAAAAAACTAACAACCACGCTGAACTAACTTTGTTAGTGGAATCTCTCCCAGGTCTCTATCTGTTAGATAATTTTGTCTAGGTGCTTAAGATTGTGCATGGGAGGATCATATTTTTTTAGTTTAAATGTAGAAGCCTTTCCTCAATTTTCTCTCCTCCTTGAATCCAGGAAATTTTTAGGTTAGCTATCTAACTCAAAAATTTACCTAGAATCCTGACATGTCATAGTTTCAAATTTTTGCACGGACAGTCAAAATTCACCCGGAGGAAATAAATCTATGTGATCTATGTGTTAAAAGATTTGAAATTCATGAAGCCTGTTCTGGATATGGTAATTCTTTTTGTTCCTCTGATTCTTTAAACCATTTTTCTGTCAGATCAATCTGCAATTCACCAAGAAATTCGTTTATCTTTATTGAGCTCATGTTGATGCTTTGCTCTCTCTCTCTCTCTTTCATGCATATTACATATGAATAAGCACATTTATTTTACCATGCGACTTTTTATGACTGTTAGGTATGTTTCCTGCCTGGTACACTTGCACTTGGTGCAACAAAAGGCAAGACAAAAGAGAGAGCAATGAAAGACAATTTACTCACATTTGAAGACCTGGAAAATTTGAAGCTTGCTGAGGATTTGATGCATACATGCTTTGAGATGTATTCAGTAACCTCTACTGGTCTTGCTCCGGAAATTGCTTACTTCCATACAGAGGTAGGTTTTTCTTGTATATTTTGCAGTTGGATTAGAACTTCATCTTTTTGAGCATGGTTAAAGGAAATTTTAACAAGTGAAGTTGATTTGTATTTTGTTTTCGGAAGTAGTTGATAATATAACTGTATGTCGGTCACTTTGGAATAATTCTTTTGATTGGCATTGCTAATGCATCTAATGAGCATTTTAATTTGAACAGGAGTACTCTGAAGAGGGTCTTGATGGTGGAAATAAGACCTCTAAGTATATGGGCGACATTATAATCAAATATGCTGACCGTCATAATCTTTTGCGTCCTGAAACAGTGGAATCATTGTTTTTTCTGTACCGTATTACAGAAGACCCAAAGTATGTTCCTTTAATTTCTTTCAGAATATGCTTTATTTGTTATTCCCAGCACCATTCAGCACCCTAGATTTTTGTCGATATCCACCTGCTCACCCGCCTTTCTGAGTGTAGTTGTGATCAAATTTTTATAATGCAGATACCGTGAATGGGGCTGGCAAATCTTTGAGGCATTTGAGAAATACACCAAGATCGATACTGGTGGCTACAGTTCTCTTGATGACGTCACCCACATTCCTCCTCGAAGGAGAGACAAAATGGAGACCTTCTTCTTGGGAGAGACGCTGAAATATTTGTATTTGTTGTTCTCGGACAGTGATGTTATTCCATTGGATAAGTTTGTTTTCAACACGGAAGCTCACCCTTTGCCTATTAAAGGCGCAGTCAGGAGTAGCTAATACATACAGTACATCATGATCACTGCGAAGATTATACATCAGAAAGATCACGGCCCAAACTGCTTTTTTTGTTTAGTCAGTACCTCTAGGACCCAAAGGAAGCATGGCCTGTTTGACGAGGGTTATCCGCAGCGAATTCTGCCATAAAGCATCCTCCATTTGTAGTGAGCAGTCTCAAATCAGAAATTATTTTGGATCCCCCAATATTTCTCCCTCTTTGATTAGGGCAACACTGGTATCATGCTCTTTCAACTGGGGCTGTTCATCTGTCTTTTACTTCCTCAGTCGATTCTTTTCTTCTCTGTACCAATAGATAGAGGATGTTAGCATCTCAAGTATAGGGTGGTTGGACTATATCTTTTGCTTTCTAGTTCATCACGTCATTTCTAGCTTTTGGAGCCCATTTGACCTGTTCGGACAAATATGAAACACAGCTACTGATTGAGACACTCTTAAGTTTCCATAGAGAGCTGGATGCTAGATTCTCTGGAATGATGCTAATGGGAGCCGATATGCGACACCTGATTTTCTGAATGTATACTCATGTCAGGAAGTTACCTCGAGATTTTGGCGCTAGTCTATTATAACGTCAAATAGATGAAGCATAGAGTGGTTTTATTGAGCCTTTTTACGGCAGCTGTTATGTAAACTTTTTCAGTAGTACCTTATGACAACAGTTGATGATTGTGAAATTAGAACTCTGTTCGAACATCCGAATGCCAATTCCCTTTTTCCCTTCAAGTACTTATATGAATGTCGAATGAATGAAGCTACCTGTTTCTTCAAGCTGCTCGCTGCTCTTTCCATAGCAACAAATAGAGAATGAAGTTTTCTACTGACATTTTCTGGCGTGAATGAGAATTTGAGTTAGACTACACACCGACTGAACAGGTTTGATCTTTCAGAACTGTAATTTGAACTTTCTCTGTGATGGGAAAAGGAAATGGTATCATAGTAGATGTGTATGTTGTACTCCGTAATCTTGTGTTTCCTGTGTATCTTGTAACGCTATGAATATGTCATAAATAAATGTGTGGTCTTTCCATGACACATGGTTTTTCTCTCAATCCTTTACCTCCTTATCACATGAATCAGAGCCCATGTGAGGAATCCCCTATCTTCCAAGTGCGGCCGCCTGCACCTTGCAAACCCTAAGACAGTACATTGAACAGCCTCTGCAAAATAGCCTACGCCGGTCTTGTTGTCTCCGGCTAGCTGATGTCCGCCACTGCAAGCCCCTTGACCAGGGCCGAGTTTCTCAGACAAAATCAATACTTCGCCTGAGCTGAGCTCCTCAACCATAGAAAACAAGTCTAGATTCTCGAAATCCTAGCGTGAGTCCCCTTTAGATCTCAAAGTTGTTCTCCGGTGAAATGGAGGGCGTAGTCTTCAGCGGTGAGCTCATCCTAGTCGCGAGCTCCTTTCAGCGGTCTTCTCTCTCTAGTACTGAGAATTGCTTATATATTGTTTCGAAACTTATTGTCCTTTATATTTAGTATAAAAGGAAAATAATTCAAGCAAAGATGTCTATTAATATCTTTCAATGGTAAAATTTCATATAAGGGTCCAATTTTTTCAAAAGATGACCAAAGTAGATTTTATCTTAAATAAGCCCTTCAAGTGGCCAACCTAAACTTAAATAGTTGGCCAAATCTTCGCTAATCAGCAAACCCATGCCCCTGACCTAAACATAGGGAACTGATGAATCTAAAATCGTTAAATCTAAGCAATTGCCATAGGCTTCAAATAATCAAACTTGGTGTCCTAATAGCCTTAATCAACTTGGAAAAGTTACATATGAAGGGAAGCTTTGATTGATCGGTTGGTAGGAAGATGAAACATTGTCAAAATCATGTAATACTAGGCTTGCCAAGTTGAAAAGTATGACAAAGCTAACCACTTTGGAATTATCAATATGTTTTCCCGCCATGATGACCTGTCATTTGGAACATGATTAAATTCCGGATCATCACTGTAAATATTTACGGAAGGGAATTTATAAGTTCAGGAACCATGAAGCTCAAATTGAAAGTGTGCAATAATATTCTTTCAAGAGAATGGGTTTGGAACTCTGCAGAAGACTCAACACTTGCAATTAAACAAATTAAGAGATTTCAAGAAGAACACTCATAAGTTGCGCACCTAAGAATTTCGAGAACTAAAGTATCTTGATGTTCACAATAGCACATCAATCAAGTACATCGTCAATTCCTCCAATGGATCTATTTTGTGATCCATCGACCGGCTCTCACCCAGGTGAGTTTTTCCCTATCCAATGGTGATAATATTCTCCCTAGAACCCTCCTGCTAAAACCCTAGATCAAAACCCATCGATTTCTATCCATACTCTTTACCCACAACTCATAACCAAACTCATTATCCTTAAAATGGAGGAAGATATTTAATGTTCCTTTTTTTTTTGGTGGTCTTTAATGTTCCTTTTCTTAGCTACGAAATCCTAGATTCACATGATGAACACGATGCCGCTTGTTGTCTAGCGTTCTTGAAAGCTCTAGTTGAGTCGATCATCATCTTGTTCTCGCTTCTTCATTCGTCCAACGAAATTGTGGGAAAGGATGGGCGACGACCCATCATGGTGTCGAGTACAGCTCCCTTCAATCCCATGGTCCAGAGGGGCTGTTTTAACTTTCTTACGAATCCTAGAAGGGGTAGAATCAGTGTAGCTGTTTGAACTTCGAACCTCAAGGTCACTAGAAAGCTACCCACCATCTAGGTAATTTCCACACCTGTACTCACCAAAACCATGGCTGATGGGGAAGAGAATGACAGAAGGTTGACTGCCCTATTTCGAAGGCTAGAAGATTTGTGGTTGGAGGATGTAAGGAAATAAATTCCTAAAAAACGATCCGATACTCAATCGAACATTGAAAACGAACGCAGAAAATGTGCCTGGAAAAATATGTTACACCGATCAAAAAGTATATCACATGGTCGGACATATCTTAATTTTCACATATTAAGCACTGTCGTTCACAATTTTATGAGGAATTTTTGGAAGCCCTGATTTCGTTTGTGAAGGGGAGTGTACTGAGAGAAGGACGAACAGAGAAAACGTATTCTCTCTTTTCAAAAACGCTATCACTCAGATACGTAATTGCTCAGATATCACAATTGCTCAGATATCACAACTTCCCAGATTTTCCCTAGATTTTCCCTTTTTTTTTATTATTTCTTTTTATTTTACAATAACTGCACTATGGGCCCTTCACTTATGGGCCTAAGTAAGCCCATCAAACATAAAAACTCATAATCTCCCACTTGCATGTGGTGGGCCGAATGAAACCCTCTTTACCCCTCTGCAACATTCATACTGATGAATAATCCATACGACCAACATACTTTGAGAACTCGTTGCCATACATCTGTTATGAATATATAGCACTTCATAATATGCATCACATTTTTGAGTAGATTTATTTCTCCATTGATCTCTTTTTAATAACGATATATTGTATTCACAATTTTGATTATTTAAAAAACAATCATAATTGGTCAACTAGTGAATATAAAACTAGAATGTGATTTTCCAAATTTGATCTTCCTCTTTCCTTGAAACTCTCAATTTTAATTTAACTTACTTTTTTAGAAATGTCCCATTAAATCAAATCAATTCATGATCATTGGCAATATTTTAAGATAGCAAACATTGAATAGAAATCTTGAGAATAAATAAGAGTTATGAGGGCACTTAATTGAGGAACTCTTTTCCTCAAGAGTCTCATATTGCATAAAAGTTGAAATCAAAATTTTTGCCACTCTTGTTGGTCATTTCATGCATACATAGTATGAAATACATATTACGGTTAACTCTTTTTCCATGGAGTATGTCTACACTTTCAATACCGTATAGATGATAGTTCAGACATACTTACATCTAGTATCATAGACATATAAAGTAAAATATGTGGGTTATTTTACTTTCAGACATAGTAAATATTATATCCTTATTTTAACACTTAGTTAATGTGACATATATATTTTAAGCTTGAGCTCTCGATTACCACCTAGATAATGAGCTTAAAAATCGTCTCATCTATATTTATCACATAATAAATAGAGGCGATTACCAGTATAAGTGGACTAATCTTTTATCTGTCTGACATACTATCTCAATTTTATAAAGATTCATAGGCATTAATAATGAAAACACAAATTCATTAGATGTTGACACTTAAGGAAAATTTTAATATTCAGTACATCAGCCTCTATGTAGTCCTAGAGATTTCACATGGCCACAGAACACATCTCTAGGTATTGGCTTCGTCATAGGATCTGCTACCATTCTATGCGTAGATATATACTGTAAGTTTACATGTTTTTGTGCAACTATATCTTTGACAAAATTATACTTGGTATCTATATGCTTGATTTTGCTATGATATTTTGGATCTTTGGTGTACACTATCGCTGCTTGGTTATCACAGTTAACCAACAATGAATTTGCAGCATTCTTAATAACACCTAAATGATCCAAAAATCTTTTAAGCCAAATACATTATTGTATTCCTACTGACAATACCACAAACTCAGCTTCCATCGTGGACAAGACTATACACGTTTATTTCTTACTGCTCCAAAATATATGGCGCAATTATTCAGTAAGAAAACAAATTTAGAGGTAGATCTCATTTCATCAAAATCTCATCCCTAATCAATATCTGAATAGCCTTCAAGTTGTAGATCTTTTCCTTGGTAACTCAGCGTATAATCAGCAGTTCCTTTCAAATACCTCAGTATTCTTTTGACGGCTTTCCAATGTGCTTGACCTGAATTGGATCGATAGCTACTCACTATTCTAATTGTAAAACATATGTTAGGTCTTGTATATATCATAGTGTACGTTAAGCTTCCAACAACACTAGCATAAGGAACATGTTGCATTTGTTCATTCTCTTGTGAAATCTTTACACACATTCTATGGCTCAATCCTTCACTTTTTACAATAAGAGTATCTATGCATTTACAGTTTTGCATATGAAATCGTTCAAGAACCTTAATTATGTATGTTTCTTGCGAAAGAGATAAGGATCTCTTTAAACGATATCTTGAAATCTTAACTTTAAAAATGTATGCAGTCTCACCCATGTCTTTTATCTTAAAATTGGAAGATAACCAACTATTGACAATATTAACAAACTTCATATTACTTCCGGCAACTAGAATATCATCAACACATAATGATATGATCACAAATTAATCTTTGGATCTTTTGATATATATACAATAATCTTCATCAATCATTGTAAAATCATATCTCATTATTGCATTATGAAAACGTATATACTATTGTCTCGACGACTACTTAAGGCCATATATCAATTTCAAAAGTCAACATACCTTTTGTTCTTGGCCTTTCATAATGAAACCAACAAGTTGTTTTATATATATTTCTTCTTCTAATTATCAATTGAGAAAAGTAGTTTTTACATCCATTTGATGTAACTCAAGATCCATACTTGCTACTATTGCTAGAAAAATGCGAATCGAGATAAATTTCATTACAAGAGAAAATATTTTCTCATAATTAATTCATTCCTGTTGATTATACCCATTCACCACAAGATGAGCCTTATGTCTTTCTATTGAGCCATTAAATTTACGTTTTTTCTTGAGAACCCATTTGTTCCCAATGGCTTTGCGTTCTTTTGAAAGATTAACTAGTTTTCAAACATGGTTTGACTTCATTGACTTTATCTCATCTTTTATTGCATGCATATATTTTTCCTTACTAAAACAATTTAGTGCCTCATTTATATTTCTTAACTCATCTTCATCCTGTAAAGCAATCATAAAAGTTTTCCATTCAATGTCAAAATGTTGACTATGAATACTTTTGCAACTTGTTCGTCGTACGGGATATTGTACACTTTGCACATCATTCTCCATTATGCTCCCACCCGGATTAGATAATGACGATATTGTCTTATTATGTGGTTGTAATTGAGGGTGAGTCGAATTTAATTCCTCACTTCTCATGTTACTCCCACTTGGACGAACTCTATTAAGTTTATTATTTTGATCAAATGTTTCAAATAAGGAGTAATCCTCACCTATTTTGTCCTTCTTAGGAAATTCATTCTCTAAGAATGTGACATCCCATGATTCAAATTCAGTTATACTCTCACTTTCTTGCTCATCTATAAACATATACATTTTCAAGTGTTTTGAGTATCTTATGAAAATACTCTTCTTACCTCTAAGACCCAATTTTCCAAACTTGTGAGAGGGCTTATAAGTATAGGCAGCACAATCCCATGATTTAAGAAAACTTAAGTCCAATTTTCTATCTGTCTATAACTCATATGAAGTGAAAGTAATTGATTTAAAAGGCATACAATTAAGTATATAAGCAGCAATTAATAAAGCATCATCCCAAAAGATAATAGGTAAGTTAGCATGTGCCATCATGGACTTACCCATTTTCAGTAGGGTTTTGTTTCTTCCTTTCGCAATGCCATTTTGTTGAAAGAGTATAAGGAATAGACAACTGTCTTTCTATTCATTTTTTATCACATAAATTTCTGAACTCATCAAATAAATATCTCGACCTCGATCGGATATTAATACTTTTATTTTCTTAATTAATGATTTTCTACCAAGCTCATAAACCTTTTGAAATAACTTAATACTTTAGATTTATGAGAAATCAAATAGACATGTTCGAATCGAGTATAGTCATTTATAAATGTGATGATATAAATAGTCTCGTGTCTTTCTCTCACGTTCATTGGACCACAGATGTCAGAATGGATTAATTGTAAAGGAAATTGAGCTCTTTTACCTTTTCCAAATGGTTTTCTTGTCGTTTTCCCTACTAGACAATGTTCACATATGGACAAATTGACTTTTTTAATATTGCCCAACAAGCCCTCTTTGGCTAGCTTGTTCATATGTTGTTGGTCAATATGACCAAGTCTAGCATACCACACATTCACATCATTATCATATGAATTAAAATACATGAAGAAGAAATAACAAACATTAACATTACCATAGTCAACATTTAATACAATAAAATCATCTAGCAAATAACCACAATCATAGTAGTTTATGTTCAAATACAAATCTACATCATTATTATGGAAGTTTAACTAAAACAAAGTTTTACCAATACTAAAACAGACACTAAATTATAACAAATCTCCAGAGCATATAATACATCAACTAGGAACAAGGTACGTCCACCACGCATGTTTAATTGACATGTGCCAATTCCTTTAACTTCAAATCTAGAGTTGTTTGATACATAGATCCATTTAGTTCCAGTTGGTACTCGTCTAAATTCCACAAATGATTCTCTATCATTTGCTACATGGTCAGTTGCTCCTGAATCTACAGTCCACAAATGATTAGATTCAGTTAAGAATACATAACTTGATACATAAGTGGAGTTCTTAAAGGTACAAGAGGTGTTTACATTCTTTGGCTTGCGACAGTCGCGAGTATAGTGACTATTCTTGTCACAATTATAACACTTCACCCTCGACAACTTCTTCATTCGAGGATGCTTCCCTCTTTCATGTGGTCAACTTTTGATTTCTTTCTAAAAAAAACTTGTTCTCTTGCCTTTCCACCTTTTGAACGAATATGGACATTTACGCTTGGAGCTCGAAACCCATTGTGAGCTAGAATCAACATAATAAATGTTAGTTTCCAGCTTAGCCGCACGGGAGGCAGTCCTCTTCTAACTTAAGATGGCACACTGCATCCTTCAATATTTTAATGTTCTCGTTGTGTGTTAGGTATACCTTCATATGCTCCCAACTTCTCGTTGTGTGTTAGGTACACCGTCCTCATTCGAGGACGCTTTCGTCTTTCATGTTGGTCAACTTTTGGTTTCTTTCTCGAAAAAACTTGCTCTCTTGCCTTTCCACCTTTTGAACGAATCATGACATTTGCGTTTGGAGCTCAAAACCCCTTGTGAGCTAGAACCAATATAATAAATATTAGTTTTTGACTTAGCCGCCCAGAAGGCAGTCCTCTTCTAGCTCAAGATAGCACACTACATCCTTCAAGATTTTAATGTTCTCGTTGTGTGTTAAGTGCACCTTCATATACTCCGAACTTTGAAGCAGAGAACGGATCATTGCTTGCACTTGCTGCTCATCAGTGAGGACATGGCCAACATCCTTTAGCTCATTAATTATGTTTGACATCTTTCTCAAGTGTTGTTTCATGGTTTGACCATAAGGCTTCTTGTAAGAGTCAAACCTTATAATGAGCTATCTCAGTTTGGTCACCGATGTATGATCAAATCTTGCTGCCAATACTTCTCACATTTCCTTGGCATTCTCAAAACGCCTGAACTCTCGCATGACATCATTCTCCATGCTATTCAGCAACGTAATACGAGTAAGAGAGTTATTTATCTTCCATGCAGCAAATGCATCCTTATCTTTTTTATGTTGTACAGTGTTCCTATCTTCAAGTTCTTCCATAATCAGGTTAAGAGTTTCTAGTGCCTCTTGCTCTTCCAGCACATATTGGATTTTCATATGCCATATTTCATAATTATCGTCGTTTAGCTTCTAACCTTTGTTTAATTCAACGATTATACTCTTAGTTGCTGAAGCCATTGGATCTGAACACATTAGACACATATGCACGAATTATTAATGTCTATTATTTATGCATCCATTTCGCATAAACTCATCATATTAATGAATAATTTCAAATAAGGTTTCAAAATCAAAAGGTCACTATATTTTCAATTATCATCTAAAAATCCTAATTTGAAAATATCATTAATATAATATTCTATGCAAAATAAGTTCTTTGAAGCTATAGAAACTTTTATGAACTATCCATAACAATTAATAATAACAGAAGCAATTGACATTGGATATTTATTAACGATAGAATATAAATATTTCCACATAATGTAACCCACAACAATTAAACTACCACCCGCGGTGGTGCAGTTGGATTCGGGCTCTCTCCTCCTCACAAAGTGGAGTAGTTCGAATCCTAGAGGCGTCGCATTTGCGCAACTCACCTGTGGCTAGAATTGTGGTGGTGGCTTAGTCCGCCCTGGGTTTATGCCACCGGCTACCGACTATATGGTGATTCCCGGGTTACAAAAAAAAAAATACATCAGTTGCTATAGCAGTATCAACATGGTAGAAATGATCTACATAAAATATCCATAAAGCATACTAAATAAACACCACTAGAAACAGCTAACGCTAAGTCAAACTATGAACATGAAAAGATCCTTTTACTTTCTTGGAAATTTCCTTTGTAAATTCATTAGGTACATTCGGTAACCACGAAAAAACAGACGGAAATCCCTTATGATTTCTCCTTCGCACATCCATCCCTCGGCAGATTGAACTCATTCCTTGGGTCGAAGTCTTTGTGGCTTTAATCCGATAATATTCATTCAAAAAAGCCACTACTAGCTTCTTATAATTTGGAACCATGCTGACCTCCCATAGGCGAGTCAACACTCATTGCCATTTAGATGGAAGAGTGTTCATGAAGAATCGTTCCAAATGACTTTTTGTATCTTCTTATTGATCTTGAGAACATGTTTAATTAAATCACCACTTTCCCATCAATAATCAATCAACCTTGAAAAAGCCTCGTCTTTTGACTTTTTGACTGTGCGTGAATAGGTGTGTGCTTATGAAGGGGAGGCATTGTTCCTACAACAAATGAAAAATAAAAATGGATTACTTATAATCCATAAGGACTTAATTGAAAAGGAAACACATTGTTTGTTTGTTTTTTTTTTGTCAACAGTCAACACGAAGATCGAGTCGGGTTAGAAGGGTCGGGTCAAGTCAAACTAACCGACCTGGCTAGGTGACGTCATCGTGACGTCACCGGCACGTGCCTTGTGCATGCGTGGGCAACCACCCGTTGACATCACGATGACGTCAGTTGGCGTGTGTGGTGCACATGAGGGGCGGTTACCCCTACGTGTGGCTCGCACGCACTAGCGGTTGCCAGGGCGCGTGGGGTGCATGTGCCTGCGCAAACCTTCAACGCATGCGTCAACGAGACCGTTTCTTCTAGCTGTGCGTGACGGCGCGTCTAGCAACCCTTGGCGGTTGGCCACCTGTTGTTTTTCTCATCTCAACGAGAACTACGACCCTACACTATCATAAAAATGAGTTTTGATTCACCAAAAATAAAAAAGGGGGGGCGAATAGTAAGGGGTGTCAAGATTTCCATCCCCGCGCATTTGATGGCAGCGTTTCTCGAAATTTCAACCAAAAGCAATTTATAAACATCAACAGTGATCGGAAAACATGAACAACGTCACTCTGATACCAATATTGGGAAACAAATTCCTAAAAATCAATTGAACCGATATTCAAATGATCAAATACAAAAAGTGAAAATGCAGAAACGTGCCAGAAAACATGTTATACCAATCACAGGCATATCACGGAGTCAAACATACCTTGATTGCCACAGATTAAGTACCGTCGCATTTTTTAAGAATTTTTTGAAGTCCTGGTTCCATTCGTCGAGAGAGGTGCGTACTATTTCAAAGGTGGAAAAATAGAGAAACGTATTTCTCTTCTGAAGATGCAATTGTACTTCTTATTTTCCCCATTTTTTATTACAATAACTACACTCTTTTGTGGGCCCTTCACTTACGGGCCGGGTTTTGGCCCAACATAGGCAGGCGAGCTTAAGTTGGCCCATCTAATATAAAAGAAACCATCAGTTCGTATGGCGGTTCCATTCCTCAAAATTATCACAGGAGATTCATCAACTCTCACAACTAAGTTGCCAGTATCGACTCGTGAAATTATATGAAGAAGATTTTCATTTCAGTGCAAGAGTAGATTTCTTTTTCCGTTTTTGACTGAGATTCCAGCGTTTCTTTTATTAAAAAAAAAAAGAATAGAACTAGGCAAAATGCAGTAGGCAGAAAAGAAATAGTAGTATTCATAGGGCTAGGACTAGATTAATAGCAAGAAGAGGGTCCGACCAAAGAAAGGAAAAGAAAAAAAAATAGCAGGACTACTAGTCCTAGTAGACGAGAGTGAGAGGGTACCGTAGGGCACCGATTGAACGAGTAAAACTATAAAAATAAAATAAACTACTGCCTAGTAGCTAGTAGTAATTGTAGTAGGGGTAGACTACTTAGTAGTACGAACAGTAGTACTAGCTGTAGCTGCATCTACATTATCAGCTAATAGAGCAGGTGGGGTAAAATGATAAATCGTATTTGTTAAGTACAAATTTGCACCTAAAACCTGTGCATTAACGTCTTGATTGATAGGGCCAACTCGGCAAATATCTCAACTTGTTTCAATTGGTTGCGGTTATGAAAATATGCCGGCATCATTTTCATAAATGCCTTAGCATCCTCCACATTATGGAGAACCGGGACACGTTGATTTTTCACTTCTTGGACAGTCTCATTCAGAGCCTTCTTAGCCTCTTCAAAAAGTCTTCTATGATGCTCCCTTTCTACTTCTCTGAAAAATAAATATAAACATATAAGAAATCATTAAAAAAATAAATATAAACAAAAAGTCTACAGCCGGACTACTGGTCCTAATAGACTAAAGTGAGAGGGTACTGTAGGGCACCGATCGAATGAGTAAAACTATAAAAATAAAATAAACTACTGCCCAGTAGCCAGTAGTAATTGCAGTAGTGGCAGACTACTCAGTAGTACGAATAGTAGTACCAGCCGTAGCTACATCTGCATTACTAGCTAGAGGAGCAGGTGGGGTAAAACGATAAACCGTATTTGTCAGGTACAAATTTGCACCTAAAACCTTGTGCATGGACGTCTTGATTGACGGGGCCAACTCGGCAAATACCTTGACTTGTTCCAATTGGTTGCGGTTATGAAAATATGCCGGCATCATTTTCATAAATGGAGAACTGATTCTTCACTTCTTGGACAGTCTCATTCAGAGCCTTCTTAGCCTCTTCAAAAAGTCTTCTATGATGCTCCCTTTCTGCTTCTCTGAAAAATAAATATAAACATATAAGAATCATTAAAAAAATAAATATAAACAAAAAGTCTATAGCAAGACTACTGGTCCTAGTAGACTAGAGTGATAGGGTACCGTAGGGCACCGATTGAACGAGTAAAACTGTTAAAAAAAAAAAACTACTACCTAGTAACCAATAGTAATTGCAGTAGGGCAGACTACTCAGTAGTACGAACAGTATTACTAGCCGTAACTGCATCTGCATTACTAGCTAGCGGAGCAGGTGGGTAAAACGATAAACCGTATTTGTTAAGTACAAATTTGCACCTAAAACCTTGTGCATTGACGTCTTGATTGATAGGGCCAACTCGGCAAATACCTCAACTTGTTCCAATTGGTTGCGGTTATGAAAATATCCGGCAATCATTTTCATAAATGCCTTGGCATCCTCCACATTATGGAGAACTAGGGCACGTTGATTTTTCACTTCTTGGACAGTCTCATTCAGAGCCTTCTTAGCCTCTTCAAAAAGTCTTCTATGATGCTCCCTTTCTGCTTCTCTGAAAAATAAATATAAACATATAAGAAATCATTAAAAAAATAAATATAAAAAAAAAAAAAAAGTCTACAATAGGACTACTGGTCCTAGTAGACTAGAGTGAGAGGGTATCGGAGGGCATCGACCGAACGAGTAAAACTATATATAAAAAAAAAAACTACTACCCAGTAACTAGTAGTAATTGCAATAGCGGCAGACTACTCAGTAGTATGAATAATAGTACTAGCCGTAGCTGCATCTGCATTACTAGCTAGAGGAGCAGGTGGGGTAAAATGATAAACCGTATTTGTTAAGTACAAATTTGCACCTAAAACCTTTTACATGGACGTCTTGATTGACGGGGCCAACTTGGCAAATACCTTGACTTGTTCCAATTGGTTGCAGTTATGAAAATATTTCGGCATCATTTTCATAAATGCCTTGGCATCCTCCACATTATGGAGAACTAGGGCACGTTGACCTTTCACTTCTTGGACAGTCTCATTCAGAGCCTTCTTAGCCTCTTCAAAAAGTCTTCTATGATGCTCCCTTTCTGCTTCTCTAAAAAATAAATATAAACATATTAGAAATCATTAAAAAAATAAATATAAACAAAAAGTCTATAGCAGGACTACTGGTCCTAGTAGACTAGAGTGAGAGGGTATTGTAGGGCACCGATTGAACGAGTAAAACTATAAAAATAAAATAAACTATTGCCCAGTAGCCAGTAGTAATTGCAGTAGCGATAGACTACTCAATAATACGAACAGTAGTACTAGTCGTAGCTGCATCTGCATTACTAGCTAGTGAATCTCCTGGTGGCGCGACCGGCGGCCCCCAACGGCAGGAACGAATTTTGATTTACAGAAAATCAAAAATGGGGGGCGAACAATACAAGGTGTTGGGATTTCCATCCCCAAGCAACCGACGGGCGGTGTTTCACGGAATTTCAACCAAAAAACAATTTATAAACATCAATAGTAATCAGGAAACATGAACAACATCGCTCTGATACCAATGTAGGGAAACAAATTCCTAAAAAACAATCCAATACTCAATCGAACACCAAAAAAGAACGCGTAAAACGTGCCCAAAAAAATATGTTACACCGATCAAAAAGTATTTCACGTAGTCGGACATACTTTAGTTTTCACAGATTAAGCACCGTCATTGTAGTTATATGAGGAATTTTTGGAAGCCCTAATTCCGTTCGTGAAGAGGAGCGTATTGTTTTCACAAAGGAAAAACTAAGAGAAGGATGAACAGAGAAAACATATTCTCTCCTTTTCAAAAACGTTACCACTCAGATAACGTAACTGCTCAGATATCACAACTGCTTGGATATCACAACTTCCTAGATTTTCTACTCTCTTTTTTTTTTTAATAGTAACTACACTCTTCTATGGGCCCTTCACTTATGGATTAGGTTTTGGCCCAACATGGGCGGACGGGCTTAAGCATCAATCATAAAAACGCATTAGAGGAGGATATGGTAATGATTAAGGGCGAAGTACCTGCAGAAAAGAAACACGAGTATGAATTAACCGTTATTGGCAAGCTTTATTCCAAACTAAACGTGAATTATAGGCATTCTTTACTACGATGAAAAGGGCACGAAAATTGGACTCAGTGATGTGCGATTCAATAGGACCAAGGCTATTTTCTTTCACCTTTAACTCTATGGCCGACAAGGACAGGGTGTTAATATTAGGCCCATGATTTTTCTCCAGCAATTTACCCATTTTATAGTAATGTGATCATACCCTAGATCATTCATATGTGTTTACCCATTGCGACTTTTGGGTACACATCTTGGGGCTCAATAAGGTAGAATTACTAAATAGATGGTCTTGGAGATAGCTATAAAACTAGGAAAAATGCAGGAGGTGAAGGTGGAGAACAAAGGTTATGGACAAACTAATGTGGGCAAAGCGAAGGTAAGCTTAGATCTGTCTAAACCCCTTTGGTTTGGAACTATTGTCCATTTAAATTATAAAAGATTCTCAGTAGATTTCAAGTATGAAAGACTTCCACACTTTCGCTATTCCTTCGGTCGAATTGGGCATTATGCTACTTATTGCAAGATTATTCCTTATGAACAATCCAAGCTGTTGGAAAAAAAAGAAAAGTAGGCAAGTTTGGTAGTTGGATAAGGGAAGAAATGGAGGTGATGACACCTGGAGTGCCATAACTTGGCACGCCGGGACATTTAAGTGCCATAACTTTAAAATGGTACACTTACGTGCCATCATCGGAGTAAAATGGGACACTTAAGTGCCACTCCGGCGAAAATCCGGCCAAATGGCGACGTGGCAATTTTCCGGCGAGTTTAGTCCAAAACGGCGTCGTTTTGCACGCCGACGTGGCGGAGAAAACGCAAAAACGACGCCGTTTCGTGTCTACGTGTAAATAATAATATAAAAATTAATTAAATTATAAAGTATTCAAAAAATTAAAAAAATTAAGAAAAATTTAAAAAATTAAGAAAAATTTAAAAGTTTTAAAAATTAAGAAAAATAAAAATAAAAAATAAAAAAAAAAAAAAGGGGGAGGCGGCGGCGAGGGCTCACCCTCGCCCGCCCGTTCGACCTCCCCCCCCTTTTTTAATTTTTAATTTTTTAATTTTTTAATTTTTAAAAATTTTCTTATTTTTTTAAAAATTTTTAAATTTTTAAAATTAAAATTTTTAAAATTTTCTTATTTTTTTTAAATTTTTAAATTTTTTTAATTTTTTAAAATTAAAATTTTTAAAATTTTCTTTTTTTAATTTTTTTTTAATTTTTATGCGATTTGGAGCTCCGGCGAGCCACGTAGGCAAAAAATAATAATAAAATATTGCCACGTAGGATTTCCGGCAAGGGTCGCCGGAGGTGGCACTTAAGTGTCCCACTCGAAAAAAAAAAAAGTGGCCCTTAAGTGTACCGTTTTGAAGTTATGGCACTTAAGTGTCTCGGCGTGCCAAGTTATGGCACTTGTGCTGGACTTCTGCCGCAGAAATGAGAGAATACAGACCTTTTTAGAAAGTTTTTGATTGAGAGATCAATCCTAAACCCAAAATAGATGAAATGATATCTGAAACTCCTATCCAGAATAATCAACAGGCCACTAATCAGCAACAAGAACAAGAGGAGGTGAACACACTTTCTTTGTTCCCACCAAGGGTAAAAAGAAAGAGACAATTCCATTATCATTATAAAGCTTATTGGTTAGAAGATGCTAAATGTAAGGAAATAGTTCAAAAAGTGAGGAATGACTATCGTTATTCTTGGTTGAATCTAGCCAAAAAACTTAATGAAGTCTTAGTAGCCTTGGACAAGCGGAGCAACCAAAAATTCTCTAATGCATATTGAAAGATTAAAGATCTCAAAAAAGAGCTTACCAAGCTAACAAATAGGAGGGAAGGGGGATTGAGCAAGGAGGTAAATGTAAATTGAAAATCTATGAAGATAGGAAGAGATGTATTGGGGAATGAGATCCATGATAAAGAGGCTTAAGTGGGGGGAGGGGATAAAAAAACGAAGTTTTTTCTCCCTATGACAGTGTAGAGAAGGTAAAGAAACAAAATATCCATGCTAAAATTGGATGACCATAAAAGGTACGAGATTCTAACTTGATTAAAGAACATATTGCTACATTCTATCAAAGCCTTTATGACACGATTGGCCTAAGGAATTTTTAGTTGGTGTCAGACCAATGCCCTTGCATAGTCAGAGATGAGATGAATGAAGCTTTAGTAGGGCCAGTGATACTAGAAGAAGAGAAAATAACGATTTTCCAATATGGGGCTACAAAGGCATTAGGCTTAGATGGCTTGAATGGATAGTTCTATTAGCATTGCTAGGAGATAATTCATGTAGAAGTGCACTAGGTTAAAACTTCTTCATTTCGGGTACACTAGATCCTCATCTCAATAGTACTCATATAATCCTCATTCCAAAAGTAGCCAATCCAGAATCTATAACCCAATACAGGCCCATCAATTTATGCAATTTTGGCTATAAAATCATATCTAAAGTCATGGCTAATTGACTAAAACCCTGGTTGCGTGAATTAATTGAAAATGAGCAAAGCGCTTTTGTTAGTGGATAACAAATACAATATAATATTTTTATTGTCTAAAAAGTGCTACACCATTAGGAAAAGGAAAAGGAAATTTAAGGCTATACTCAAATTAACATGACTAGGTGGAATGGGACTTCCTATGCACATGTATGACAAGAATGGGCTTTAGTGATCGATGGGTTTCTTTGATGAAAGAATATATATCAACAATTAACTTTAGCATCAAAGTTAACAGGGAATCTCTCCAATCCTTCAGGCTGACAAGAGACTCTCTCCTTACCTATTTATCATTATGACTAGCATGCTATCTTTGCTTATACACAAAGCACTTGAGGATAGTTGCATTAAATGTATCAAATTAAATAGAAGCTGCCCAACACTCTCAGATTTACTTTTCGCTAATGATGCAATATTCTTTTTGGATGGGACAATTATGGAATGCCAAAAATTGGCTAACCTTTTAAACTGATATTGCTATGCTTCGAGTCAAGCCATCCACTTAAACAAATCCGATATATTCTTTAGTAGCTGTTGTCCATAGCAATTAAGGAGAAATATGGCCGTTCAATTAAGAGTTCCCATCATTGGAAAAACTAGAAGAAAAGCAATGTCAAATCCAAAATTCATTGGAAGAAATGGGAGGTGCCGAAAACAAGGAAAGATTGTGGGGGACTAGGATTTAAGAACCTCATTACTTTCAATAAGGCCATGTTTGGAAAACATGTTTGGAGACTCATACAAGCCTCTTCACCTTATGGAGTCAGCTCTTTAAAAACAACTCAATATAACTAAAATCTTGAACACCAAATATAAGACTCTAAAATATATGTCCAATTTGGAACAAAGTTTAAAGTGCTAATCCGATACAATTTCATTCATTGTGATCCATCTCACCCAATCATTGCTCATGCTCTTCTCTCATCTCATGGAGAAGTAATTCCAAATGCTTTCTTGTCATTACTCTAAGATAGATGTCCAATTTCTACATAATTTGATTATATCCATAGTACCTAAAGACATTTGAAGAAACTTCTCATTGATTTTTCGTTTGTCATTATCCAAATCCTTAGCATGTCTGATGCGACTAGCGATCATCTCGATTCTCTCGTTAGCTTTTTCCAAGAATGAGCCAAAAGTTCCAGCTATCTCAACTAAGCTAGTGGTCCATTTGTCACTTGTTTTAGCCCTTTTTCTTCTTGAAGAATCAGAAACATTTTGTGTCTGAGAAGATGATAGTGGTGGTAAGTTTTGACTTACATCGTTGGTTGCCACATTATCATGATTTTTACCTTCTTCATGATCTACAATTGCATGAACTTCTAAAGGGTATTCACTAAGATTATATTGAGGGAAGGACTTCCCTCTTAAAGAAGCAGTTCCTAGATAGGTCTACAAAGAAAATATATTATTTTGTTAAAAATGAAAATATTAATAAAGAAGAAAAATTACAAGAAGTGACACAAACCTTGCAATATTTTTTGTCAACTATCCTTAGAATGAATATCAACACAATGCTTTTCATGATCCCACCCAAAGCCACTTTGATCCCTCAAGTCATATATTTGATTATACAACTTTTTCAAGTTTTTCATTTTCGACTCTATGTGAGGATTACCCTTGATGCCAAAACCAAGAAACCTTTCTTCAAACCACTTCTTTATAGGGGTGAGCCGTTTAGGGTCAACCCTGAACCAACCCTGGATCAGCTCAACCCTGCCGGTCCTAGTCCGATTCCCAAGGAGACCGAGTTAGTCCTTGGTTCTGAGATTCCTAAACCAGCACTGTGCGAGTTGGTCCTCGATCCTAGGAGTTTAAGGTCGGTTTAACTCGGACCAACCCTGATTCTATATATATATTATATATCTAATATATTATTTATAATTTTTTTATATACAAAAATCCTAAAATAAACGACGTCAACAACATTAAATAACTCCTTAGTGAGGAGTTCAAGTAATTTTACACTATTTTTTAGTAACTTAGATCTTTTAATGTCTTTTACGGCGTTAACAACCATAATTTACAAAGGAATAAAATGTTTTTGTGAGGAGTTCTCATGGCGTTCAAAATGGCATAAATAGCTCCTCACGGCATCCTCCTCTAGTACTCGTTCTCTTTTGTCTTATTTGTCCTCTTAGTCTTTAATTTGCCAAAATTGAAAGAAACAACTTCTTTGCTCGCCACTCGACACTCTCCTCACTCACTTTGGGTCACTCGTGCCGCTCACCGCTCAATGCTCACTTGGCTTGTTGCTCCCTACTCGACGCTCGATGCTTACCTCACTCGACACTCGTCACTCACCTCTCTTAGTTGACCTCACTCGTCACTGAACCCATAGGGTTAGTCCAGTCCTCGCTCGTCTTTTCAGGAAGTACAAAAATGAAACAAAAATTTATTGGTTGGTCCCAAGTTGACCCTAGAACTAGACCAAACCCATTGGGTCAATCCGGTTCTCGGTTGTCTTTTCAGAGAGTACAAAAAATGAAATAAAATAAATTATCGGTTGGTCCCGAATTAACCCTGGAATTGGACCGAACTAACTAGGTCAGTCTGGTCCTCGGTCCCAAGCTCAATAGGGTTAGTCCTCGATCCCAAAAATTGAGGATCGGCACTGTGCAGGTTGATCTTAGGGTTAAGGGGTGGGTCTGCTCAACCCGAACCATGCTCACCCCTACTTCTCTAACATAATCATGTAACCACTTTTAAAGCTATTATTGGCTTTCATTCCTCATGCAACTAATTCTTCAAGACCATCTAGAAGTGCATCTTTTTTCATTTATTGCCCATACACGTCTATCTCTCTTTGTTCCCCTTCCTTGAGTTTGACTGAAATAGCTACCTTCCATGCCTAAACATCTCATTGCAATTTCAGAAAATTTAATGATGGAAGATAGCATAGTACTTCAAGTTAAAATGATAAAGCCATAATTCACACATTATATAAGAAATATATGTCTCAATAATGAAAAACCAGCATCATATTACACATGTCTATTAGAAATGAAAAAATAAAATAAAATCTTATAACTCAAGTCTTGCAACAATGGGAAACAAATGAATTTTATAAATAATTATATAATCGCACAACTTCTCCATGTCCTTGACTTTAATTCCACTCATTAAACATTTGTACTACCAAATTTTGCCTCCATGTTGTCCAATGATCTGATAGCTTGACAACATCAATTGTTTCCACATCTTCAATAGTGGTAGCAACTTCATCTAACCGTGCTTCAATTGGATCAATAGCCATTTTTTCCTATCAAGTTGTGTAGAAGACAAACAAGCTATGATTATTTGACCTTACATTCTAATTGGATATAAAGATGGACTCTTAAGAATAGCCCACTGTAACTTAAGTAGACCAAAGCATCTTTCTATGACATGTCTAGCTTGAAAATGCTTCATGTTGAAGTACTCCTTAGTGGAATTTTGTGCACGACATTTTGTCCACTCAGATAGATGGTATTGAGTACCTCTATAAGGATCAAGAAAGCTCTCCCCATTTGTGTATCCAGCATCTACAAGATAATAATTACCTAATAACAACTGATAATATTATTTATTGTCTTAGAGTTGTTAAAACCTACAATACATAGAATGCAATATATTGATAAAGGCTTATCTTACCAACGGGGATCTTCAAATCATTGGGTTTAACTAAAGCATCTCGAAGCACTCTAGAATCTGTTGCTGAGCCTTCCTATCCAGGTAAAACATAAAGGAATCTCATGTTATGTGAGCAAACTCCTAGTACATTGGACACTATCTCACCCTTTCCATTTCAGTACCGTGGTTTGTCAACCTATGGAACACGTACCCTTATATATGTGCCATCTAATGCTCTTAAGCAACCCTAGAAACATGAAATTAATAAAATAACATTCTTTTTAAAGTATTAAATTAGTCCATGAAATAGCATAACAAATATACCTTAAACCATTTCCATCTCTCGTCGGCACATTCCTTTGGAACTAGTTCAGGTGAGACAAGAAGCACACTATGCATTGTTATCACCGCATTTAAAACTATGTTAAAATACCTACTCATTGTCTCTCCAAACCTTATAAATTTGAACTTGATGACTCAATTTTTCACATGATGGGCAAGTATATGTAGAAACATGGCCATTTGTTCTTCTGTAATTACAAGTCCATTTTCTTTTAACCCATCAATTGTACGTGCCAACTCACATAGTAGAGTAAATGTACATCTACCCACCCTAAATTGTTCCACACAATATAAGTCATTGCTCTTAATGAAGCGGTCAAGGTGATCTAATTGAGCTTGGATTCTAATAAATGTCCGATCCTTCAATATATGCTTGCGGTAGTGTCTTTCATACACTACTAGCATATACATCATTCACAAAAGCAACTTTTGGAGGCTCATCTCCTTTAATATAAGAATGGTGAAAAATTCCTCTCTATCATTGTGATCCATTTATAATGAGAAAAAAAAAACAATAACATTAGATAAGTACAAATTAACAGGTTAGAAAATAGAAAAATATCTAAAATAATATATTTTTTCAAATCAGCAAATTTCAAGGCTAACTCAGAGCAGTTAAAAATGCTTATGTAGCAGCACTCATATGATATTTTTGTACTGAATATATTAGTGAAACTTTCCAATGATTTACAACGGTTAAAATCCAATCTTTCGAGTGTCTCAAGTTCACACTAGGCCCTTAACAGCTGAAAGCTCTTTGCATCCTCGAATTACCCAGGTCTCTAGCTTTTCCAAATCCAATAGACCATCTAGAGTTTCAATTTTAGTACATTATTTTATTTTCAATTGTTCCAATTAGTCCGCCGAACCAAGTCCTTCAATTGCACTTAGATTTGGGTAATCAAGCAGCCTTGATAGCTTCAACCTCAAAAGATCGGCAAATCTCTCAAGGAGTTCCAAGCCTTCCACAATGAACTATTCAAGCTCATCGAGTTGAACTTCTTTCCAACAACATTGATAAATGGGCCAATGTGTCGAGTTTCTCGGGTTATAGCACATGACAAACTGATTTTTGGTTCATGACATTGCAGTGACAATGTTGACAAAGACGGTGGAACAACCACAAGGAATTGTCAGCATGGACCATCTTAGAAGAACAAAGGACGACGGTTCTCATCATGACCACCATAGCTCAAATCCACAAATTTAGTTAGGTTTTACACATCTGGGATCCAATGCTAAGAACATGATCCCAGCTCTTCCAACTCTTTTAGCGTGACAACTTCCTTATCCAAGAATCCCAAATCTTCATAATTCTAAAATACCAAACACCCATCAACGCTTTTATAGGTGCCACTATGAAATATAGGTGCCACAAACGCATAATAACAATTTTGGAAAAGAAGCCCTTTGCATGGAAATAATGTAAAAAATTTATGCAGGGGCAAGTCGTATTGCTTATCAGAGCTCCAACGAAAGACTGTCCTTGCCCTGCCCTGTCGACGTGCCCACCTCGTGCCGCGCCAAATGGTAAAATAAATGGACTACTAAAGTTTCACTTCCAAGAACACGTTCTTCAATCAACCAACAAAAAAGCCAATAGAACTATAATTCTGACCTACGTAAGCCCGAAACATAGATGAAGCAAGAAAACAATCCACAACCAAGGGCTACTTTAGAAGTCAACACTAGTGAGAGAGAGAGCATGATTATTTACCTTCATAAATTCGTCATTTTCGTAAAATTTCAATGTGAACTGGAGAGCTATCGACGAGAAGGCTTCGACGTCGATACTTTGGAAACAGAGGAGTTGGAGTCGTCTGTGGGTGAATGAAGGGGAAAGAAAAAAAAAAGCATAGGGTTTTATGTTTCGGATAAAAGAAATCCTATCCGACCTTATCACACCCTTCCTTTCGGATTTTTTTATCCGAGTTATATCACCTCTATATCTGACCTTATCCTATCCTAGACAGCTACCAAACACGGCATATGATAAAACATATCTTAACTTGGCTTTTATCCGGTCGACTAAACGTAACCTTAGGGGATTTCTTGAAGGCAAATAAAGGATTTAGACCGTCTTGGGGATGACAAAGTCTCATAATAGGAAGAGAGATACTAGAGCAGCAAGTCAAGTGGTCTGTGGAAACGGCATGCAAATCATAGTGAGAGAAGATGGATGACTACAAAGAGGATGTATCGAAGGACCAACATACTAAGGAGATCTTGTATTTGTGGCTGAAATAATTACCAAAACACCAAACAGTGGAATGTGCAGAAATTATCCGGCTTATTTGATGAGGACATTGTGAATGAAATCTTAGCGATTCCCCTAAGCCCCAACATAGGACCTAACAAGCTCATATGGATAGAGAATAGGGCTGGATCCGATTCAGTCAAAAGTGGATACAACACAATATATTCAGCAGATAACCACAGCAACAAGTCCTAGGTATCCACATCATATCAGTCACCTAAGCAACTATGAAACATGATCTGGAAGCTTCATACCCATCCAAAAATTAAGGGCGCGTTTGGCAACGATTCTGTTCTCGGGAGCTGATTCTGACTAGAAATGATTATTTTTGATTCTGTTCCTGGGAACTGATTCTAAGTAAAAAAGCGCGTTTGGTAACTGTTCAAAATTTTTGATTCTGGAATAGAATTGCGTTTGGTACCGTATTAATTGATTCCGTTCCAAATTAATTTCTTTTGATTTTTAAATAAATTTTAAATAATTTCTTTACTTTTTTACTTTTTTCTTTTTTTTTTTTTTTTTTTCCCCTTTTTTCCTATTTTTCTTCTTCTTCTTCATTTGGCCGGTCGCCGGACCGGCGACCGGCCGACGAGGGCGGCCTTCGTTGGCGAGCCTCGCCCAACCGAGCGAGGCTCGCCCGGCCCGCCGAGGCTCGGCCGGTCTCGCCCGGCCTCGGCGAGGCCGGCTTGGCCACCGGCGGGGCCGGGTGAGCCTCGCCGGTGGCCGGGCGAGCCTCACCGGCAGCCGGGCGAGGCTCGCCCGGCCACCGGCGAGGCTCGACCTCGCCCGATCTAGCGAGGCCGAGCCTCGCCTAGCTGCCGGTGAGGCTCGCCGGCCACCGGCGAGGCTCGCCCGGCCCGACGATGGCCGGTGGCCTCGCCGGTGGCTGGGCTTGCCTCCGGCGAGGTCGCCGGACCTCGCCCTGGCCTGACGAGCCTCCGGCGACCTCGCTGGACCGGCGACCGGCGGGCGGTGGCGGGCGGTGGCGGACAGCGGCGGGCGGTGGCGGGCAGCGGCGAGTGATGGCGAACGGCAACCGAGATGATGAAAGAGAAGAACGAGAGTTTTACGTTTTGATTCTTTTTCTGATTCTCGGACGTAGAATCAAATTTTTTTTATTCTCAAATCTTGTCCAAAATCGTTCCCGGGAATAAATTTGTTCCCGGGAACAAAAATTTTACCAAACGCGATTCTCGTCCCGGCGATTCGGAAACAAAAAATCAGAATCCCAAGACTGTTTGGCACGTTGCCAAACAGGCCCCAAGTTTTTCATGTGGAGAATGTGCACTAACTCACTTCCGATGAAGGAGAATCTTTATAAGAGGAACTTAATACCTTATCTGCTTTGTTCAATGTGCCAACACGTGCCAAAAACATTGGAATATCTATTCTTACTTTGGAAATGGACGAAGAAGATTTGGTTAGATTCGGATATGAGAATCAATCCTTCCCCTCGGAAAATAACCAGAATTGACAAGTGGTGTTTTGAAATCCTCACTTTAGAGAACAACCCCCCGTTGAAGGAACTTCTCGCCGAAACTATCTGGCAGAGCTAGAAACACCACGACTCCATGGTTTTCCAAAAAGCCGCTCTAAGACAAGGCGAAATAGTGGAGGACGCAAAAATAAAAATTCAGTTTTTTAAAAGATGGAACCCAAAAACAGCAAATCGAGCTAAAGGAAGGTATCGCATACGCACCTACGAGATGGGTTCCTTCAGTGAAGGGGTCTCTGAAATACAAATTTGATGGATCGTGGCTTGCCGGACAAGTGGAAGGAGCCGTGGCTGGGATTTGTAGAAACGCCAAAGCCATCATCACCGATGGCTTGCTTTGAAGATCCATGGTGATTCTTCCCTAAAAATCATAGCTTTAGCCCTTCGTGTGGTCTTGTCATGTTCTTTCTGGAAACAGAGCAAAGGAAATCTTTAGCTTCAATTGACCTGTACTTGGCGATGGAAGTGGAGACCAATGTGGAAGCAATTTTGAAGGACTATAGGGCTTTGATAGCCCATCGGGAAAACCTTATCCCTATAGTTGGCTGCATAATCCCCCTATGGTTTTTATTATGTGTTGATTCCGAACTCAGTTGCATTTTGGCAACTGTTTAGTAATGAATTCTTCTTTCGACCAAAAAAAAAAAAAAAAAAAAATCCTCCAATGGCCTCCGTATCACTTGCTTTTATGATTTTAGAGTCTTTGTTCCTCAAAAACCTTATTAATCTAGAGAAGATATGCCATGGCCCTGTGCACTAGAGTGCTTTAGCAAATTAAAAACTATAAGGGTCAAAAAGCGTGATAGATTGAAAACCTCGTGGTTTCTTTTAGAGATGTAAAGACATGTATAGTTGGAATATATGAAAATATGGGAAGGTGACTCAACGCAAGCTATTATCACAAATAATGTGGGAGAAGATGAAATTATTGATAATGACACAGTTGATTTGCCCAATGGACATCCTTTGAAATTTAGTAAGTTACCAAATATGACAAACTTTTTCAGGTAACTTTTCAATTTTTTCTTGGTGTAGGGTATAAGTTTCCTCAAATTCTTCATCTTGCAAGCACTATTTTGATCATATATTTATAAGGAGATTTATTATAAGATATTGGTGTTGGATGAACATTAGTGCATGTTACCTTAAACCTTGATTTCTTATATATGATACACTTTGATTCGGAATACAATCAAATTTTCAGTAAAATGTTGAGGATATAGAGTTACATTAGTAGTAATGTAGAATATTAAAAAATAAAAATAAAGAAATGGAGAGAGATGGAGGCTAGAGAACCATTGAACCTCATAGACAAAAACATGCTTCTTGCATAAGATGCACGAAAGGTGCACATGAGATGCACGAGCTTGCTACTCAGCAAAGATTTGGTTGACCGATGAGCCTAGAGTCTTACTCGAGGCTATAGTAGCCACTTTAAAGCTTTATTTGAGATAATGTCTACTTTGAGCCTTTTTTTTATAAAAACAATCCTACTATAGACTCTCATTTAAAATTTCCCCTCTTCTACTTTAGTAAGCAATTTGGTTTGACATCTTGAACAGATACAACATCTTTGTTATACCCCTTATCTTTTATTATTATTGTTATTATTATTTTTTTTACTGATTCCATGTTCAAGAAAAGCCCATTATGCAACGATAACTATTAAAAATTTTCTACCGATTCCTAGCGCTCATTTGACTCTCACCTCAATTTAGATATGAATTTTCTAAATTGGATAAATCTAGAAGTATTTTAATAATATAAGTCGGGTTGGATATGATCACTTTGTATTGAATGAAAATGGGTCAATTTGAGTGAGACTATTGTCAACCTAACCTAAACCCAACCCAATCCACCCGTTTGATGGATCTAAACACGAGTAAGGATGGTGTGGGTTTATTTTACCAATTGATAGTAAGTAAGAAATTTCAAACACTTGCTTGTGATGATTCATTTCATAATGGCAACATAGAATGCTTTCCAAATTTTACTATATCATACAAGGATTGGAATCCTTCATATTTGAAATATTTGAAAAGAGGGTAAATAAACCGTCTTAAAAGGGAGGAAGACGAATCAACATATTGAATTTCAATGACAAGGGATGGAGGCAACGGGAAGCAACAACAGCTTCATCGATAGCGGCGGCTGGACACGATGACCATGGAGGTTTAAGGGCATTTCTGAGAGTGTTTGGGGAGAGGGGAGACGGGTAAAGAGGGATGGCAGGGTTAGGTCCAATTGGCAACTAAGCATGAGCACCAACTCGATGGTCGATCACCTACAGGTACATCGTGACAAATTGTATGTTTCGATATACAAAAATCTAGCAATGGCTACATTAAATTCATACTCCTCCTCCTTAATGAATACTAATTGTCTTGATTGTATCATCACATCTTAGCAGTGCTTAGCATATATATCTGGTAGGATCATGTACAAGACCTAAATCTATTACAAAACACACATTCTCAAGAATATCAACTAATCATCCAAGTTAATCAAGATACTTAAGTATATCCTTCAAATCCATTAACGGCGTATCGACAATTTTGATCCAGTATTTCCGGTGTGATCTCAGCTCGAGTTATGAGATATTTCATTATATCTTTATATATTACCCATTGAATAGTATCCCTCTTGTCCTAGCAAGAAAAGAAAAAAAGAGGTAGAAGAAAGAAGTGGAAGAATCCCGAAAATTATTTACCTTTGGGTAAAAGCCCAAACCCTAGAAGACCCCTAAATGCCCTAAAATGAAGTAACTTTGAATTGTAATTACCCAAAACGGAAAAGTAAAAAATCTCCCAAAACGAAATGACCATTTTGACCTCTTCCTGCTTTGACTATCTATAAGATACCAAGCGACGCGTCCACTTGGAAATCGAGAGAGAGAGAAGGAAAAGGGCGGGATCGCTCGCTCGCTCGCCACCGACCGAGTCCCCTCCTCCTCTCTCTCTCTCTTCCGCCCTTCACCATGGCCCCGGAAGGCGAAGCGGAGCCCCCCGCCGCCGCCACCGCCGCCGCCACCGCCGCCGCGGGCGACGGCGAGGAGGTGGACCTTCTGCTGCCGCCGCCGGCGCCGCCCCTGCCCGATCCTGCCTCCGTCGGATCCCCGGAGGAGAAGGCCTCGGGGGACCTATCGCCGTCGTCTGACGACGACGCCAATCCCGATAATGGCAACGATGAGGGCCTTGCTCAGGCCGCCGCCGCCGCCGCCGCCGCCGGCGTCCTCGCCGATGATCTCAAGCAGAAGATCATCAGGCAGGCAAGCTCTCTCTCTCTCTCTCTCGCTCGTCTCTTGTAGGTTAACGATGTTGTGGTATGTTGAGTGCCGTTAAGGCATACTTCCTTGACGTACGGGTTAAGATTGTGCGAGTTGATATGACCTGATGTGCCTTCTGAATCAAGTTGTGTTTTTTTTTTTAAAATTTTTTTGTGTAGATGAAGGACTTGGTTTGGAGTTCTTGTCCTGATGAAATGCTCTTCTATTTTTGCAGGTGGAGTATTATTTCAGCGATGAAAACTTGCCCACCGATAACTACATGATGGGTTGGATTAAGAAGAACAAACAAGGATTCGGTGAGTAATTTCCTTTCATGGTTGTTATTAGCGTTGGTGGCTTGCATTGGCTATTGCCGATTCTCGAGCTTTATAATTCTTCACATGGGATTAGGTAATTTCCTTTTGTTTTTCCATATGCTCTTCTAAGCTGTTTCGTATCGGTTAAGATTTATCGACAAATTATGAGGTTGCTTAGGCTTAGGCTCAAGGATGCTAATGGTGTGGCGAGTTTCCCATTTGGCACTCAACAGGGCAATGGCAGAGTCAATTAGATTACAAAGCTTTGATGAGTAGCTGACTGAGACGGGGGATGTTACTTACTCTATTTATTGACGGGAAATTGAGCCCAATTAGGATATATCTAGTTTCCCTCATCAATATAAATTAGATGATAAAATTCTTTCTCATTAAATGACTAATTTATTGTTTTCATGACAAAAAATTTTCATATATGAATGCTCTATAAATTGTTCTAACCCTTAAGGCTATGTTTGTTTGGCGAAAAATCAATGATTTGGAAAATATTTTTCCAAATAATGACTACTTATATCGTTAAGAAAGATAAATGAATAGAAACTTTTTTCATCGTCTACGTAAATAGTTAGGTATAGAATGTTATTGATGGTGAAAAGTTAAAACATTTTTCGTTGACTAATTTTTCTAAATGATATAAGTAATCATTTTTTGGAAAATGTTTTCCAAATCACTCATTTTCCGTGAAACAAACATACTCTAGAATCATGAAGGATCTCTCATATAAATTTTGTTTAGATGGAATCTGTCCATGAAGACTGTAAAGAAAGGAAATCAAGAATAAAACACGAGAGATTCTCTTTTTGAGGTGGGATGCATCAGCATTGGAGTGTTGGTCCATTGCTGTTGAAAATTAGTGGATCATAGGGATTAAATTGTTCTGAATTTATATGCAACTACACTGGCTTGAACATCTTCCATTTTATTTAAGCCCTATTAGCCTGAATTGCTGATTTTGGTGCCACTTAAATGAGAAACGTTCTTGTCAAAAAAAAAAAAAAAATGAGAAACGTTGAGTTTTCTCCTCTTCTTTTCGTTTTATTATTCTCTTGTGTACGCCGGTCACACTTTGCCTTGCTTGGTCTCACGACATTTTCAAAGTTTTAAGTTATCGCTAAACATGGGTATGTTGCATACCTATGGTGAATGGCATATTTATACATATTATTTTAAGCTTAGGATTTATGCAGGTTTTTGTTTTTGCAGTTCCTATTGGGGTAATTGCTTCTTTTAGGAAAATGAAGAAGCTAACCCAAGATCATTCAGTTGTCGCAACTGCACTGAAGGAGTCTACATTTTTGGTGAGCTCCTTTTTTACTCTATAGATATGTAAAGCTTGTAGGTTGGCATTGGATTGGTCCACAAATACTTCCTCTTGTCACTGCAGGTTGTGAGTCCAGATGAAAAGAAGGTGAAGCGGCTTCATCCTCTTCCAAGCACAGAGGCTCTGGATCCAAAGGTATGTTGAGAACATACCAACTTTTTCCTTCCTATCCTACTGTGTATTGTGGATTTCTTAACACTGAATATCTGCATTCTAGTTATGTACTGTTCTGGTGGAGAACCTACCAGAAGATCACTCAGTGGAGAACCTTAAGAGAATTTTTTCAGAAGTTGGAAAGTATGTTTTCTATTTTTACCTTTCTTACGAGACTTCCCTTTCTTAAAAGAAAATTGTGTCCACCTACTTCACTTTCTTCATCTTTCCATAACACACGTTTGTACACGCGCATTCTAATTAATCTTCGGTATGTAGGGTGAAGAGTTGCTCTGTCTATGATCCAAGTGCTGTAGAAGAGCCAAAAAAGCATGGCAAACCAGAAAAACTTCATAGCACCAAGGTATTCATTCAGATGCTTGCACTTTTCGTTTGAAGCCTGTGTTGTTTGATAATAATAGTTTTGCTTCCATGCTCATCCAAATCTAGAGTATGCATTTTATTGTTGTTCTTTCCTTTCGAGAGCTTATATTAGTTTCTTGCAATTTTTGTGCAGTTTCCTTTATTTAGGTTTGTCTTGAAGAATGTTGTCATGGTTGATTTTCTTCATTTGAAATTTAATCAATCTTTTGAGATGGCTGTTTTTAATGATACATGGGATTGATACTAAAGGTCTATGATTCCTTTAATATTTTTGTTGAGTCCTGATGGATGATCATGTAGAAGCTTACTCGAATTGTTTTAGATGTGTGAAGTGATTTCAACATACTGTGATGCAATTTCAAGTGGAGAACTCTAAGATGAACTTAAGTAAAACTTTTTAGCAAAAACTTACCGATGGTATAAGACTATATCTTGGGGGTCTTTTTGGGCTTTTTTTTTTTTTTTTTTTTGGTTGGGGTGGGGGGGGGGATGAGAATTCATGTGGTTGACGGTTGGTGGAGGAAAAATTCACTACTTATGGCTGCAGCCTTTCTAGCACCGTAAGTATTGAGGAACCTCGAATTCATATTATTTCCTGTTTAATAATTTGGTGGACTTTTCAGCTTATTAATAAAAAGTTGAGGAGAGGGGTTGAGAATTCACATGGTTGACAGTTGGTGGAGGAAAAGTCACTACTTGTCAATAATATATTTGTCGTTCAGGAAGCTGGCTGCAGCCTTTCTAGCACCATAAGGATTAAGGAACCTTGAATTCATATTATTTCCTATTTAATATTTTGGTGGACTTTTCAGCTTGTTAATAAAAAGTTGAGGAGATAGCATAGAAAAGGGCCAAATGAGATTCTGTGTTGATTTTGCACATCCAAATGTCAATACGTTAGGCATATTGATCCACCATGACAGCCATTAAGGCTGATATGTCTCCATCTTGTCCATTAATACCTCTAGAAGTTTACACCAGTGTAACAATAACATTTCTTCACAGTGCGCTCATGCTGATAGGACACCGTTTAAAATATCATGGAGCTTGTTATGACTAGAATAAGTTTGTTTAATGATTAGGTCTCAACCGTAGATGGATAAACATGAGCCGAGGCTTAAATGGATATCTTTGATAAACATGAAACCCTTTGTTAACATCATGAACCCGTTTAACATGTGCTGAGGTCCAGATGGATGGCCCCATTATATGTTTATCGCATTTCCTGGTCAACTTTGATATGCTGGTAATTCCAAGTCCTTTCTTCAACTACATCTAACCCTATGAGGTTAAAAATAATTATTGTTTGGCCTCTTAACGTAGAAAACACTGCTGTGCCACTGGAAAATCTCTTGTACAACTTTTACAGTCAACGTTAAGTTTCTTCATAAGGCACTTTCCCACGTTGTGAAAGCCAACTGCCAGTTTTCCGTGTAGTCTGGAAGTATTCTTAGTTAGAAAGAATCAACATTAGCTTTTGGCCAGAAACCTGTGGTGGATAAACTAAATAGATTTCGTTTTCTCTTTTGTTGGAGAATGTTCTTCATTATGTGATTGCAGGTTTTGTTTCCTCTTATCACGTGAGTGCAACCATAAGGTGCATGTATATGATTGTAATGATATTTGTTTTGCTTCCTAGGAAACCTTGCAAGATTTCTCTTTTCTTTCAGTATTGGCTTTCATGGTTTTGATCATGATTTGATATCAAATCCTCAGT
The DNA here is from genome assembly GCA_014182725.1 of Eucalyptus brandiana. NCBI lineage: Eukaryota > Viridiplantae > Streptophyta > Magnoliopsida > Myrtales > Myrtaceae > Eucalyptus > Eucalyptus brandiana. Next base: position 6,769,875 of record CM024671.1, read on the forward strand.
GATGAATTCTTATAGGATAAATGTAAGACAATGCTTCGTATAAATGTTTCCCACTGTTACTTCAGGTTATTTCAACACATGCTCAAGTTTTTTCCTCCTATTTTTGCTCAACCAATGTTAAATAGAGGTCTTATTTGTGCATTGCGGTGGTTCAGTGGATGTGGGTTTTGAATTGGCAGTTTTTGACGTCATGCTCGACGTTATTCCCTCTTCTAGAGTTGGCGCAGTTTCACTCTGTCTATTATTTGTAGAGATGTCTTTTGTGTGTGAGTGAATTTGAGTAAGTTTGGTCAATTATTCTCCAGTTATTTTATCCTAATTCTTTTTTATGCTTTTGTTGTAGTTACATGCTCTCATAGAATATGAGACTGTTGAAGCTGCTGAGAAAGCGGTGAGTGTCAAGTCTTTTTAACCTTTGACACTAAAACATTTATTACTACAGAAATTAAATGAGCTGTCTCTGCAGGAATTGACTTTTCTCTGATGACTTGATTAGGTTGCTGCTTTGAATAATGAAGAGGACTGGAGGAATGGCATGCATGTCAAGATTCTTAAGCGCATGGTAATCAGTTTCAAATTTCTCTTTTTCTCTGCAGGATCAAATATTGGACATTCGATTTCCTTCCTCCTTTTCTAATGGGAAGAAATTGTTTCTTTTGCTTCAGGGCAAGCCAGGGCAGAGAAAAATAAACTGGAGGGTTACTGAATCTGAGAGGAATGGTTCTGCTCATTTATTTGATCAAGTTGGTGTTGAGGAAGATCACAAGTTAAGCAAGCATCATGATAGCGTGCCTGATGAAGAGGTGAGTGATTCTGCATCTTTGATGTTGTGACGATGACTTGAATTAGCTCTTTTATAGTATAACATCTGGCTTTATCTGGAATGGTAATTTTTGCATAGTTATGTTGACTAGCTTGTGGGCACATGTCATGCATGTGCAAAGTTGAGTCGTCACAATTCATACTGGCTGTTAGTGGGATAGAAGTTAAATAGGGAGTGAGTGGTTTCTCCACATTTGTGGGTGTTCACTTGACAAAGTGTAAAAGGAAAAGAAAAGTCTAGAAGTTGAATAGTGAGTAATTACTCAACAGTTGCGGGTGTGTACTTGATAGAGTGTAAAAGGAAAAGAATAGCAAGACAATCTGAACATTAACTATTGACCTTTCTTTCATTTGTACAAGGATAATTATAGAAGTTCCAGACAAAATGGAGTTTTCCAGCTATATATTAGATAAGCAATAGCATTGTGCTTTCCTTCCATACTCCCACCTGAATAAAGGGGAGGGGTGACGGTTCAAAGCTAATTAAACTTGTTTATTCATGATACTGCAACTAGAGATATTAATTTTTTTTTCTGCCTTAAAATAATGGATGAATTTGGGGTGTATTAGTGAAAGGGCAACATCAGGAATTTTCTTGTTCTTTTTGTCACTTTATCGTTATGTCTCTCCTTTCATATGCAAGGATGGAGACCGTATTGCCAAGGACAAAAATGGGGATAGAAGCCAAAACCATGGGCGACCAAAGAGATACAATCATCGCGGGATGAACGGACATGGTATCCCTTAATGATTTACTTTATTTCTTTTTTCTTTTTTTTATCTCTCTTAATTGGTATTGATAGCCAATGGTTTAAAATCTTTTGACAGGGCATGGAACTACAACTTCTACACACATTGTTGAGCCCTCAAAACCTCCTCCAGGCCCAAGAATGCCTGATGGAACAAGAGGATTCACCATGGGACGTGGGAGACCTCTGGTCCCTGATCTAAGTTAAGCAGATCTACTGTCATATGGAGTGAGTTATAAGGCTCATGCTCAGTTAATTCATTGCTCAAAGATTTGATTGAATGTTTCTGGTGTGGTTGTGGATGTACAGTGGATTCATTGTGCAAAAGAGATGATGCTGTGCATTCATGTTTTGTGAGCAAAGGGATTCTAATTTAGTAGTAAGAAAATACAGTCTCTTGAGCAGCTTTTGCTGTAGCTTCTGATATTGGGACTTCATTGTTAGCTTGTGACAAAGATTAGAGTCGCAAGTGTTTTCTTGGTTGGTGATCAGAAACTGTAACTTATGTAGTTTATGTAAAGTGGCATAGAAAAAATGTGTGGAGAATGATACTGGAGGTCTTCAAAGAGACCTGGGGGTTATAAACAAGGAACACCCCGATTTTTGTAGCCTGGTTTTGTTGACCTCTGCATTTGTTGATAAATAATGCCATTATGGGTTTTGGTGTTGTTTCTAATTGGTCCCTGCTGTTTCATTAATTCAAGCCTGGTCAAACATCACATTTTCAAATGCATATTTGTATTCTTCTCTTTCTGTACCGACTTTTGAAGCCTTCGCATCCTTCTGACATGAGCTTCAAGTATGAGCTCTCAAAGCCGCTGGGAGAAGAAAATCTGTAAGCTATCCTCTTTTCTATGAACGATTGACATGTAAAGCGTGTTCCTTATGGTGGAACTTATGCCTGTTCAGTCTCCCATTTAATACGAAGCCGCTATGCTAAATGCTAAGAGTGAGTGCGCGCGCGCGCGTGCTCGTCTGTTTTTTCGGCTTTCGTGTACTTACAAAAAGGAACATCTGATTTGGCGTTTCTATTCTCTAACAACGTGCCGTGATCGAGACACTGAGCAAAACTAGCCCCGCTGGTTGCTGAATTCCCTTTTCGCCATTGGTGGTTTGATGAATTATAGACGATTACTCTTTGCTCTTGCTATCAAGCCAAGCGTGCTTTTCTGACGTTTGTGCCTCGATTAGAGAAGACCGTCAGTTGCATCTACTTTATAACCCAACTTGTTTCTTTTACAAAACAATATTGAGAGCTTAAGAGAGGTGGTTGGTCATCAGTTGACAATTTGCATCTTTGTTTCGATCAGTGGCGTGAAGAGCCATGTTGACAATTTGTTCACGCTAACTTTATCAATGTCACAAAAGGAAAGAAGCTTAGAGACGCAAAGACGAACAGGGACGACATTTGCATTTTAGAAAAAGAATGCACAGAGTACGTTAGAGACGTCATTTATAATTTTATATTACGGTTAAACCAGAAATGGATCAAAAATTCATATTTTAACTCATATGTGATGCCCTGACTTATATAAATGAGTTGGTTTTATTTAGTAAATGAGTTTAGACTCAATTCATTTCTATGGTTCTCTCTTCGTTCTCTCTTGCATTCACTTTAGTTCACGTATAAGTTTTTCTAGTTTTTATTAAATATGTAAGCATTTTAGCAATGATAGAATAAAGTGAAATAATGAATTTCTGTATATTTCAGTGTGTATAATACTGACGATACAAGGGCCTATTTATAGGCTAGTCTAGGCAACTATCTAAAGTAATAGAATATTACAATATCATAATCAAATCAATTATAATCGATATGAAATCAATTATAAATCAATTTGGAAAATAAATATTTCTAACATCCTAAAATATCTCTAACATCCCCCCTCAAACTCAAGGTGAGATAGAAGAGGTCAACTGGAGTTTGGAGAAAAGATCTTTAAAACGCCCAGGGGGATGCGCCTTCGTGAAAACATCAGCCGTCTGATCAATTGAAGAGATCGGAACAAGACGAACATCGCCACGAAGCACATGAGAGCGTATGAAATGACAATCTATTTCAATATGTTTGGTACGCTCATGAAAGACATCATTATGAGCTATTTGGATGGCACTTCGGTTATCACAATGAATGACGGTTCCACCGTTGTGACGAACTCCCATGTCTTCTAGCAACCACCGTAACCATAATAATTCCGAAGTTGTATCGGCAAGGGCACGGTATTCCGCTTCCGTACTCGATCGAGCAATAGTAGTCTGTTTCTACTTCGCCAGGAAATAAGGGACTTCCCTAAGAAAAAGCAATAGCCTGTAGTAGAGCGACGATCAAGAGGATCACCAGCCCAATCAGCATCAGAATAAGCTGTTAACTCCAAGGATGAGTCAGTAGAAAAGTGAGCACTGCATCTATAGGAGTGGAAACCAGTGGAGTAGCACGTTGTGCCTTTAAAGTCGCAAGGCGAGTTTCCTCCGTTAGTAACTCTGAAACAACTACCTCAAGACGAGGTAAAGGATCCCTATGCAAAAGTGAGGCTCGTACAGGTTCATACTCATCATTTAGAGCCATCAGAAATTGCATAACCCACATACGATCACGATATTCAGCAAACTTACGAGCATCAATAGTCGAATCCCATGTTGGTTCAGACAAAGCTAGCTGGTCCCAGATAGCATGCATTGAAGAAAGGAAGTCATTAATAGACTGACCTGTCTCTTGACGCATGCGATGTAAGTTCCCTAACGGTTGATATTGATGAGCAATGTCGATGTGGAATAACGACCAGCAAGAAGATCCCAGGCTTCCTTTGCTGTATTTAGACGACCAAACTGAAGTTTGATGGATGGAATCGAAGTATTTCGAAACCACGTAAGTATCTGGTGATTCTTGCTCTCCCACTCTTCCAAAGTTGGATCCATGGATGGCACAGACATATCGGGAGCTGCTGAAGTGGGAGTGGTACCTGCATCAAGATTTGGAGAGGACAATTCGACAGAGGAAGATGTAGGAGTGGTATCTTCAGGGAACAGTTCAACAGAAGGATTTGTGAAGAAACGAACATTTGGAATAGTGGGAGAAGATGTAAAAGAATGTAAAGATGAGAACATTTTATGTTCCCGAGGAAGGTAACATGGCGAGACACACGAAGTCGATTGGATATAGGGTCCCAACATCTATACCCTTTATGCTCAATGCCATAGCCAAGGAAACAACATAGATGAGCACGAGGTTCTAACTTCGTGCGTTCGTTTGAAAGAAGATGCACAAAACATGCACTACCA